>VXBZ01006680.1:182493-224439 GCA_013399135.1 Heliornis fulica
AACCTTCTAGAAGACACTGATAACCATTACAGCAGTTATTTATTTATAAATTTTCAGAAGACCACTGGGAAGGTGGTGCAATCAATTTTTATTACTTTGTATTACTCCAAGTTAATTCTCGTGGAAGAGTTCGTTTTTGGAGGCTCCTACACACACTGAATTGGAAATGTAAATGAGGAGTTAAAATTGCATCTGGACATGCATGTCTTATGGAATTGCACTAAAAAAAGCACCTTAATTTTACAATTCCCTAACTTGACAGTGTTTGAAGGGGGAGTCCATCCCTCCCAGTGTCAGAAGTCAGCGAAGCAGCAAGATTCCTCAACATACAACTTCAATATTTACTGAGGAACTTGCTGATGAATGTTTCGGATAAGCAATTAGTTTTCAATTTCCAGATATATAAAAATGCTGAAGTCAACACATCTCTCTATTATCTTGTGTTACAACCAGAGATTTCCCAATTTATGAACAAATTCCTTGTTTCACAAGCATGATGTAGAAATTAGAAAGACAACTATCAGAAGAATAAGTCCTTGAAGATGTAGGAAGCAGTTCTATACATAAACTCTATTGCCTAGATACCAGGACATTATCTTACTGCCTGAGGCTGTGGTTCACAATTGCAGATACCAGTATGAAATTACACTTCCAAGACCTTCTTGAACAATGTTCTGAGGGTGAATTGTAAATGAAATTCACATAACTTACATAAAAATTATGGTTATCCACCGCACATGGGCAAAGGACACTCGCACTCTCGTGCAGCAGGGTAAGAGCAGAGTCTGACTTGGGGTTTAATTCACCCTGAGCAACGGCAGCCTCAAAGCCTCCACGTCCTGGAGAGGATTTAGGGTGCTGGATTTTGGCAAGCACAGTCTGCTCAAGGGTAGGATCACCATTTAACTGACAGTCCCAGGAGTGGCTTTGCCACGGCTTCCTTTGCACACACAGTGGGCAGGACAAACGGTACCGAGCACCTGAATTGCTGTTGTCCAAGCTGTGAAAAACACAATCTGGAAGGAGTGTAACCCACCAGAGCATCATGTCCTCTAAGGGACAGTGACATAGGAGAGCTGTTCCCAGCTCTTTCTCCTCAACCACCCTTCCAGGATGGTTTACTGCCAAGTGGCAAAGCAACAGCTGTGGGACACCAGGAGTGTCTGGTACTTCTCAGGGCCAGGTGAAGCACCATCATGGGTTGTGTGGCACCTTCCAGTGCAGAGCTGGGGGTGGTACCTCGATGAAGGAGTGGCAGGGATAGGGGTAGAGGAGGAAGCGTGTCTGGCAAGACCACTGGCTGATGGGCACTCACCAGGGCATAAATGTTGCATGGTAATGATATAGACGATATATTGCAGTCCAGTTCTGACTGGTGGCTGGAGAGGGGGCTGTCTGGGGGGCTTGGTGTGATATAAGCTTGTGTTTGGCTCACACAGGCAAATTTATACCAAATAAAAACGATGCTTTGTATTAAAATTCACAAATGGGGCTGTGAAAAGCGCAGATAACATCCCCACAGCCCTCATGAAAGGCAGCTTGAGAAAGGAAAAACCCCACACACCACAGGACTGGGATGTAAGGCACCTACTGAAGAGCTGCTTCACAGACTGCTTCCACCAGCAGTCCTCAATGACTTCAAGGGAAGCCAGTCAAAGCAATGCAGATTTTGTACTGTAACTGTATCCCACTGAAGGACTTTGGAGGGTGAAATTCCCAAACTCCAGACCTAAGTAGGATTTCCTTTCTTCTCTCTCCAGCTTACTTGTGCAATTGCACTCGTGCTTGGGGATTACAACTCCAGCTCTTAATAAAGCCTGCCATTGTTTTTCTGCCTTGTCTCTAGACAGTTGGAAACTAATACTCCAAACACAATAGAAGAGCAAAAATGGATGGAATAAATGAGAACTGGTGGCCTATTTTTGACCACTGTTAATCCCCTGATAGCAGCCTCTGCAGCAGGGCCTGCTGGTTGCTCAGCATCTAATTGTTTTTTTTGGGTTTGATAAATTATGGGACGTAGCTCCCTTCCCCCCATGTACTTTAATTTTATATCTACCAGTGTACAACTGTAATTATTTCTCTGAATAAGATCTTCAGCTTTTTTTTTTTTCCCAACAGTCACTATCTAAAGACAGATGCAACATCAATTAGCAATGACAGCAATGATTTCAGCAGACATTTGAATCCAACACAAACATTGTGCTCTCCTCCACCTGTCTTTCAACATGACAGGAAGTCATAATAATCTCTTATTTCTGGCATTTGAATAGCTTTGGAAAGAACTACTTTTTATGTGTAAATAGGCATTGAGATTTATGTAGGCAACACAGTGGGGGTCTGGAGTTTGGTGAGTCACGATTGGCTTTGAGTTGGGATGCCCGGTAGTCTCTGGCACGACTAATTCTTACTGGTGGTTCCTCTACTCGTGACTCAGTCCATATTGGCTAAAGCACAAGAGTAGCAGTAATACTTCAGCAGTGGGAAAGAGTCTCATGATCACAGCTACAAGGCTGCTTTAGATAAGGAATTGCAGAAATTGGGCCAGCAAGCACTTCTTGTACTGAAAAGATGCACAGGAGCCTAGCGCTGAATGTGATCTCCAGAATGGATTGCCCCTTCCTGTGACAGCATCCCTCCCACCTCCATCCTTGCAGCAACCCCACTGGCAGCAGGACCACAGCTCCCACCAAGCCAGAGGGTTCCCAGGCACGTGGGTGTCACAGCAAGCTCAGAGCCAGCAGCCACGGAGGTGGCCTGGACGTCCTGCCTTGGCCTCCTAATCCATAGGCTTATTTCCACGAATGATTCCTACAATCACATGTTCACTCTTATTGCTGTTACATTTATGTTTCCCCTATAAGTGCTGTTTAAATCAGGGCTGTGTTTGATTAGGTCAGTGTGCTTTCCCAAGTGGTGAGGATTTGTCTGCTTCCATCTATAAAAGGTAACAGAGAATCCAGTAAGAACGTGAGAGAGAACTGTCCATGTAGCTGTGGATCAGCTGCTGGGAAGGTGTTATGACAGCACAGGAACAAGAGTTCATAAAGAATGCTTGATGATTTCCTATCACTTTTTGTATCTTCATATTTATTCCTACCTGAGGCAAACCCTGAAGTATTTGACTCAGATCCAAGCAGAAACACCCCAGTACAATTCATGACAGCTCAGCACTTAAGGATGCTGGAGAACAAGAAAATCTGCTTGGGGAGGGCAGCAGAGAGAAGAAAACTTAAAAGGATCTCTCATAAAATTAAATGGAAACATTAAGAATTGATGGCTGCTCATCCAGTCTGCAAATAAGCTATTTTTGTTTTTATATAGTGAGACCATTCAACAGAGCTAACAGCAGCCACATTCACATTATCGATGGACTTTTGTGGTGTTCTCAAAATGCTTTTCTAACCCTTGATTTTATTTTATTTTTTCCCAAATGGAGGCAGTGGAGCCCTTCCTTCCTTCACCAAGCATTGTTCACTGGTGGGTGTCAGAGGAGGGATGTCCCATGTGCAATCAGTCTGAGTGAAAGCTCCATGCTATGGTCCCAAATAATGAAATATTAGACTTTCCCTGCAGCTAGAGAAAAATTCTAAATTGTCTCTTCTCTCATCATTGCATGGGCGATTTATGCACCCATTAATGTAAGTGTTTTTCTGGAGATAATATACTTAGAGCCTAATGCACCTCTGTGGAGCACTAATCGTACCCCTGTTTTTAATTATCTAGAGAAAACTCCTGATATGAATTATCCAATCTAGGGAATTTATGTAATAAAAGCTTTGGAGGCAAGGGACCTACCTCACAAGAAATTGAGTAAGTCCAAATGTTTGCTAAAATTAAGGATCATCTGGTTCCCTTTGGTGGAGGTTATTCTCCAGGGTGCAGTACTGCAGGAGGAGGGGCTGCCACGAGCAGAGGGGGCAGATCTTGGAGGGAAGAGCATGCAGTCATAGAAGTACAGAAAGGAGCTGGAAGGGACCCATGGGATCATCAAGTCCAACTCCTGGCTCCACACAGGACCAGCCAAGTCAGAGCAGGGGACTGAGTGCATCGTCCAGACACTTCTTGACCTCAGTCCAGTGGGTGCTGTGACCATTTCCCTGGCGAGTCTCTTCCAGTGCTTGACCTCCCTCCCAGTACAGAACTTCTTCCTGACACCCAGCCTGAACCTCCCCTGTTGCAGCTTCATGCTGTTCCCTCAGGTTTTATCCCTGGTTGATAAAGAGGAGATAAGGGCCTCCCTCTTCTCTCCCTTTCATCAGGAAGCCATAGATCATGATGAGGTCTCCCCTCAGCCTCCTCTTCTCCAGGCTGAACAAGCCCAGGGGCTTCAGCCTATCCTCATCAGACTTCCCCTCCAGACACTTCCCCATCCTTGTTGCCCTCCTTCACCTTTAGGATTCTTCCTTCCCATGACTTCTCTGGACACGGCCTCACGCCAGGAAGGAAGATGAACCTGGGAAAGCTCCAAGCAGACCACGTGCAGGTAAACAAGAGGGAGGAACTTGTGAGTGGGACAAACCACATCTCTCTCCTGGATGAAGTTCTCAAGCCCCCACGCTAAGCCACGAGCTAAGAACGCAGTTTAGCAAGAGCTGTTGTACAACCAAAGATGTGCAACCCCTTTGTGTTCAATAACACCAACTGAAATCCAGCCTTTTCTCCTCGGTGTAGCACGGGAAGGGAGATATTTACAACCTTTGTCACTGCAAATGCTTTCCCCAATAACATATATATACAACTTTTTAGCTTGCTGGCTGTTCACTGAACGATCTCTCCTTTTTCTTCTACACACAGCATGCCAGCATCCAGTATTTAGTCTGCTGAGATGTTCACAAATAATTTTTCACCGCTCCTCACCCACATTTATTTATAGGTGAATGTATTGTACACCCAGCCAAGCTTATATATAGAATGCCTCCATATTAAAATGGGAAACGGTGGAGGATCTCTAGCATCGAGCTTCATTTTTTAGAACCCGTTAAATTAGCATCATCCAGGATGCCATCCAAGCTATATCTTTTCACAGAAATTTCAAAGCTGTCCTTTAATAAATGAAAATAAAGCCCAAAATAAATACAAAGAGAAATGAACTCGTATCTCTTGTGTGTTTAGAAGACGAACGCCGCAATCATTCGCACGCGCGCTTCAGTTTAGCAGTAGGCTCACTGCAGGTTCTAATTATAGTCTAAGGGTCTGATCCAACTCCCACTGAATGAGTGGCAAAAATCCAACTGATTTCATGAAAGGTGAAATATATACTAAATCTGGCACAGGACAAACACAAGTAAACCTCGCTTAGATGAGAATCTGGAGCCCCCTAGAAATCTGCCAAGGAATGAGCAGACACATAATTAATGTCAGGACATCAATGAAGTCTTTGATATAACTTCATAATTCATATTTTTGAAAATTAGCCCTGTATCAGCGGGAACCATACTTAAAGGTTCCTGTCAAAGAGAGAATTTTTAAGCACAGCCTGACATTAAAATCTTATCAACTCACTTGAAATTAAGTCAATGAAAAATTAAAGCTAATTTCTAATAAGCTTATGTTACATTCATAGACTAAAGGGCACTTGTCGAATGCAGGGAGTAAGCACACCTTCTCACAAGGAAAAGATTTTCACATCTGGAAGGCAGAGGCCAGAAGAGAGGCTAAAATGCATCACTTTAGACTGACTCTAAAATGTCTATTTTTTTTCTGTCTGCTTAAAGCTAATGTAAGGATACAGAATAATCACAGAAATAAATGATTAATTTAAGAATCGGGGATAAGACTGCCAAAAGTGATAAGTGCAAAATATGGTCTAGATAATGGGATTAGACATCTAGAAAATGCATGTTTAATAGAAACTTACCATCGCCCCATTCTGATGTTTTAGGCTTTGTATTAAAAACCAAGAGAGTATGAAACACTCTGATGGAAGAAAGGAAAAAGCCAGTCCCCCCCCCCCCATTATGAATTCTAAAATACTGTGGATCTCTTCAGCTAAAAACCCATAGGTGCCCAAAACAAGTCCTAGATGGGTTTTCTGATTTTAAAGACATGTGGAAAAGCCAGCTCCCACTTAAATCAGTACACTCCTGGAGATGATCTCTTGAAATAAGTCTAGTGAATTATTTTGGCTTCAACCTGGTACAGCTGAGGACAGGACCTGGCCCTAAGATTATAAACTGGATACTGCCAGAATGGGAGAATTGTATTAATACAAACAAAATGCATTTTATGGGAAGCCAGATGGAAATTTTTTCTGGATTTTTTTCTTCTCAAAGACATACGACCTTCTCGCAAAGAACTCAGAGAAACTCAAGTTCAAAGCCCCTCAGAGCTCTCCGCCAAAGTGGTCACTGTTTCTTTAAAATTCAAACAGCCCTTCCCCTGAGCACCAGACTTATCAGTTTTACTGAATTAATGTGTCCACAGGAGGGAAGAAACATGTTCCTGTGTTTGAGTGACAGTGCAGATGTCACTCACAGCCTGAAAATGCTCACAGATGGGCAGCCTCATTCCTCAGAGCTCACCTTATCTGCGACCAGACGCCGTGGCCTGACCCCACTGACGCGCTTACACCATCGCATGTGGAAATCCCTGGACGTGGGGAGAGATGCCTGGGGTTTATGTTGCTGCCAATGTATGGAGGTTACTGAGGTTGTAAGGACAGTGGAATATATATTTTGATTTCCTGTATGTAACAGCAAAGAGGGAGGCTGATCTTACATGAGTGAAGCCTGGAGGTGTGAGGTACCAGCACACTAACATGATGGCTCTTCCTTACCAACACTTGTCATTTTGAGGTCTGTATTTGCCATCCTGATTAATTATGGGAAATCTACTAGAGGTTCATTTGAAGTGAACTATGGAATGCACACTTTTATGTTTTCTATCGTACATCAACAGTACAGTCCCATTTTCTCCACACATTTTTGGGATGTTAAAATGAACTGAATAAACTTCAGCTGTTCAGAAGAGCTACTGAGTGTGCCAGGTCAAGGGATAACCGAGACGGCATCGTGGCTGCGGCATTCTGCAAACCCAGAGCACGATACGAAAAAAAACAGAGGAAAGATAAAACCAATATTGGGATAAAACAGCCTTTCAGATTAAAGGAATTCAGTTAAACAGGATTTTAACTGACCTTAGCATTTACAGGAATGGAATATATCCCCCTGCAGATTGCCTCCTATTTAATCCCACTGTAATATCTGAAAGGTTAACAAAATACACGCTGCCACAATTAACTTGAGGCGCATGGGCTCGTTACAGGGAGGAAATGAGCTTGCTGTGAACATCAGCCTGGCCTGTGGCTTTCCCTGTCATCCCAGAGCATGATGTCTGACTCTGACAATGGATGGACTTGGGTCTGAGAGATGGGGTGAGCAGTGGCTGCATCTCACTAACCCGACTCAGGTCAAGCACCTCCTGAAATGAGAGGACAGACCAGCAGCTACGACCAGCTTAATTATCGAGGGTTGTACTGAGTGACCTTGTGTAGTAATAACCAGTTGGGATCTGGGAGGGAACTGGTTCTTGAGGAGTGAGAGCAGAGATGATGGAGCTGGAAGTTCAGCTTGCCAAACCCAAAGGGTTTAGCTGGGACTGTGCTTTCCTGAGCCACACAGAGGAACATAAGGGAGGAACCTGTCACAGAGCATTGCTGTCACTCCACATTCCCCCTTCTAACCCACCTGGGGCAGCCAGCCCTTTTCTGTCCACTTTTGGGGTGTTTATTAAGCAAGAGGAGCCCAATAGATATTTATGACCTCATCCCTATTGCTGAGCATCCAGGAGTGGAGGTGGCATCGGGGTGAGGTGAGGCTGGCACCCGCTTCTCCAGGACCTGTTTGCTTGCAAGGGGCTTCCAAGAAATGCTCCACCACTCAGTTTCAGTTTTTTGGTGCTTCTGTTCTCTCTGTGGATTCGGTGTGTGCAAGATCCCTAATTAACCAAATGTAACTAGCACCAACACACTCCATTTTCAAGCATTTTCATTTTAACCAGAATGTACACAAAATAACGCCTCTTCCACAAATGCCTCCTGTGTTGGGAGCTTCAGAGTATCTGTGTGCACACATACACACAGACAGCTGCAGGCACTGAAGCAGTATGGGTGTAAAATGTATGGCAGCTCTGGAGTAAGAGAGACCCTTATTCATCCTCAGAAAACAATCAGTCTAACCACTCAAGGCTTGATCCTGCTGGGAGCTGCCCTCTTCCTTTTTAACCTAGCAATAGATATGAGCACTTCTTCTTTGGATTTCAAAGGCACCTTTTATAAAGGTGAGGCTCTACGTATGGAGTTGGAAAACTTTCAGCTCCAGGCCGAGCTCTTATTGCACCTGACATTTCCTTCACGTGGAGGAAAATTCAGCTCTGTGTCGTGTCAGCAGGTCACAGAACAGATTTTGGCTCATGTCTGAAACGGTTTCACTTTGCTTGTACCACACAGGAGCCTTTTGCCAAGGTGACTTTGGTTTTTAATCTCCAAATGTTATCCTTGCTACTCTGTCCACAAAGCCATTTGTGACACAGTGGGCCTGCTTTACCTGGCCAGGTAATTTTCAGCAACCATGACAGGGTGCAATCATCTTTAGATCTGCACTGTTTCTGGGGTTCTAACTGCCTTTGGCTGCACACATGTGATTCCCCAATGAGCTGAATGGCAACTGCACACGCACATCCCCAAGCAGCTTGTTGCCAGCATTATTATTTATGCACACAGCCGCTTTGCACGGCTCTCTGATCTCCTGGCTGATGTGTGGGAATCTCTTCATCATCTTCCACTCTGCCAGGTACACTCAGCTCCTGAAAATTACCTTCCCCCAGCCTGTACGTGGCGAAGAGCATTGTCCTGAATAATAGTCTAGATGGGTGGCAGTCATAACATAACAAAAGGATAGTGGACTGCTATTAACTTACATTGTACACTACTCTTTACTTGCTTTTTTTTTCCTTGCTTTCCCAGTCTTTCTCCATGCTCTCACCATCTATTGGTCTCTGAAGGTTTATATCAGTAACAGCTTGAAAAACACTTTAAAGAAAATAGGTTCAATCTTCCCCTTGATCTGTACATAGAACACTGACATCAAGAAGAAGTCCCACGTGTGGGATGAACATACAGAATATGCTGTTTCAGATGAAGTTTTGTGGCTATTAGGATCAGAAAGCGACTTGAATTCTCTGTCTGGTGTTAGTGGGCAGGAAAACCTTCAGATGTTCCATGATCCTGAACTTTTCTGATCTTTTTCAGGCCATGCTTAATTAGTACCAAGCTCAGAAAGCAAAAATTTAAACCTGAATTATTTATCACGTCGTATTTATAAAATGCGCTGCAATACACATCATGGCCCAGTTCACAACAACTACAGATAAGATTAATCTTCCACTGATGCCATCCTCCTTAATATGAAAATATAATCATCTAGCTGAAGAGTTTCTTAAATTACATACTTTCAAAATGAGTATAAGCAGAATTTATCCTTGTGTCTGGTGCTAAGCCAGATGGAAAAAGCACTGGAAGCGGAATTGACAAAACACGTGTCGGTTCTGTCTATCAACATTTCCAGTGCACAACTTGCAGAGCCCTGTCAGCATCTCAACTCCAACCTGGTCTCGAATGCTAAGGTGGTATTTTCCTCCCTGAAACGTGATCCTGAGGAAGGGAGTTCAAAACTGACCTCTGAAGGGATCAAGTGCTGAGCTTGCAGTGAGTCCCCTGCCAGTTACTATACATTTATCTCACACGATAATGAAATGAAAAAACCAGAAGGATATCACAGAAATCATTCACACCTTTACTTGGAGCAATCTGTGTCTGCATCAGAAGTACATTTACAGATGTGCATGGGAGTAAGTCTGAAGTATTTGCTGCAAATGCCTTTGAGAAAAAGCCACACCTTTAGTCTGTGATTGTCTGCAAAGCACGTTCTCTACAGCATCCTCTGGAATGGCACATCCAGAAGGATGGCTAATAAACTTTTAGAGTAAGCATGTATAAATACACCTCTAATTTACTGTAATTTTAAAAAAACATTTTCTCCCTTGAAGACACTCACAATGACTACAGGAGAGCCTACCAACTGTTTCTCTGGTGCTCATCAGTAATGCACAGGGGAGTTGGAATGCCTGATAGATGGATACATCGATGGTAAAGAGGCTCAGGGAAAGATGAATGCAATGCAGTGCATGAGGAATGCAAGCTGGAGCAGGGAATATTAATGAGCTTATGAAATGGATATTCTTGAGGGAAATACACCCTTTTCAGGGATGCATGCCTGGTATCTTTTAAAAGTAGCTTTGTTGTAAGCAGTGTGTAGAATTTCCCATCTTTTCACCTTGTTTAATTCTTGATGGATTTTTTCCCTTGCACGTCCTAGGTATGAGTTAATTGCTAGGAGCCATTGCTAGGTACAACTTCATTCTAGGAGCTGAGTCATATGGTGATGTGCTCCCCTTCAGAAACAGGAGGCATGCATGGGTTTAAGGCATGAGATGTAAGGTGACAGTACCCAAATGTTGGCTGCCCCATCAGCCTGCCTTGCTCCCTACATTCTTCCAACTTGTACTTGTTTGAAAAACAATTACATTTCCCAAGTGAATTGCTGTTGGTATTACTGCATTTTGATGGCTGGTGCCACTGGTGGTTCTGCAGTTGTGGGCAGGAATATAAATTTATTTCCCCCCCTGGGCCCCTACAGAGAGCCAAAGGAGATTAACCAGTATTTTAGGCAGCTAAGTGTGAAATGCTGGTTGGGTCAATAACTTGCCCCCCACTGCTATTATGTTGGCTGTCAAAAGCTGGCAAAGAGACATATCAGTGTGGAGCCTAGTGCAGGTCTGATTGTGCTGAGATCTCCAGCCTGGACTCTCCTACCTCACGAATATTCCTCTGCCTCTGTGTAATCATGACCACTCTGTCAAATCAGCATTAGTCTGCTCTCCATAAGTACCCTCCTGCGTGGTAAGAGGCGTGGGAAAATGGGGAAGGCATAAAGACAATGTTTTGAGGCAAAACTGGGGTTTTTTGCCTCCCAGCATTCAGAAAACGTCTGTCTGCATCCCGCGGTGTCCACGCCACACGTGCACCCCCGTGGAAAGGGCCATTCAAGGAAAAACTCTGCAGGATTTCCAGATGATCTGCCTCCCTCCTGAGGACTCGTTTTAGAGAAGGCTACATCTGGCCCCAGGTTTGGAGCCATCTTCATCTCATCTGAATACAAATTTAATGAATGCCAATTATTGTCACCACCGTGAGTGATTCAAATACGGGCAAGTTCAGCTGATCTTGTCTCAATCTATTATTTAGAAGCCTGCAGTCACAAGTCCAGAGCTATCACTGATGCAGCAGCAAAGCAAAACAACCCACCAAAAACCCCAACCCACCCCCAGGACAATGAAACCCCCACGTTTACATAGGTAACTGCTAATTTTACCTGTCCAACCCGCGAGGCAGCAGCAGTAACCGGTGACAGGATCACACCCATCTGCATGGCTACAGTCACAACGTTCACTGCAGTTAAGACCATATGTTCCATCCTTCAAAAATACAAATAAAAAAAAAAGTCAGTAATCAGGTTTTTGTTCCAAAATGTGCAAAATCATCTATCACGTCCCTCTTTATGCTGAGTTGCCTTTTTTTAAAATTAACATACAGAGGAGATAGAAACAACCCAGTGTCTAATATTTCTATATAGAACCAAATGAGGAATCACTTTAAAAAATATTGCTCAAGAAAATGCAAATAACATGGCAATAGCTCTGATAAAATATAATGCAAAGTATAATACATCTACTTGACTGCGAGAACTTCAATATGTTATTTACACAATTTCCTTCAGATATCCATAGGCAAAATGAGACACTGACCTACTGTATGTTTAGAAGAGAGTTAAAGGGGATGCAAGACCTTCCCAGTTGTACTTACAGGACAGGGCTGGTCACAGTACTCCCCTTGCCAGCCAGGAGAGCAGAGACAAAAGCCGTCTGCCGGTCTGCAGGCAGCTCCGTTGGTGCAGTAACACGTCTGATTGCAGTTAAGTCCCCAGCTTCCACTTGAACAGGGAATAGAGCAATCCACTCCTTGCCACCCTAAAGATATATGGGATAGAGAGAGGATTTGGGATGGTTTCAGGAAAAAAAGCAAGGAAGGCAGCTTGCAAACTGCAGCTTTTTGGTTATAGGAACATTTTCCTCTTGATCTCGGTGTAAATGAAACTACTTTGGGGTCAAAAACAGACCTTTTAATTATGACCTCTCAACTTCATCTACCAGCATCTACACGTACAGAAGGGTGATGTAGGGATCATGGTGGTGGCTGTTGGCCAGAGTAAGGGGCCTGGTGCCTCTCTGGGTGAGTGCAGCCATGCTTGGCAGGCTGGAGACCCGCTAATCAACGAGAACATGGGAAACTCGCCATTCGATGCTGCCTGTTTCTTACCTCATATTTTTTGGAGAATGTTCTTTAATATAAGAAGCTATTACACCTAAAAAAAGACCAAGGCCATCATTTCTAACCATTAAGGCTCAAATCTTAACTACCAGTGGCACAATGGCTTTCATTACACTGCAGCTGTACGTAATGGAGTTAAGCAGTAACTCATGGTTTATACACCCTCATTAAATGGGGCTCTACAGCGATCCATTAATTCATGTTTGAAATGCCAGATTTTATCGTTATTTGCCTCACTTCTGTTTTAGGACTTATGTATGCCATACAGCCATAGCTCATGGTGCTGTTCTGGGGGAAGGCATGGTAAGAGATGCCGTGCTATGGAGCGGGATGAGATTTCTCAGGTGGTTGGTGGGTACACGAGTTCTACTCTCTACCAGGCACAGAGGGGAATTACAGACACATGGAAAGAGGTTAGTCCTGCAGAGAGACTCCAGAGCAAGACTTGGTGTTTCCCCAGACAAAAGATGGCCACATCCTGCAACACCATGCTGGCTCAGGGGACAGAAGACACTGTCCACAGCTGGGGGTCACAGAGTAGGTAGGGGTAGAGTGGAGACAGGGACCTGAGGCTGGCAGCGAGGGCAGACAGACAGCCTCTCTTCAGCCCCCCCCAGGACAGGGTTGGCACCCAGGATTGGCCAGGAGCCCAGTGTGCCAGGAAAACCTATGGGAATGAGACTAATCCAAGGTTGAGAGCCATGAGCAGTCTACAGGTCAAGGTCAGGTCTGGTGAGGATAAGGATGACCAGACACAGCACAATGCAACGGGCTAAAGAAAAGAGAAGCAGGAGGCTCATCTGTGTCACTCCAGGCATGGAGGGGAGAGCAGGGGCTTCAGAGTCCTGTGCTGCCCTGTTTCAGGAGAAACAGGGCAGCACAGTGATAGAGAAAACCCCCATCAGCCTGGGGATTGCTTTGCACTTCCTTTGGAGAGGAGCTGTGGCCCTGCCAGCACACTGTGACCCACTCCTGCAGCAGAGCAGTTAAGGCTGGCTGCTGTTCAGGGCAGAGACAAAACATACAGTCAGGCCCCTGTTGGGTTTTCCTACTTGGGCAGACGTTGAATTACCAACAGGGACAAGAAAATAGTGGAGTTACTGACTGCACAGCTGTGCTGTTTCAAAAGGGGAGAAGCACTGGTGCCAAACTATAGGCAATAGTTCCATCTGAATGTTGTTTACCTTCTTTGCAGTAGCACAGACCATCCACGGGGGAACAGGCACCGTCATTTTTGCAATTACAGACCGATGAGCAGTTGGTACCGTAGGTTCCTGCCATACAGGTAATGGTGCAGTCGTCTCCCTGCAAACCAGAGAAGTCAAGAGTCAGCTAAAGAAATGTGAATCGCGGGAAATTCCCGTCTGCACAGGGAGGCTTTCTCTTTCCAAACACTGAAGGGAGTGTTACGAGTTGATTGCTGAGTCTTCAGCACTTGAGCAGTCACCGCTGTTTCCCCGTGATTATGATGCAATTAGTGCTTTGATTGACTTGGAGGAAAGGGACGAGCTTCTGGCATTCATTCAGCAGGAGGTGGGGAAGTTACAAAAACAAACCTCCTAGAACAGATGTTAGATCATTAAGCAAAACATCACTTAGGAAACACTAATCACAAAATATACGGTCTGAAACTGTGCAAAGATTGCTCTGCATTCCTTGGAAAATGTATTCCAAGGATAGGCTTGTTAAAAAGCTGAAGGGTCTCATATGTGCTCATCTTCCACAGCCTGGCAGAGAGGAAAACTACATGGCAGGTGCATTAGACCTTCCTGATGCGTAGCTGGTACCTGCATTCGTTTCCAATTAATTTGCATGGTGACTTTAGGAAGGATGCTAAACAAGGAGTGAGGTGTGTGTCAGAGAGAGGAGGCACAGAGCAAATCACTGAAATAGTCTTACTCCTGCTTTAGGTGATGGGAAAGTGTGGGAGAGTAAATACTTCAGTGTTACAGACGTGTTAACGGCACAGCTCAATAGTGAATTGCGGTATGTTGTAAGAACTGATTAACTGGTGTGACTGGGGAGAGATGCATTCTCCATAGTGTCAGTTTCTCTGATGCAACAAGGGAGTTAAAATGTGAGCACCACTGCTTTAAACCTAGTCACCAAGTCCCATAGTCTGGTCAACATATCTAAGGTATTTTTGCTTCTCTTTCTTCTCCGTGTACTCCTGACTTTCAAAATCACAAATTAGCTCCTAAATTTACTTCTTGAGTGAGTCAAACCTTCATAATTCAGTTCTGTGTCACGGAGAGCTATCCTATTCCAAAGCTAAAGAGTAACTACATAGCACAGTGTGACCTATACCATAGCTCAGGGGAAAAGATACTGGTCAAAATGTATTTTTGCAGGTGAGAGGCGTTGCAGTTTGACAGGAGGATCCATTTATCAGGAGACAAACGCACCAAATGTCAGCTTCCCTATGCCATGGCAAGTACCTCCAGGAGCCAGTATATCACAGCATCAGACACTGAGACAGTAAAAGGAAATATGAACAGATTTCTGAGCACCATAAACCCCATATGCTTGCTGTAGCAGTTCTGCCTAGCACCAGTATGACTCATCCTATTTTATAATAAAACCCTTTTTTTAGGGGGAAGTCAAAGAAATGGTTAAAACACGCTGTGTTTCAGAAGTAAATCCTACAAGTCTCTGATTTTTGGGTGTAAGTAGTGTTTGTAAAAGATGCTATCTTTGACCACGGTGGAGTAAAACACCCTCCCCTGAAAAGGCCTGGCAGTGAAAGGTGCTGTCTTGACAGCCAGCGAATGCAAAGCCTGCTGCCCCTCATTACCCTGCCAGCACGCCGACAGAATGAGCTACAGGAGCCCAGAGCCGAGCGGGACAGCGGAGGGGCATTCAGTCTCCACGCCTAATCAATCCTCTGCCTTTCTCCTGTGTGTGACAATTAGACAGCCAATTAGTGCCACTTAGAAAGCCGTATCTTGTGCGAGCGAAACTCCCAACTCATTTCATGTACAACACAGAACTGCTGGTACTGCTAATAATTTCTATGACAACTGACCTTATCTGGATTTGTACTAGTGATCTAGAAGAGAAAGAAAATTCCTTTGAAAGGGAAAGTGGTGCAGAGTGATGCGGGGCTGAATCATCCCCTCGGGAACCAGACTACCTAAACCGGCATCTGGAGCATGGGTGGAAGCAGAAGGTCGACAGGACGAGGGGCAGTGGTTTCAAACTAAAGCAGGGCAGGTTTAGATGAGACATTAGGAAGATGTTCTTCACTCTGAGGGGGGCACAGGTTGCCCAGAGAGTTGGTGGAGGCCCCATACCTGGAGATATTTAAGGTCAGGTTTGATGGGGCTCTGAGGAACCTGATCTAGTGAAGATGTCCCTGCTCACTGCAGGGTGTTGGACTAGATGGGCTTTGAAGGTCCTTCCAACCCAACACATTCTATCAGTCTATGATTTCCAGTTGCTCAGCTGACCTCTGTGACCACAGAGGTGATGCCTTAAATGCTCAGGTGATGCCTTAAATCCTCCCTGGCCATGTGCATGAGAGGCTGCTGTCGACTCCCCAGGCTCGTGAGGGCAGTCAGACACAGCCACTCCAGGAATCCTGGAGAAGAGGTCCTGCATACAAGCTAAACATCATGCTGATCCATCTCTATTCACCATGCCTTCGAGTTCTGGCATTTACTTTAATATACTATACTTTATGGACTCAGAGAGGTTGGTGACTCTGGCTGTCCACCTTACACACGCTTCACAAACAAACCTTAACTGAAAAAAATAACTGGCTTAATGAGATTTCTGTCCCTGGCTTTGACAAGTGAGACCTTCAGAGCTCTCTGAGTGACAACTGCCAAAAACACTTAACTTCTTAATTACATAAGAGGAAAACGCACTTGAACTATAGCACTGGCTCCAAGATTTTATTAATTATAAATGCACACCCCGTTATTAACATTTTGAACTTGATTTGGGAGAATGACCTATGAAATTAAATGCATTCAGGTACGGTTAAAGATATGTAAATTCCACCTCCCTCTCACCACCTGCCCGAGTGAATAATGCCACGGTGTACGTCTCTCCAGTTGTTAATGAGTTATACATTCTATTAAACTGATTTCAAATGTTGTGTATTGAATCTTCACTCCTGCAATATGGTACTTTATCTTTTTATCCTGTTTAGTAAAATTAATCAACATCTGCGCTCCTTATGTTGATTATTCTTTTTTCTATTAAGATCGGGAGGTTAATGAGAGTAGTGAAATGTCTGGATGTGGTGTACATGATAGGAAGAAGTAGCTAATTCAATCAAACATATACCCCTGAAAATGTTAAAGCTATATTAAGAAATCTAGCTATAAATAACTCAGTATTTTGCATCTCTCTTTTCCAAGTCAGAATGATCCATATGGACATCACAAACTTTCAAAAGTGCTTTATTTTCTTCATCAATTTAATCTAGAAGTTCCAGTTGATCAAAATATACCCCCAAAATCTCTAATATTTCCTCATATTAGGGGTCAATTCTGACTCCAACATGATCATTGGAACGGCTCTCTTTATTGGAGGTGAGATCAGGCTCTGGTGGGAGTATCCCACACAGCTGGGGGATCTGGGATCCCTGGAACCCTAAGAAGTCAGCTTTAAATCCAGACAAATGGTGGCATTAATGTAACACCACCTATATGACCTCCCCAACCTTTAAGTACTTCAGCAACACTAATTGTTGCTGAAACTAAATCATAGGCTTCTCCAGCACCACGAGAGGTTTGGGCTGTTTTTGTTTTAATTCTCCCCCATGTATTATGGGTGAGGTCTAAAGAACCAAACTCCATTAATAACTCAGGCTGCCAGCTCACATCCATCAGCATCAAATATTAACAGACTCACAAGGGGCTGAGCATACATCTTTCTGGAGGGAGGTCAATAATATGTCTTGTTTCTGTTCAGGGAGAGGGGAAGATTTTCTTCCACAAAAATTATTATTGTACAATATTAGTAGAGTTTAAAGACACATCACTGCAGCCTTAGGTGTTGGATGTGTTAACAAGCTCTGGACACTTCAGAAAGTGTTTTCCTTGGATTAATGTTGCCCTAAAAGATTAGGTTTCTTGTTTCTGTTAAGAAAACATTCCCGCTGTAAACAACAACTGGCTCCCTTTAAAATCCTTTCCTGGTGTTCAATACAGAGATTTGGATTTATTTCTGTACATTTAAAATCCATGAAGTGCATTTTTGAAGGGGAAAAAAAATGGTATCACAGACCCTACGGGGAGTTAATGACCCAGCAGCGGTCAACAGCACCCAGCAAAGTCTGCACCCATACCTGCTACAGCTCCAGGCTTGGCTATTTCAGGGCACAAAATGAAGAATTTCAGAGGTAGGCACCATCCACAGGAATACATTTGCCTCAGAGGGCTAAAGCCTGGTTCCACTGCAGTCAGTGGCAAACAGAAAATCGATTTCTCAAGGCCTCTGCAATGCAGAAGACTAACAGGGCCCCTATTGAACTTGGCCTCAGTTTGCATGACAGACCCGTGCGACGGGTTTGTTTGAGTGTTCTTAAGGTTTAATCCATCAAGGTGCTGGAAATCCTTGACTCCTTCACAGAGTACTGGAGTGGACTGACAACATGGAAAGGCAACATGTTTGAGCCTTTGGAAACCTGCAATGTGACTCCAACCAACTCACTCTCTGCTTTGCTCCCTCTCCCCATCCTCACCAGGTTTCCTGCCAGATGAATTAGAGGTGCAGCACCTGCCACCAGCAGCCGGGCAGCTCGGCGCTTCGTTCTCCGCGCTCACAGCACAGGCATTAAACAGAAAGGGGGCACATTGCAGCACCAGACGTGTGTGATGCTGAACAGATTGGAAAGACCAAGTGCAGCTGCTGTTTGTACCTGGTGCCTGTGTGTCCAGATAAGGCAGCAGTGTGGATTTGGTACATGAAAGCATCGCTCCAAGAGCACACCCGTTACGCGGCGCACCAGTGTGCTGGTACTCGGTGTCTGCACACCGATGCAGATCACAGACGGGTCTGTATATTTACCTATTTAATTGTGACATTTACAATTAACCCAAAGTGGTTCTCCACAAACATTCCCTCAAGGTAAACATATGGTGTCCAGCAACACAAACTGTCAGAACAAACTAATTTCCCTAATGGTGTTTCAGTGGAAATTAATGTGCTCTTCATAAGGCTGTAAGAAGCAGTAGGAAACTTTGTACTTTTACTGGTCTTCTCCACCCCAGACTCCTGCAATTTATTCATGACCTTACTAAGCAGCATCTTTAGTTTCCCAGACATAATGATGTCCTCTGGCAGAATTCCTTTCCCCTCTGGGTGTTACTAATTACTCCCTGCAGATGCTATTATTGGTGCTAATGATAAAATAGAGAAAAAAGGTTGGGGAAGGATTTTGTGTCCCCAAACAAGTCAAGTGTTCAGTTTGCAGGTAATCACTACTACCAAGAACTGACAAATGTGCCTTTACCTGCTTGCTGACATTGTGTGATGTAGTTGTGCTACAGTTTGATATACATCTAAAACAGCTCACTGATGATCTTATTCATTCCCCTTCCCCTTTTTATGGGAGCAGATGGGGTAAGGTGGAAAGGATGGCAAAGAGCTTCTTACTTTTAAAAAGTGACTTTACAGCTCGTGACTCATTCAAAGACACAACCATTGGCAGTCCTGAATGCCACAGTCTTTCATGAAATCATAAAAACACACTTCCAAGAGCCATCTGCAAAGCATTCCCCAATCTGCACCTCAGTGGCATCACGGTCCTCTGAGTGTACTGTGAATCCTGGATGTGCCACAGGCACCAGGCACAGCGTCCCCGGGAGCGGGAAGAACGGATCGCTGCACTTCCTATAATCATACAGGGATTTGCAAATATTTACAAATGGACATCAGCATTTCATATCACCTCTGATTTTGTGCTAATATGCTCATTCATACAGTAAATTTCACAGTAAATGCCAAGTTCAAAATTAGCCATGCTGATAATAGTGATAATAATTCTTAAATTTGGTGTTTGATCAAAAGTGTTCAGCTAAACACACACACAAACAAAATGGAAACTTTGTTATAATGAGATTTTAAAGCAAAACTATTATAAATAATGTTAATTCTAAGTACTTCAGTACTTTGTTAAATACTATTTAATTTCCCTTTACTGGTTATAGCCAAATCCTTCTGGCTTACACAAAAGCAAAGCTGGGAGCACTGACTGTGAGGGGAGGAAAAGTTACCCCAAAGTACCTGTGCTCTGTTACTTTTCCAAGTTGTTTGTACAAAATCCATCTGAATGTTCTGGATTCCTGTTTTACAAACCCTGATACATTTTCTGTGACCAGCTATGGGCTGCCACTGGCCCAACACATCTTACTCCCTCAGAAAGGCCGCAGAGGAACCTGGACCAGATTCCCATTTCCAGACCCTCTCATTGCTCCACCTGAGTTTCCCACCGCACGGCCTCACAACCGACCCAACACACATTAACAGCCCATGTCGGGTATTTGTGTTTTGAAAAGAGAAGTGATTAAACAGGAGAGGAATCTATGAGTCTATGAATCAGCTTTTCACAAGAGTAGACAGTGGTAGGACAAGGGGATGGAGTGAAGCTGGAGGAGGGAAGGGTCAGGTTGGAGATCAGGGGAAGTTCTTCATGGAAAGAGTGGTGAGGGGCTGGAAGGGGCTGCCCAGAGAGGTGGGGGATGCCCCAAGCCTGGAGGGGTTCAAGGCCAGGTTGGATGGGGCCCTGGGCAACCTTGTCCAGCTCCAGGGCTGGAGGTTGGTGGCCCTGCCTGTGGCAAAGGAGTGGAACTCAATGACCCTTGGGGTCCTTTCCAGCTCAGCCCAGTCTGTTTCTGTGATACTCAGCCTGTGGTCCCTGTATGGGTTTCACAGTCACAATTATTCATCCACCTTCCCAGAAGGGACCTTCCCCCTCACACAGAGTAGGGACCTTGGGAAGCCTTTGCCCACACCTCAGGAAAGCCTCTAATGACAATGGGGCTACCTGGAAAATAATTTGTACCCATCAAGACTGGAGAACCTGTTCAGCCTGGACACCACGTACAGGCACATGTAGCACTGGAACTAACTGGGCAGAGCTCATGATTTACAACAATTTTTTAAAAAATCCATTCCTACCTTTCAAGCCACCTAAATACAGGCATTAAAAAAGAAAGATAATTCAATAAAGAGAACAGGCATGAAGTAGCTCCTTTCCCCCCTCTTCCCATAAATCAGTGCAGCACTGTTGTTGGCAAAAAAAAATCTAGACTAACTTTACAACACTTGAATATCTGCCTGGTTTAGTATTTAGGCCTTAACTGCAGAGCACTTTAGTGTCAGCGAGGCAATGAATACAGCATCATATAATTAAATGTATTCACGAGCAAAGTAGTGTGGAGAGTGAAAAAGATGATCATCAACCCCTGAACAAGATTTTTTTAATAGAGTCAGCACTTCTCACCTAATAAAATATCACAAAACACATTTATCCAGGAGGGACCTCTCCAAAAATAGGAGATTGGATTTAGAGTGGGTAAAACAACAACTACATCATTTCCACGGGACATTTCATCTGGTGAGATGACATCAGGCCGTGCTCCTTGCAGGGCCATGCACAGTTCAGGAATCATGATGGAGGCCAGCATCCAGGTAGGACAGATGGGTGTGGAGACTCCTAAATCTGTTCACAGAGGAGCTGGGAAGGTTGTTTGTGGAGCAGGTACTTCAGGTGGAAATGAAAATGTCGATAATACACAGGGTTAGGTTTAGTTAGTGGGGAGATTGGTTATCGAGGCAGGTGAACCATGGGGATATCAGGAGGATTGCCAACACTGTGGGGCCAGTGGGATAACCAAGTCCTCTTAAAGCAATTTAGATCTGCACTAGGGACACTTCACATTCCATCAGGCCAGGCTGGAGGAGACTCAGAGCATTTAAAATTTAACTCTTAACTCAGGGGAGGTTATGGAGTCAAACATCTCTGGAGCTCACTGTTACTAGAATGAACTTTGATCAGCTGCTGGTGTGAAGTGCTCCAGAAATCA
Organism: Heliornis fulica; assembly: GCA_013399135.1. Taxonomy (NCBI): domain Eukaryota; kingdom Metazoa; phylum Chordata; class Aves; order Gruiformes; family Heliornithidae; genus Heliornis; species Heliornis fulica. Next base: position 203,983 of record VXBZ01006680.1, read on the forward strand.
TGGCCATATCACAATTAAACACCCCAGAAGGTAAAATGGCCAGGCATAATGTGCATTATTTCTAGTTGGTGGAAAGCATTTACATGCCTGAGCAGTATTTGGTACATGTGCTCTTCGTGATGTGGCCAACAAGGTGTTTGTGTCCAAACCGAGGGACAGAAGCTAGCTGAGGTGTTAAAATAGTGAACTGCAGCCCTCAAATGCTACTCCTAAAGACAAAAGAAAAGCTGTTTTCCTCAGCTTTTTAAAGTGGAATAGAAATGGAAAGACTTTAAGACACCATGTGCAGTTCCAGCATCTTCCTTCCTGGATTTGGGCAGAAGGGACTGTAGCTAAGAGAAGCCACTTGGAAACACGGAGAAGCATTTCAGTGCTTCAGAGCTGGCTGTGACAATTCTGCACCAGCTACTTTCTGGGAGTATTTTTGTCTAGAAATAAGAAATGATTTCTGCTCTGTCCCCTGAGCAGCACAGTCCAAGATCTACCCTGTAGAACACTTGTGGCCTCCTGACTTTTTTTGCAGTAATAAATTTGGGCTCTGGCCGACAAGTCTGAACAGTTCTGCAAAAAGGACGTCAGCAAAACCAGGAAATCAAAGTTCTCATTTAAGCTTTCAGTCTCTGTGACATCCTCTGGCAAGAAGATCCACAGTTTAATTATGAATATAAAGGAGAAAAAATTATCTTTATTTGTTTGCTTCAAATCCTCTGCCTGATTTTTAATTGGGAAACTTTTATAGTGTGATAAATAGCAAACACGCCTTCCTTCTTCCCCCTCCACCATGGCATAAGAGACCTCTCACAGATCTACCCTTGGTGACCCCTTTTCTAAGCAAAACCATCCCACTCTTAGTCTCATTTTATGGAGCCATTTCACAATTTAATTACGCATTCTGTGAAAAGCGCTATCTTTGTCTTTAAACCTGCTGTGCAATCATTTAATTGGTTGCCCCTTGTTCCAGTGTTATTAGAAATAGTAAATAACTGTTCCTCCTTCGTGTCCTGTGCACCATCCCTGGTTCCACAGATCTCTATCATAGCCCTCCTTAGCCATCTGTTTTCGGAGCTCAGTTCTAGCTTATCGGGTCGCTCTTTGTATAGAAGCTGTTCCATATAAAAGATGATCTTTGTCACCATTCACTACTTCCATTATATCCTTTGTAAGCAGGAATCAGCTAACTGTGAGCAGTAATTTGAGATTTAGTTATGTTATGGATTTATACAATAGCACAAAAATGGATTTTCCATCCTGTTTTGTTCTCCTCCTGATCATTCTAACTGTTTTATCTGGAGCTCGGGCTCCGTTTGGTTTTTGACAGGAGCCGAGCAGTGAAATTTGAGTTATTCACAGAACTATCCAATGTGATCGCCTCATCTCTTCCCCTGAATGGGAGGAATGAAATCAGAACTCGACTTTTGTGAAGGTAACTTAAAAGATAATGTTATTTTTCCATTGTCTGTTACTTGGCAGTTTTAAACACCACATTTCAGCTCAGCTGGTCATCCAGTAACACAAACACTCCCCCAGACTTGCTACTTGATATTTGATGATCCAAATAATTCTGCATTATTTGCACACTTTATTTTTTAATTTTTCTACATCTCTATTATACAATTATGGGTAATCACAGTCCAAACACAGTCTCTGACCTGAGCTTCCCTACAGGCACGCGGCCGGCGCTCACCGGTGCGGTCACTAGCTGAGATCTGTAGCAGAAGGTGCCAAACAATCCCTGAACATCAGTGCATGCCTGAACTCTTGTTCCCTCAGACTGGATGGGCTGAGCCCAGGAGGAGTTAAATGTGCTGCACACAGCAGGTGTCCTCAGCTGGTCCCTTGCTAGGAGCTCAGAAGCAGCAATGTGGATGGAAAATATGCAGGTATGGGGCTGATGAGGCCAACGCCCGCGGCTGACCCGGGTTCAGAGCTGCATCAGCACAAGGGAAGGGATCAAAGCGAGAAGGAAAGAGAAAACCAGAAGATGAAAGCATCTAAAAAAGAAAAGATATTTTATGAGATGAAATGAGCAACATTCAGTGTCAACTTTAAGCTAATGGGGTTTGCGAAGAGCCTTCTGAAAAGCTGGTAAATAACCTGGCAGCCATGCAGAGAAACAGACACCCCCCTCCAACTTCCACAGATTTATCCAAACTCAAAAAACTAGAGCAAGAGAATCCAAGATCTGGTAAAACTTCAGACACTCTTTGGCACAAGAAAACACACCAGGATTTTCCATTTATACATGTCTGACTGTAAAGGATCTTTTCCTGAGACACTATAGCTAGACAGAAAACAAAATAAAAAACTAACCCGTGACTTAAATCTTATTCTGAGGTGGTTTTAATGAGTCAGTTTGCAATGTGAACTGCCAGGAGAGCCAGTTACCCACCCTTTTATGAACAGATCCACTGATGGTGTGGATAAAGATATATACATTAAGAAGCTTAACAGATGAAAAGGGACATGCTATTGGCAAGCAGTTTATTCCTCTGCAAAATTCCGATCAAATAACTCAGTCTGAATGGAATATTGAGCTCCACTGATTCTGACTGAGGCTACAGGAAAGCAAATGCAATTTGACACAGCCACATTGCCAATTAAGGATAAAATACAGGAAATATGTCAACTAGCAACAAAGCGAGAGGTATTCAGGCTTTCTATATGAAGTTGGTTCCTTTGGACCCACTTAGGAAAACTTTGGAGTTATTCAGGTAAATAAAACGGCAGCAGAGCCCAGAAGTAAAAGTAAATATAAAAAGAAAAAGAAGCAGACCTGGGACTTGCTCACAGTTCTTACCAAATTATAGGCACTGTGAGTGACTGAATAAGTTATTGTTAGTAGAGGCAGTCACTGGGATAAACTGCTCTTGTGTATCTGGGACAATCCTGCCGAAGCTAGCAGTGGTGTTCAGGTAAACCTGGGCTGACAAAGGAGAATTTGAGCTGTCACAGATGATTTCTGGAGCTTGTACTTTGCTAAGAGAGCGAGCAGACAAAATGAAATGGAAGTAGTTCAAAAAAGGGTCTGAAAAATTCCATTGAATTCAAAGAAAGGGATGCAGTTCCCACAACTGAGGGAGACCCACTGCGTTTTGTGCATCCAGTGACCCTGCTAAATACTCCAGGACAATAGTTCACCCACAGATGTGCACACAACAAATGCCCTGAAGTGAGAGAAGACCCTTTGTCAAGGCTCATGCAGCCAGACACCGACATGAACGCTGTCAGGGTTTAGGAAAACACTGGCTCCTAAACGCTGTGGCTGCTGGTGCTCCAGCAGAAATGTCTAATTGGTCAATATGAGCTCGGGGGGAGAACACCAACAAGCCTAATAGGCAGCGAGTACCTGGTTCACTGATATAAAAATCAATAGGGCAGCAGCTTAGTCTGAAAGCCTGGGAATACACAGGCAGCCTCCCCATAATGATCTTCCCTGCTGGGATCTGAATGTAGGATATCTTCTCCTGTAGTACAGCAGAGCCAGAAGAATCCACTTGTGAGTTGTTATAGAAATACTGGGTTCAGCCCACATCCAGTTTCTTTGCACTGAGGTGATGTTCATTGTTCCCCAGTCAAGCGTTGGCAGGACTGTCTCAGAAGTGACTTTGCAGAAAGGCACCTGCCACTGAAGAAAGATGTGGTACAATCTGGGTGGCTTGTGGTGCTTATGAAGGGTGCTGCTCTGAAAGCTCTGAGCACCTAGGCTATTTGTCCCCAGAAAACATCCTATGGGGACTTTGAAACGGATCACACAGCCACTCCACCAAGCTTGACCCGAAGCAATCGTTTGTGAAGGTAAAATGGTAAAGTGGCTCAGTCTGCCAGCAAATTTGCCAGTCACTGCTGATAAAAATTGGGTTTGTGATGTTCATACTGATCCACAGGGAGCTGGACTGAGACCAAAGTCATTTCATGCAGGCCACTGCACTTCCAAGAGAAGATAATTGTCAATCTGTACTGACCTGGCCTGGATCAGACCTGGTAGCCCAGGGATGTGAAGCTTTATAGTCTGTTATTAGTCCCAACGGCCTCCAAAAAGAAATAAAAGTCCATCCATTTTAGGCACATAAATATCTGTGTTTGTATGCACAGAGAAGTGGGTAGGAAAATGGAGAGCTCTTCAATGAAAAGGGATATCAAGATGCAATTCAGAGGGGGTTTTCTTCTGGTCAATGAATATGCAAAAGTCATGAGAGGAGCAAATGATTCCTGAGCTGCTCTATGGATATGAGGAACGTACCAAAACATTGGGCATGAGATGTTTTGGTTTATGATGATAAACTCAGCCCTACCAACATGCAGTCAGGCTGACAAAAACCTTCTGTACAACTAGAAAGTGACAGCCCTCTCATGGCAAAAACAATTTTCCAGTTTGCCTTAATTAGGCTGTAGACAGCAGAGTGGTATTTGTTGCCAGTCTCTTGCTCCACATCTGTTTTCGATTTGTAAGCTTAAAAAAAAAGATCAGTTGAGTTTTCAGACTTATCTCCATCTAGAAGACACCAAGAAAATGCAAGTTTGAAGGACAATGCATTCCTCAGAAACCAGAACTGGTAAAAGGGGATCTGGGATGCAACCACAGTTAATATAGAGGACCTGATGGTGTAATTGTGACCGATTGTCTCACCATTAATATCATTTTCATCCTTAACCCCTTCTCTAGCACCACGTGAATATAATTTTTAACTTTCCTATCATGGTTTCTCAGGGTACAGTTACCTCTTCCATTTAGTAACATCTATTTTAATTGAATTTCTCATATCCCAGTCTTTCTCTTTCCCCCCAGACCAAAACCTCACGTTGATACCTGTTAGCAGGTCTTCTTGGTGTTTCTTGAGTTTCATGACACTACTCGCTGCGTATCCAACAAGGGACTTTCCTTCTTGGATCACCAGTGAGAATCCTCCCAGGCTGGTTTTGTCTTCCCACTGCCCATGTCTCTTTACTTCAAGGGTAGCTGAGTCATGGCTACAGAAGGATATTCCCAAGCATTTTAAATAAAAATCTACTAAGAACTTCTGAATTATTGATGGGAAACAAAGTCAAAGACAATAAGTAGGAAAGAGTTCAAAGTCTGAGAGCATGGGAACCAATTTCTTCCATGTCTTGACTTAATATCTACTCTTTGTTCAGGCAAAATCCTTTCCTTTAAGGAAATGTGATGCTTGCTACTTTTAACCTGGTTATGCAGGGAGGGGATTACGTGACTTTGAGGTCCATCAGCCTATTTGAGTGTCCTTCGCTTGCTCAATTGTCGGAGAAGACCTGACAGAGAGACAGCATTACTGCAGGAAAAAACAGGGGACTAAGGCCTGAAATTCCTAGAAAACAGGGCTCTTTCAGCTCCACTACTTACAGGACAACTTGTTTTACCTTTATTATTAATTAATAATTCACTCACTGCCAGGTGCAGCCTACGCTCCAACCCACCTGCACAGTACGGATGCCTTTATGGATGCCAGTGCCGCGGCCGCTCGCCGCTGACAACGGCTTTGAGACATGGGATCATGAATACAAATGGGCAACCAGTGAGAGGAAAATGCATCTTCCTGGTGCATCTAGGTAATGCATGAAATGAGAAGGGGGAAACTATTTCTGTTGCCTGTAATACTCCAGTTAATTGGACAACTGCTGTGCCAGAAAACCTTTTCCCCACCTACAGCAAGTAAAATTTATACTGGTGGTTGGTAACAAGAACATCTTGATAAAATGGTTGAATTTATTTTATACCTATAAATGAAAAGATCTCTTAACAAAGGGGGGTAACTGATATGCTCGGTAAATCAAGGATAAAAGGACACAGGCTCTATTGAAGATTTTTCCCCTCTTCTTTTCTTTTTAAACCTTTTGATGAGGTGTCCTGTTGCTCTGAGATGAGCTTCCACTGAAGTACTTTTGGAATTATCTCAAAGAGAAATGGATCATTTAAATAAGTTAAAGCCCCCAAAACAGATCCACTATCTCCAACCTCAGGTTCATTTTTTTATATTAAGAATTTGGTGAAATTTATAAAATAACAGTACTACTGAACCAGGGGCTTATAAGACAAAGACGTCTCATTCATTTTTCTACTGCTTCCTTCTGAAGTGGTAAAAGCTGATACACTTAGAATAAAGATGAAAGGAAATATGTAGAAGAGAGGGAATATTCTGATAAATTTGTATTTATCAACCTTGAGTGTTTAGAAAACACCTACAGGCAATGCTTCTTCAAATTTCTCCAGACCTACCTGGGATTCTGGTCCTTCAGGGGAAATTCAATTGAAGATAAGATAAGGTGTTCCTTTCTATTTACTTTTTTTTTTTTTTATTTTAGACAACAGAGAGAATTTTAAAGGTGCAGGACAGGAGAGCAGACTTCAATTTTTTTTTTAGCACAGAGGGAAAATTTGTTTTTTTGCTCTCCTGTATGTTTTCTTCAGGGACAAGAGATACTGAAGGAAGCCAGTCATGGCTAGAATATGCAGCAGACCGGACCTGTTAGTTCCTTATGACCTCTGTAGGCAACACACGGTCCTCCTCATGCCTATGGAAGGATAAAACTGGGTAAATTGGTCATTTTACTTATTAAGGTGTGGTGGCTGAGACTGTGTGTATGTTTGTAACCACAGAAAATCACAGGTTGGAAAAGACCATTAAGATCCTTGAGTCCAACTGTCCTCTCCTACACCAGATCCTGAGCACCTCATCTACTGAGAGGTTATCCATCACAAAATCTGTTATGCCTGGCTATGCATTTGGGTCACTACAATATAGATTTATGTTTATTAAGTGCTCAAGCTATTGTTTCTTGTGTGTTGCAGGGGCTGACTTTTACTCTGATGTGCAGGCATGTACATGTAAACTCTGGAAGAAATCTGTACCTGTAGCAGAGAAAGCATTATATTGAGCAACTCTGGCACACTGGAAAAATTATGGATTTATAGACCCAGATTAAGCCTATTGAAGTTTTTAATGCACAGATTTCTGCTGAGCTCATCCCAGAGTATATACATATAGGCACTTATATGAGGATATATTAGAAAGGCATTATTTTATTATGTTTTTAAAATGCAATCTCGGTGCCATGTCAAGAGGAGATGCAAATGGCTGCAGAGTTCTGAGAGATGTCTCAGAAAGTCTTAGGGAATCCAAGTGACATTCCAAAAGCTGAAAAACCTTCTAGTAAGAGGTCATCACTCCTATAGCTTCCACACTTTCCTGTGCTGTGATTGGCTTGTATGGGACCTACCAATACAGTCAAGGCATAGAAAAATGTCAAAATGAGTTCTTTCATTTTGGTGATGAAGTGCTAGCTTTGCTTGCCAGCATGCAGAGTTCAATAAAAGCAGACAGGTCTTCAAAAAATTGCAGCATAAATAGATGAACTCTTTAAAGTAATATAAGTTCTGTCATCTAGATGTGAAATATAGACCTAAGTGCCCGCTGAAGTAAAAGCTGACCACACATTCCACAGATAAGTGTTAAAGTTTTCTCAGGGTGTCTTGAGCTGAGAAATGTTTTAACTACGTATCTCCTTGCCACAATAGACAGAATGAAAGCATTTGAAGTTAAATCCATTTTTCAAAGGAAGAAAACAAAGCATCCATAAAGAAACAAAGGCAAATCACAGGATGAGGTCTCCAGATAGCTACTGTTCTCAAGAAAGTTGCAATTAGCTGTGCAATGGAGAAGGTGAACGTAGCTGCATTTCAATAGCATTTATAATGATTTTGGGAGCTAGAACGCTGATAGATATGTGCAGGGGGTTGGTTTCAAGATTTCCTTGGGAGACAGAAGGTCAGGATTCCTGTGGTCTCCTGTCATATTTAATTCATATCCTCTAGCCTTCTTCACCACATTTATTGAATTACAGGAATAAAATTCAATGAACCAAAAACAAAAGGAGAGAGGATGGGGTAAATCCTCATTCCTTTTACACCCTCTGCACAGCTGACTTCCATGGTCTTGTAAGAGAGCATCCTAAAGCAGAATTGGGAAGGAGAGGGGAGTGTGAGTTAGCAAACCCCGCTCAGCATCCCCATAATCTCATCCAAGTAATTTATTGCAAGGAGCAACGATCTGCATGTGGGAGTAAGGATCCAATTTCTACTGGTCAAGAATCTCCCAGCACACTTTCAAAGGCTGACCCTTGCCTGTGTGTGTTTGACAGATTCCTTCCTGCCACAACCAAGATGGCAGTAGAATGGCTTTTCAAAACCATCATTGCCAACTCAGCACATGAGTACTGAGAGGCAATCCTCAAACATTGAAAATACCAGTTTCAGGGAAATGCCCTATTGGCACACTTATCATGATGATTCCCTGCAATTATCTTAATTAAAATGATACAACCTTTTTCCTCCCCTCACAAGTGAGATGCAATAAGCTCAGGGTTCCCAACAGACCTGCAGCATGGACTCCGCTGCTGGAGGACATGGGGAGCAGCTCTAGACATGCTCTGTGACTCTGGTGAAGATTTTATGTCTTCTTTGCTCCAATTATCCCATTCTTATTGTCCTGTGTGCTGCCTATGAGAACTGGGCTGTTTCAGGTATAAGTGAGATCACTCAGATTTCCCAGTCAAATCTACACAGTGTGTCTGTGCTGTGGTTTAGACACCCAGGCAGTTCAAACAGAGCAATCCTCTAGTGCAAGCACAGTCATACCAGAACCCCAAACAAATAACCAGTACCAGTACCCAATAACATCTTTACAACAATGTAATTTGGTTTTAGTGCTAAGTATGTGCAAATCTGGTTGTTGAGTCTGACCCAAAATATTCATCAAAAAGAAGCAGACATAAAACGTTTTTAAACTCTCTCCAAAACTGCAAGCTCACCAATATTTAGCATTGGCATTTGAATTTTTGGAAATGTCACAGCTAATAAATAATGTATTATTTTCTGAGCCACAATGTACATTTTTCTTTTAAAACTTGAATCGGCTCAACTTCCAAAAAATTAAGGGCTCTGCTCACGTACACATCAACCTATGGGATGGCTGCCTTTCCACTTAATACATTTAATAAAGGTGACCAGATGCTTTGTGTTTTTAATGGCTTGTTCTGCATCCCAACAAAATGTCCCTGTTTTGGCTGAGATTGCAGATGATTCATTCTGAAACCCAGCCCAGCTGCCCTGACACAGCCAAGGCAGGGCACAGTTAAAAAAGAAGCCATCTGTGCAGAAGAAGTGGGCTGGAGGAGTGCTTCGTCAGGAAAAGACTGTCACTCCTTGGTCATGATGTTTTCTAGGCATCCAGTAACCCAAAATCCTCCAGGTCCAACCTCTCTACCTGTGCAGTTATACCCCATCCTATCCTCTTCCTTCCCCCTGTGCTCAGAAGCCCTCCAGCCCACCCTGCTCTGTAAGACCGGGCGTAGCCCAAACCTCCCCGTAAAACCTAAGATGTTGATCCCACTTTCCAATCCTATGGCAAAATTCCTGACCCTGTAGCTACATCAGCCAAGCCTCACGCTAGAAAAAGCAAAAGGGATTCATTTCTGCCTTTTCTGAATAATTAGCTCTGCCCAGCTCTGTATTAGCATCACTCTCTTGCCAGCACTGCCAAGAGACATCCTGCATTCATGAGCAGCCGCGCCAGTCTCTCGCAGGCTACCCCAATTCAAGGGCAAAATTCTCCCCGCAGGCGAAGCTCCCCATCACCTCAGCAAGAGGCAGGCATGGATATTTGAAGGCAAAATCTGCTCTTGAGCGTGTCACTGAGATAAGCCACTTCAAGCCTTGAGAGGGCTCTGGCCCCCGCAGCATCGCTCACCCGACCCGCAGGCTGCGTCGTGACCTAGGCCGCCGCCGCGTTCTCCGTCCGACGGAGAGTACAGCGAGAGCGCTCGGCAGGACGCCGCCATGCTGGGTAGGAAGTGAAGGTTCCTGTCAGGTTTTCTCTCCAGCCTGTGTTCTCTAGCATCTGAAAAAAACCCCCTTGCAGCTCGAGTCGGCTGGCATGCATGCGAATGACAAATACGCTTCCGAGGCAATAAATTAGCAATTTCAAGGCTTTACTTCCCCTCATGGACTAATTGCCAGAGATTATAGTATATTATGAGAGAGCAATGATACTAATGCCTAAATATGCTTCAGTGATTACAGAGCTATCCTCAATAACCAAGCTGTTTAAATGTCAATGCAAGAAAGCTCTTTATTATGAGATTAAATATTATTTTGAAGCAATGCAATAGGAACTTCCCAGGCTTCGTGCCTGCAATAATACTGTCTTAGAGCAATATATATTGGACAAATGATGCTTTTTAAAAAGTGTGTGTAGTGAAGGGGCCCAAAATATTTTTTGTGCTTCAGACTTGAACATTGCTCCTGACAGGGAAGAGAAGCAGGGTATCTTTTTATTTTGTATCTGTAACTAACTTGCTGCTCATTCTTGCCTCTACTTGATATCAATACTTGTGTATCACCACTGTATAGAGAGGATAAATTCTTGTTTTCTCTGAGTGGGCAATCAAGCCTCAAAAATCTTTCTTCTTTTTTTTTAACATCTCCAAGTACTGCTGTCTTGCAGATGCTTTTGTCAATTCTACCCTTCATGTCTAAATAAATCTGTTCACACCTGGCATTGTGAGAACCCCTGGAAATTAGATGGAAGCTCCAACTTTCAGTTTGGCTGTTGATAGGAAGCAGAGAACAAACGTGTCTCTAAGCGGTAACTCCAGTCCCACATTTCTGGAGTTGATGGTTGGTGGGCATAAGCTCAGGTGTGGGTGTCAAAGAGAGGGTGACTAAAAAGCATTAGCATCCCACTAATCTCATATAGGACACCCATGGCATGGATCTTGTAACACAGCTGTACAGCCTTCTCCTAGACAGGATGTGACCATCCTGCAGGATGTGATGACTTTTCTGGAAAACCCTACACATTGCAGAGGGTGCTGATTGTAGGATGGGTCTCTGCCCAGACCCAGCATTCCCTTCCTGTTGTTTCTACACAATGTACACAGTGCTTCAGAAATGCAAATCAGGAGATAACATCTCCTGTCCCCTGGTATCTGAAGATCACTCATCTCATTTTGGAGTTGAGTGTAAAATTCACCAAGGAGGCTGTGTATTTTAGTTGGTTGCTAAATGCCAGTGGAAGGCCTAAAAATATTGGGAATGTCTTTGAAGTTTGATTTTTATTCAAGTTAGTAATTACATGATATATGCTACAGCAACTATATTATAATAGCACAGAAACCATGATAGATGGGCGTGTGGAGACCGGTTGTGTCCCACTAAGGACATTCAAGACAGAAAGACAACTGCTAATGAAGTTGTGGTGGAATTCTCCCTTCAAACAATTATTTTTCTTTAGCAAGTATTGCTTCCTAAACACAGCCTGCAAATCTCTTCATGGTGTGCTCTCAGGCTAAAAAGGATGACCAGGGAAGTTACTAGCATGAGTAAGTTACTCTCAGCTGTAACAGGACTGGACACCTGGATCTAAGTCCTCATACTGTCTGCTGCAATGTTAATTTGGAATTTTTTGTTGTTTCTCCTTGGCTGGTTTCTTCAGCCATTTTATACCTCATCTATAAAATGTAATGCTTGTTTACCTCAGAATGTCTGAAGCTCCTTCTGATGCTCAGGTAAAAGACACCTGCCATATATGCTCAGAAAAGACATAAATTGCTCTATCATTTGTAACATTTTAAAAGTTCTTCATCTATTAAAATCACAGTGTGACTGACAAGGAACATGCTGAAAGGCCATGAGAATTCTTTTTCTGCTCTTCCAGGCAGACAATAATCTGACAACTTTTTTGTTATGTCTTGACTTAGAATATATGATGGGAAACCGTGTCTTTATCCTTACATAGTAACACACTTACAATACCGATGTTAAGCAAATAACCAGAAGTTGACACTGCTCAAAGGAGAGGAGCTTATCACAGAACGGGGAGAAACCACCTGCATTTGGCCACTTCTATGCAAATATTTGAAAACAGATTTAAATCCCCTTTAGTTCCTTGCATTGTGAAGAGCTCCAGTATTCCCACTCACCATATATCCTGGTGCACACGTGCACTGCCCCGTGACGCTGTCGCAGTCGGCGCCGTTCTGGCACGGGCAGGTCAGCTGGCAGCCTTCGCCGTAGTATCCGGGGGGACAGGTCTCGTTGCAGTACAGCCCAGCCCAGCCAGCTTTGCAGCTGCATTCTCCAGACAGTGGATGGCAACTAATGAAGACAGGCAAACGTTAATGAGATGTGGGCATGAAAGAAAAACACAGCCTGTAAACAGCAGCAGAATGTTTTAAATGCAGGAGTCGTACTAGGAATCACAGAATCAAAGAGTCACAGAATGTTGGGAGTTGGAAGGGACCTCCAAAAAATCATCTAGTCCAACCCCCTGCCAGAGCAGGATCACATCAATTAAATCACACAGGAACATGTCCATATTGCTCTGGAATGTCTCCAGAGAAGGAGACTCCACAACCTCTCTGGGCAGCCTGTTCCAGGGCTCTGTCACCCTCACCGGGAAAAAGTTCTTCCTTACATTCACATGGAACTTTCTATCTTCCAGTGGGGACCCATTGCCCCTTGTCCTGTCACTGGCCATCACTGAGAAGAGCCTGGATCCATCCTCCTGACACTCACCCTTTACATATTTATAGACATTAATAAGGTCACCCCTCAGTCTCCTCCAAGCTGAAGAGACCCTGCTCCCTCAGCCTGTCCTCAGAAGGAAGATGCTCCATCCCTTAATAATCTTGGTAGCCCTGCACTGGGCTCTTTCAAGGAGTTCTATGTCCTTCTGGAACTGAGGGGCCCAGAACTGGACACAATATTCCAGGTGTGGTCTCACCAGGGCAAATATAAACTAGGAACAAATAGGAAATAGGTTAGGGACATAATAAACCTGAAGACTGTTAAGGATGGTGAACATAAGCACCCATGGAAGTGAGGAAAGAGTAGGGAATATGGTGCTAAACACCAGCCTGGCATGCCTCTTCCAAACATCTGGGGCCTGCCACAGCACCAGCAATTTTACACTTTAGAAGTTTATGTTTTTCTGTTCTAAAATCAATGTGAGTTGGGTTACTCACTTAACCACATCAGGATTAAGCCATCCTGTTGCTTGGTGCATGTGTGCTGTAACATCTGGTGTAATACAGTCAGGTAGAGATGTTCGGGGTTCAGAAACATGGATAGAGGAATGCATTCAGGAGAGGGGTGAAGGTAAACTGAGTCCTGTGGCACAACAACTCTTCTTTCTAGTCTGGTCTGGTCTAGTCTAGTGTATTCTGAGGAAAATTCAGCTGTAGCAAACAAAGCTGACCACTACCTGAAGTCTTGGGATTTATTCAGGGCAGGAGTCAACAGGAGCCCTGTGACAAAATCTCAGCTGTGCAGAGAAATGAGTAAAGTTCCTTTATGCTGAATAACAAGCATTTTTGCCCAGCATTACTCCTCTGGCTTTTGTTTCTATTCAGGGAACTCCACACTGTTGTGAGAGCACACAGAGGGAAACAGAAAGGAGAATGAAGCCCAAAAGACCAGACAATGCCTGGTCCTTCTGCATCTGGTTGGTGAAAGACTTAGTCCATTGTTCCTCCTGCTACAAAATAGTTCATCTTTATTCACTATTTTCTCTTCTAGAAACAGAAAGAGCATCTCCTTGGCTTCCTTAGGGCAGTAACTTCTTACAGGAGCAGAGCCACACAGAAGCTGTAGCTGAGGGCTAGGAAAGGAGAGTAGAGTTGGAGGCTTTAAGTCCTGGTTTGAAGTGATGGAGGTTTCTGGGAGCACAGAGGGATGTCTAGTGTGGGGAGATGAGGTGGTCAGTAAGGGGGTGGGAGAGAGAGAGCAGAGGATGGTCAGGGAATCAGACCCAGTGTTTTCTGAGGCCAGCTGGAAGGGTAAGGCTCCATCTGAGTGCTCTGGGGCTCTGCACCACGAAATGGTCCCAGAACAGCTCTGTCTAGCCCTTGGAGAGAAAGGTGAGATACAATATTGCTACAGATCAGATCTTCTGTTCTTCTCAGACCAAGAAAGATGACGGTTCTGTAAGGCAACACCTCTCTGTGGACCTGTCTCCTGGGTTTTTGCCTCATAGAAACTATTTATTTTCCTTTACAATTATTTATTGCTATAGTTTAATATCACAGACATGGCTGACTGAGTTTCTTTACACCTATAAAATTAATACTGCATATGTTAATTTTCAAGGTAACCTCATAAAACGTAATGTCCAAGTATGTTTCTGGCAATTACTGGTAGAAGAGGTGAGTCACATACTGTTGTGACTGAGAATGATCAAATTTTGTGAGTGTCATATGTTTCATCATAAATAGTGTTTTACTGACTAATTAAAACAATTCATCAGCTTAACAAACTACCATCCATGAAATTCTTCTGACAAAGCAGTCCCTGAAATTATGGTTGTTCACAAAGCACCTCTTAACATTCAGATGAAAGTAATAAAAGCTCATTTTTTCCCCCTCTGTGTCTATTAATCATTACCTAACAGGAGCAGAAAGCTAAACAGTTGAGAAATATTTAAAAGTGGATTTTTTTGTGTCTCTGTTTTCACTACTGCTGCGTGTATCACACAGTTCCATGAGAACAGCATCTGTTGGCTAAATTAAATCTTTCAAACATAATATATGATCACGGCAGTTTGATTCAGTCTACGACAATTCAATTGAAAATACTATACTGAGTAAGAATTTCTCCTCCAAGGTTGGCTCCTTCATCAAAACAGACAGCTATTTTGCATGGAATGCAGGTTAGATACTCAGGACTAAAAATCATCCTACATGTGCTAAAACAAGAACCAAAGATGCTTTGGGGAAGAGTATGTGGGAGATGGGGGCTTGGACTCCAGAACAAGCTCCAGCAGAAGGTTAAGACCATGTCCTGCCCCCATAATGCTTTTTCCTACTCTTCCATGAGCTAGGAAAAGCCCAATGAGGTATCTGGGTCCCTGCAACAATCCTCCTGCTGAAGCAAGAATGATTTTATTAGCAGCCTGACCATATGAGGGTTTTGATTTTCTCCTAGGCCAAGAACTTGAAGTCTTTCAGGGCTTTGAAATGCTTCTTTCTTGCTGTCATACAGAGCGCTGGTGTTACAGGATTTGAAGTCCTCCACCCTAAATTCCACAGTTATGGTACCCAGAACTATGTTATGGGTACAACTCTGAGTAGCAACACTTGGTGAATAAACTGTACAGCAGAAGGGAAACTTCTCCTCGACAGTAGCAGAATAAACCTTTCCAAAGCTTTTGTCAAGCCAAAAATCACCTCACACCCTGGTCTTATGGTAGAGTAACCAACAAAAGGACTTCAAACCCACACAGACAGGTCTGAAATGGGGTTGCCAGCTGCATCTGGCCAGAGGATGGAGGAGACTTGTCTCCAAGAATACAATGCCTTGACTCACAAAGAGCTGTTCCACAATTAATATGCCCTGATGCAGTGTTAACCTCAGGATAGCTGTGACTTAGCTGCTTCACCAAAATTCAGGAGACAGCTGTTCTGTTCCCAGTCCTGCCAGTGAATCTTGGCCAAGTAACTCACTCTGTCTGCATTCATCCTTCCCACCTGTAAAATGATGGAAAAGCTTCCTTTGGAAAAGCTTTTAAGATCTACAGCTGATATCACTAAATAGGGTTAAAATTTTTACTATTGTTTTTTTCTACTCTGATATGTATGAACTATTCCAGAAATTAAAGTCATCAGAGTTAGATACTAAACATATTGCAGCTCATGATGCAGAAATAGTACATATATCCATGTGTATGTGATTTAAGAGTGCTTCTCTTTTACTGCATTGGTATTCTGTAAAACCTCACTCTGTTTAAACTCTGCACATAGACATAGAACTATAGCTGGGAAACTCATCTATCACCCGGCCAGGCATCTACGCATCGCCCCTGTCCAGTGAATAAATGCAAACAGAATTGAAGTTGAAAAGTTCGAGGCACTTAATAGCCAAGGTGTTAAGGCAAAGAAGAAGGGATACAGCCAGCAATGTGAATTATTGGTGTAATTCCTCCTTCCTCTTCTGAATGTACCTTTCAAGGTCACGAGTCCCTGGAATGTTTTGCCAGCATGGGGTGCAGCATTGCAGGACACCTCCCCGTGCCACCGACACGCTGGAATTAGGAAACACAAATGATTCCCCTGGAGGAGGACCACTGAAAGGATGGGCAAGGGGATGTGAGGCCTCTGAAAGGATCCCAGAAGGCAAACCCAGAAACATCTGCTTTCCAACCACTCTCTGGGAGCGGGAAGAGAACCGTACGCTCCTCCGAGAGTCTGGCAGGGTTGTACATCAGTATTTTGCATCGAATCTTAACAACTTTCATTTCTTCAAATCTCTTGCATAACAGGAAGGAATGGTGGAGGAAACTGAGAGGGGATGCAAGCAGCCAAGTGTTCCCCTGGCCCTAGGCCAAGTAGAGGTGGAAATTGGAGGCTGTCCATAGCACACAACATGGCATGAGAAAGAAATTGTTCTGTGGCTCTTGCTGCAGTTTGGAAGTCACTGTACGCTCCCGGTCTTTGGAGCCACATTTACAGCATAAATGATTTATTTTAAAAAAATAATTCACTGGCTGAACTGAAAAACAGAAAGTAATTTTTGACCTTTGCATTTTTTTAAGCATCTGATTTTGAGGAAACCCGAGGAAACCAGGTAATTTAACTTTCCTAAGGCAAACTGGGAAAAGAAATGATTTAGACAGCACAGTCTGTTCCAAGTTCTGAATTGGTTCTCCACACATCTTTCAGCCAAAGCAACTTCTTCCCAGTGAAATTCTGACTTGTTGTTTATACCCTAGCACCACTCCTCTCATCTTAATTAACAATAGTCCTAATCCTTATTTAACAGTATCTTCTGTCTTTTGGTGGCTATACAATGTGCAGTGTCCCTTATTAACATCCCCTCTTGCCACAATGAGACTGTAGGAACACTATATTAGTCCAGCACATCTTCAAACCTTGCCACATCAAAGCAAGATTTTGTGTAAGGTCCACGAGGTTTGGTTCTTCCAAGCTTTTCGGAGTTGAGGCAATAATTAGAGCCTCTGGAGACAGACTTTAGCACAACAGGAAAGTGTCAAGGCTTAGAGGTCATCTCTGACCTGGGAAGACATGATTCTGGTCAAGTGGCTCCACACCAGTGATCGAGAAGGTTGGGTGGCTGAGAGCATTCCAGCTATTCATTTCACTCTCTGCTTTGTAGAAATTAAATTTAGAGCAACAAATCTCCCTTAAGGGAGACAATCTCCCTTAGATTGTCTCAACATGGGTGTTTTGCAAGGGGCATTTTTACAGGCATAAAAAGGACAATCCAAGTTACCAGGATGTTGCAAAGAACCTAATGCTGGGGTTGTTCATAAGTCCTGTACAAAGTGCCATTCAGCGTGCTTTGGTGCAGAAATTATTGGATGATGTTCTTCAGCTCTTACTATGGAGGAGGTTAGACTAGGTGATCACACAGCTCTCTTCAGACATTTAAATAGATAGATCTATGAAGATAGAAAAGCTGATTGTGTATTTCTTAGCACTCCTCCCCAACCTGATCCTCAAAGCTCCCAGAACTTTCTGTTCTAGCCAGCTCTCCCATAACAGATCAAATCAGTCAAAACCACTGATGGAAACAAGGAACCTTCCCTCACCTTCTTTCTAGTTAGTGTTTATATAATTATCTACTTAGGTAGCTCAACAAGTAGCCAACAGCTTAAATGACTCCTGGGGAAAATAGATGGCTGTCAGTAAATGAAAGACTGCAGTTCCAGGAGGGATAAAAATTCAGGGGATGAATGGGAGGAGGTGGGTAGGAAGAGCAGTATCTTGTATGAGACTGGTTAAGCAATCAGTAAAAAGATTTGTTCAGAATATGGAGTGCCTTTGGAGAAGGTCACTTTCCATCAACTCTGACACTGCGCGGCTCAGAAATAGGCAGTGCTCTGAGGAGCTCATTGGAAAGGGGGGAGCTGAAATACCATGGATGAATGAAAGAACATTTACAGATCTACAGCTTGCTGATGCCTCTTTGTTCCATAACAGCAGTGATAAGATGTAGGAAAAAGGGAGATTTTATCAATGGAGAGACTAGACTCATTTATTAAGGAAATGGAGATACCATCTGAGCAGAGGATGCTGTGAGTGAAGTTGACGGCGCAGCGATGGGAGGGAAGGCATAAAATGTGTCTGTCAGGCAGCAACCAGGCACAGGTCAGGTACAAGGTGTGTAAGAATGACTGAGTGCCCAGGAACAATTCCATCCTCCACCTTCCCGAGCTCCCTCAAACTTGGGACCTCATTTTTCTTCTCAGCTGGATGGTGCTACTCCTTTACTCCTTTGAGCAAACCCCAGGTGAACTCCCACACCCTCAATCAAACCAACAATCTCACTTAAAAGACTCTTCATGAACTGAGCAGTCAGCTGAGGGAGCAGCCAAGCAGAGTCCTGCCTGTCACCCACAGTCCTTCCTCTCTGGTCTGGCTTCTGCAGGCTGGGAGAGGGAGTGAAGACATGCTGTGTCAGCATATCCACACCCTCCTGCACACTTGGAGAGCAGTTTGCATTTAGCACAGGTTTAAGCTGTGCACACTGCAGAATATGTGATGTACAGGAATTTATTCCTCAGCTCACACAGCAAGAACTCTTGAGACATCCCCTGTCCTCAGCGCGACACAGCATTAACCTTTCGTGTAGAACGCTCAGCTCACGCCTGGGGGGTGGTGGCGGTTTGGCAATGATTTCATGATACACAGCAATCAGAAAAGAGAGAAGTCAGCTGTACAGAGCTACCTTTGAGGTGTCAAGCACTTTGGGTCCTGGCTGTCAAGCTCTACAGAGCTAGAGCAATCCTTCTGTAGAGGGCTCATACCATCAGAAGTACGAGGGTTTTAAATAATCCACCGTGAGCTCTGACTTTCAGTTAAGCAAAACCTCACCACTCAGAGCTGAACTCGAATTCACAAGAAAGATCACCTGTTTATTTCCAAGACTGAGACAAATAGACTCTATCTACCCAAACAGATTTGCCTGAAGTGTTTGGGTGCGTGCGCGCGCGGGCTCACAAATGAGGTGGTGTTGCTTGCATACATAATCGAGGAGAGTGTTTATATTTTAGCAGGCTGCAAGGCAGGTTTGTCATCATCAGTGAGACAGCCAGGTCCCTACTTGTCTGGTTTAGAATTGAAGAATGTCCGTATCAAGGGCGGAGTTGCTTGGGCATCAATTATCCCCCTCTCCCTCTGAAGCCTACACAGTCTGGAATTGGCTACGAATGCTTAATAGTAATGGACAGAAAAAGGAGGAAATCAAGGAGGAGCTGAGGGGCTCAGCATCTTCCAGGCACAGTGAGGGAATGTGAGTCCATCCAAACAGCTCATGCCAGGGTGGATTTGCTGTCCAGGGTCCCTTCGTTGTATGTGAGGGAGCGAGGAACCTCCAAACAGCAACTGCAGCGGTCAGGACACAAGTCAAGGAGTTAGAAAAAGTAACAAAAGGGATTATGGGGAAGTGTCTTAAACTAATCTTTTTTTTTTTCAGTGTCTGGAGAACTTATTCAAGCCAGCAGTGGGAAAGTAAATTCACCCTTCTGTTAGGTGCTCAAGTCTGCCTGTGGCTCTAGCCTTAGTAATGAGAACCTCAAGATTCAGATCCTAGAAAAAGCAAAAGGGAATAAAATATTGAAATCTGACCTTTGAAGTGAGTCTCACTCCATTTTAGGCATACTTCCCTGATATTTATTTTCCTATTTCACACATACACATACTGAATGAAGAGCACAAACAGGCACACGTGAGAAGAGATGTCTATTTTGACAATGTTGACTTCGTTCCACAGACTGACGTGGGGATATTGATTTCATTCTATTTATACACCTGCCTCAAGTGTTTTCAACAAGGTAATTTGCCACGAGACATAAACTGAAGCAAATTGGGTTTCATTGTGAAAGTCCCCTTGCTGCCTATAGATCTAACAAGAAAACCCATGTCATAAAAAGAGACAGACTGATGGATACAAGAAAATAGGTCTGTTTTTTTTAAACTTCAGTGGGTTATGTAACATACATATGGACATCATATAATAGTTCTTATGCCAAAGAGGCTGCAGATAGAAGATATGGCTGAATGTCAGGTTGTTTCAGATTTTTGTAGAGCTGTTTAGTTAACAGATAGAAGCTTGGTAGGTGGCTGAACTAAGCTTATGGCTCCAAACCTGACGCCATTTGAATGAAAGGTTGCAAAGAGCTTCAGAGGAACTGTCTGTGTTAATTAAATCTACAGAGAAAAAAGGTGTAGGTGCAGTTAATTGAATTTTTTCACAATGCTTTTATTTAGGGACCTGGGGGTGTTGGTTGACAGCCACCTAAACATGAGCCAGCAGTGTGCCCAGGTGGCCAAGAGGGCCAATGGCATCCTGGCTTGGATCAGGAACGGTGTGGCCAGCAGGAGCAGGGAGGTGATAATCCCCCTGTATTCTGCACTGGTGAGGCCTCACCT
>VXBZ01006680.1:224607-246824 GCA_013399135.1 Heliornis fulica
GAGGTAATGGCCTCAAGCTGCACCAGGGAAAATTTAGGTTGGATCTTAGGAAGAACTTCTGTCCTGAGAGAGTCCTCAAGCACTGGGACAGGCTGCCCAGGGAGGGGGTTGAGTCCCCAACTCTTGAGGTGTTTAACAGACGGGTGGATGCGGTGCCTGAGGACATGGTCTAAGGGTAGACTTGGTGACAGTAGGTTAATGGTTGGACTGGATGATCTTAGGGGTCATTTCCAGCCTTAAAAATTCTATGATTCTATGATTCTATGATTCTATGATTCCATGATTCTATGATTTGACCAGTCCCGGCACAAGCTTATAACACGATGTACATACCTGAGAGTGTTGGTGTTATTGCAAGGACATCTCTTGTTGCACTTGAGCCCGTAAAACCCTTCTGGACACATTCTTTCTTGACAATAAATCCCTTTAAACCCAGGGTCACACATACAAGCTCCATTTACATGGTAACACGTTGCACCATTTTGGCAGTCACATCTTTGGGTGCACTGGAAGCCGTATGTCCCGATCGGACACTCTTCTTGACACCTGCATGGAAGATGTGAGACAGGATCCAGTCAAGCTCTCAGTCTAGTCTGCTTATGACTTTTACATGGAATGCTTTTTGTTCATGAATTTTGTACAAAACCATTGCTCATTTATTTAAGTAACATACTGTGAGCTGAGGCTGTTGTTGAGTGTTGTGATATCTTGGGTTTGTAAATTGCCGTTAGCTGAAAGTGCATTAATCTCCGTCCAATTATATCCTGAAAAAATTGTATTAGTTAATATTACCTTAGTTAACAAAGTGCTTTCTTGTTTCCTGGACCTTGACAATTCCATTCATCAGGCATAAGAAATTGATACAGAATAAGACACTTAATAAAAAACCCCCCTCATCTTCTGGCTTTCTCTTTATTATGGAAGGATCGTGCACCTTCTTTGAAAGCACGTGGTCCTCTTAGTGATAATGAGGATTGAAAGGAAATGTGGTCTATTAAGCAATATTGAGTAAAGTGTTTTCCAGCAAGGTATAGTTTAACTTCCCCTCTGCTGTCATCACACCAGCTTTATACCAACCAGGTGAAAATACACTCCTTTGTCTTTCATGTGTGTTCTGAGTAACTTAAACTCAAATTTGCTTTTAATCCCTTACTCCAGGGATGCTCAGTAGTACAAAATCTCAAGACAAATCACTCTCACGCTCCTTAGTGTAGTATCTTCTCCAAAATTGCCAATATTTTTAATATTTGATACACATTCAAACGGAACCTGCAAACACTATACCCAGATTGTTTTAAATTGCACTTTCCTTGCACAGTCTGAAGTATTTCCCTACTGGATACATTATGAAATCTGTTTCATTGTCCTGTACAACTAGTTTGAGCTTCATAATATTTCCTACTTTGCAAAGCTCAGCAAAGGTCCTAGGGAAAGAAACTGATTCTGAGCTTGACATAATTCAGTGGTTTCAAAATTCTGCAATGAGTCAGTACTAAGGTTTACATGATCCACCATGAAATACAGGTATGCCTTTCCACTTAATAAAAACAGAAAAAGAAGTTCAGAGAAGCCCAATTCCCTTATCACATGCATGCCAGATATTGGAAATCGCCCATCAGCATTAATTTAATCCTGAGCATTGATTAAAGTGTATACAGTAAACTCAGTGGTTGGAGGCAATTGTTAAGCGTCTTTCTGCAGGTCATTTCACAGCTGGCAGGTGAGAGTTAATATAATGATCAGTAATAAAAGATTAATGTGGGATGCAAGCCAGGCAAAACTGCAACCAAGACAGTCAGTGTGTAAGAGGAGCATCACTTTAGCAGCTTGAAATGATCACGTTTTACTAAAAATAAACCAACAAAGCGGAGCGGATTTAACCACAGCAAGAGTCAACAATGGTTGTGGGTCCATTCAGGAGTTCCTGGGAGACCCAAATTGAGAGGATCCCCTGACAAATGGGAAGGGAAAGTGCCCCAAGGACCACCAGTGGTGCTGGCTGAGCCCTGCTCTCTGGGTAGCTCAGCTGCAGAGGAAATAACCACCAAAGAATGGGCAACATTAGGGCTGTGACGCTCAGAGCTAATGAAATGCAGTGAAGAGCGTATTGAGATGCCTGATGCCTCCGCTGCTCTATGCAGCTCTACTAGTTAGCAGGAGAGCACTGTACTCAACGAGATGAATACTTAGTCAATAGTGCACTATATCATTCTATATTTATAGAAGATGAAGCACTACCTAGCAGGGAGAAAAGCATCTGGAAATGAAATATTGACGACCTAATCCATTTACATAATTAGCCTTTTTCTACTAACAATTTAACCAACTTATTTATTTGGAGATCAAGCAGCTACTGCTAATGAATTTTATACAAAGAATACTAATAATGACTCCTCTGGAACATAAGAATAATCACAGCAGGAATTAGCTTTCTACTTAAACATCTTTCCTTTGCAACATATCAATCTAATGTGTCCATAGCACCATTAACAACCAGATACATTGTTCAATTAAATTACAAAATGAGCTGCTAAGCCCTAGTTATGTTTCTTGTTTAATTTACATTGCTTTCTGCCTATCTGGGGAGATCTGTATTATAATATCCACTGAACTTTAATATGTACTATAATTATTTGGGTTGGGATAGGATAATATGGCTGTCACCTGTAGAATTAATGGAAGCAATTTCACAAAATATTAAACATAAGACAGGCTGCTTAACAAATTAACTTAGGATATACACCTACATTTTTTTCCAGATAAATTTTTTCGTGGAATAATGCTGTAAAGTTTTTTTTGTGTTTTTTTTTTTTGTTTGTTTGTTTGTTTTGTTTTTATTTGTTTGTTTTGAATCACATTTAGGTGGCAGAGACAAATATTAAAAGCCATTCAAAATCCACTAATGTGGAGATTGCTGTTGTGTCGATAACAGACGCGGATGCAAACACAACAACAGGACAATAACTCGGCTCACATCGTTATAACAAATGGAGTATTTATTCTGCTGAGACTCAATCTTTAGGTTTAATGGCAATATGGGAAAGAAAGCTAAACCAGTGTGTTCCCTTGTCCTGTCAGCCAC
The DNA here is from genome assembly GCA_013399135.1 of Heliornis fulica. NCBI lineage: Eukaryota > Metazoa > Chordata > Aves > Gruiformes > Heliornithidae > Heliornis > Heliornis fulica. Next base: position 227,690 of record VXBZ01006680.1, read on the forward strand.
CGAATTCTCAGACACCCCATGAGCAGCTTCTAACTGCTTCTGCTATTATTCCTTCCCAGTTTGCTGAGCATACATCCACATGACACAGCCAGTCATTTTAGCTGCCTGGAGTTATTCATGGAGGTCTTTGCCAGTCTCCTAGATAATCAGTGCAATGCCTGTTCCTGGAAAACAGGACCCATGGCACTTACAGAGACCTTTATGACCTCTCCATCCCCACAAATATTTGCCTCGCTGTGTGTTCTCTTCTGCACAAGACAATGAACTGTGGTATTATGTAGTACCTACTGACAATTAAAAATGATAGTAGATAACATGTGTTTATGTTGGTTTTGTTGTTGTTCACATTATCTGTTATTATTGAGGACATTTTTTCAGCACCTTGTAATATTTTAAAGGAAACACTGTCTTGTTGTGGGTCAGCATTCTCCTTTTGTACCTGCACTCAGGCTGAGGCTGCAACAGTTGCACGAGATCCAGACAGCAAAACAGGCTTGAAGCTGAAATGGTGCTGCCACACCTGTCCCACTGTCCCTGGTGCAGGAACACAGGAGCAAGGAAAGCAATTTAGACTTTGTAAAGGCTGCTCCTGCTCCTGCCCTCGCTGCAATCCATGGGTGATTTACCACCAGCTAACTAGTTACCAGCGAGGTGAGGGTACACGTTCAGATCAGCCCCAGCACAGGCGAGAGGCAGAGCTCCCACTGAATATTGTGGCCCCAGGCTTCACTTCTCTTGCTGAAGGCTGATTAAGGGCTGATAGATAAACATGCTCTAACCTTCTGAGAACCCATCTGAAAGGTGGGAATTTGTAGGCTGATGCAGTTTTTCCCTGCTGCTAGAAAAGCTTTCTGAACTGCCCATTTAGCTGCCTGTATTCATCCATCCTCCCACCTGCATCTCCACTCTTCTGCAGCTCCCTTCAGCATCTCTGATTTCCCTGTTGCAGGAGGGGCAGGTGAGCTGTTCCTAAGGGATTTACTTGGGTGCAGGACCACAATGAGACCTCCCCTTGGCTTCTTTTCCACCCCTTTCAACAGCAACATGTTATTTTCTCCCTCCCTGCTTCTGTTTTCCTGAGCCAAACCTCTCCCATTGTGCTCAAGGACACATTGAGCCCACGGTCCTTTGCTCAAGGCCAACTCTTGTCAGGTTCTGCCTAGGGACAGAGGTCCTCAGTCAGCCTTCCTGAGCATGGTCAGGGCTGGGGATGGCTGGTGATCAGTGTGGGGCCACCAGTAAAAGGGTCCAGTTCCTTCCTTTAGTGAAATTCTCTCCAAACAGAGAGAAAGCTTTGATTGGCAACAGTAATTCCACGGTATCCTATGGCTGGAATCACTGTCTCCAGATGGGCAGTGCGGGAAGAGAGACACACTGATGTCTTCTCCACTAAATTAACTTGAAATAACTAGTATTTCCACTGTCTTTAACCACATGCAAATCATAACATAATATCCAGAGTCTCCTCCAATTACTGCTGTTGATAAAATGGAAACAAGCTGGAACCACATTTAATGGGGAAACAGTGACTTCTGCACGCCGGCGCAGCGCGGAAAGTTGGTCTGTCTGTGCACTCTGGAGACTCACCGATCACACAGTGAACCAAGAGATGAGAAATTCCAATGGGCTTCACTGCAGAGAGGTGTAATTGTACCATTTGTCAGTATATTGATACTAGATTGTTCTAGCTAATAAAGAAGGGAAGAGAGAGGAGAAAGGGCTTTAGTACAACACACACGCGTGAGCTGTGCCGGTGGTCTCTGGTGACATGATGACACTGTCCAGCCCTGGTGAGAATGGTGTGTGACAGCCTGCTGAACCACAGGTTCCCCATGCTGCCAGGACTGGCTGGAGGACAAAGCCACCACATGCTACTGTCCCACCTTGATTTTGCTGTGTAGTCACTTTGCTAAATCCACCATCGCCCCTTCTGATCGATTTATGGGTGAAGGCTCTTGTTTATAAACGTTGAGGATTTATCACCTTTTGTTGGTGTCTGAGATGGATCAGTGCTGCAGCAGCACAGAGGGGCTGAGGGAAACATTAAACTGCTGCCTTGCTTACTCTTGAGGATATTAATTTGTATAAATACAGTTCATTTACATATCCTGTAAACATGTAATGCTCTCTATTAAATTTATCACTGTAAATATCTAAATTAAATTTAATCCATTAAATTTTAAAAGTTATATTAAAAAGCACCCCCCCACAACTGTAAATGGAGAGCATTGCCAATAAAAAGTAATAACATTGCCACATTTATAATGCTTGAACTGCTTCAGAAGGATGCACCTAATTGGAGCAATAGGAACATAACACCATTTTTTAGAGAGCAAGATTGTCCTAGAAGGGATAGAAATATTTCCAACCCACAATTAAAATGAAAGGCTTTGGGGTTTTGATTCTTACCTGTCTCCTACATAGCCAGCTGTACAGACACACTTTCCTGTCACAGGATCACAGTGTCCTCCGTTGTGGCACGGACAGTCCTGGCTGCAGTTAATTCCAAACGTTCCAGGAGGACACGGCTGTGCACACACCAGCCCCTGGTAAGGATACATTTCAGTCAGCATCCACAATGCAATAAATTTCTATGTGAAGCTTGGGTATTTACAGTCCTTCTTGCTAAAGCTAGATCTAAGTGTAGCAGCAGTATTTTTTCTGTGTAGGATGGGGTAGAGACAGCCTCAAAGCTCTGCTGCCAGAGTAAATGCCTGTCTAGCCTATCTCCATAAGGAGGCAAGAGACCAGGACAGTTGCAGAAAGCCACCAGTGATGACATAGAAATGTCTTGACTGTCCACACCCTCAGTGCAGCAGCCTTTTGGCCAGAAAAAAGTGATTTTGCAAGGGAAAATCTGTCTAATCCCTGAACGCTGTCTGGGTGCATCATTCCAGCTCCTTACTGCCAACCCTGGAGACCTATCTTAGTCCCTGACCTGCTTCAATTCCATATTTTGGTGGCTGCCTCCTTTGCCTGCTTTACACTCCCAGCCCTCTGCTCTCCTGCTTCTTCATTCCAGTCTTCTCCAAATCCTTGTTGCAGACTCACATTTTGCCCTTGCTTTCGTCCTTACCCATCTTTGAGTTGTTTCTTCCTTCCCCTCCCCACTAACCATCCCAGAAAGTGAAGACAGACTGTTGTCCTTGACTGTGCACCCTGGAACTGCTCAGCAGGAAAAGCCATTGCTGGACAAGCCTTGGTCCAGATGTTCATCCCCAAGGCAGAGGATGCTTACCATGGGTTGTGTCTTTGGAGAATTCCTCTGCCAAGCTTAGGTGGTTTCCCCTCAAGCATCACCTAACCTCCCCTGCCAAGTATCAAGGTCTTACAAGGATTCCCCAAGACTTTCTTAGAAGTTCTATGAATGTTTTTTTTCTAATGTGAGCAAACACAACATCTGAGGCTGGCATCCAGCTGAGCACCTTCAGCCAAAACGAGTCTGGCAGCGCTGTGATCCGATGGTGGGGCCCCATCATGGAGCATGTTTGGCAGCTGCAGCAAGCGGTGCTGCTGCCAGCGCCACGCACGGTGCGCAGTCTTCAGACAGAAATGATGTTTCTCCATCCCAATTATTTTGTTTTAACCTCCCAGAAGTCTTATTCCCCATACCAAGGTTTGAAGAAGGCTGGTGTGCAACAAACTCATACACAACATAAACCAGGAGCGTAACGGCGGCTTTCACCCCGCGGGGCTCTCGCTCAACAGTTTGGGAAGTTCAGCAAGATCAGCAAGCTCGAAGGGAAGAGGCTGCTGTTCTGTGCAATCATAAAGCAGATCCTTCAAGCCTGCCCTGACCAGTGATAGGTGGCTTGCTTGCTGTAGAATAGACAGGTTGGCCTCAGTTCAAGAACATTCAGATTACAGTGTTAAAAACCTGGTGTCTCTGCACTTGAGTAATACACAACACTGGATATGTGAAGATGCAAGTATCCATTTATCTTGATAATAAATACTTTCTCTCTTCACATCTCAAAAGGAACAGGATTTCTATCAACAAATGATGAGAAAGCAATACTCTCTGATGCATCCCCCTGGAGCCAAGAGGATCTTTAGGCATACTTTTTGCATTAATACGTACTACAGGACTCTAAAACATCCCTCTCTGGAGGATCAAATGTCAGACCAACGTTTCCTGCTGCTTATACATCTAATCAGTAAAGTTCACCCCATCAGCACCTTTTTTTAAGGCCCTGATCTCATCAGCTTCTGCTTCTGACAGTGTTTGTTATATTATTACCTTGTAGTATACAAAAGATTTTTTCCCCACTCCACTTTCTGACACCCTCCTATGTTTATAATCCACAAAGGAAAGAAAAAAATACGACAAAAAATGTGAATTCTAGACGCTTCATAAAGCCCAGAGGCAATGAGAAAGAAGTGATTAGCAGAAACATGGCAGCATGATGCAGAGCCTTGAGAACAGGATCTGGGACGAAACACGGTGTGTTGCCAGTGACAAATGTTCTGTCATGTAAGGAAAGATTGCTGCCTTCCTGAGCACGGAGATCTAGTCCTTCAGAGGTGCTTCTGAGAAGCATTGTAAATACTAAATTTAACTTCTCGCTTCCTGAGAGTGCTTGGAGAATTTAATACTGCAAATGAGCAAGATGTATAGAATTAAACCTGTCAATAGTTAATGAGGCCCTAAAGCAGCCACCTACTAACTCCCACAGCCATTGAGACACAGAAGTGGAAAAAGCCCAACGCTGTAGTATGCTGGAAGGCCCATTTTGTTGACTAGTTCAACAATATATGCTGTTAGTCATCACCCTCTTGGTGAAGAAACCCAGGGGACAGTAAAATCTCCCAGGACATAGTTCATATAACTTGTGATTCTGGGAGAGTCTGCACTGGGTGGGAGGAAAGAGGGGGAAAAAAAACATTAAAAGTAATAAAAGAAGCAGGCTTTGAAGATGGCAGATCCTAGGAAGAACCTATGAACCCTAGAATTTCCTCCTATTCAACTTATTGCCTCCCCTTGCATATCCCAGTGGCAACCAAGCCCCAAAGGGAGCTGAGCTGCTCTTAATAAGCCTACTCTAGGAACGGATAAAAGCCTCAGCTCATCCAGCAGCCATAAAATCCAAGTGGATTTGCACTTGTATAAATCCAGGGAGAATTCTCTCCTTCCAACATGATGGTATATTCAATACATACGTGCAGTCTCAAGCCTCGAAATCAGCAAGTAAAATTCCTGATGTCAAAGAAAGACTATCCATGGTGTGAAATAAAATGAATGCTGTCTAGCAAATCCACTCTCGTTTACAGCCCACTCATGTCTCACTTCCCAAACCATTCCAACCACCAAGAGTTAAAAATATAGCATGAAAAAAATATTTTTTTTCTCACTCTGTGTATGGAATTACCAGCTTTTCATTAAAACCCTGGAGAGACCCTTTATACTTAAAATCTCTACATTTACAAGCTGAGTGCTTTTACTTATCATTTCAGTTTCTTTCCCTGGATTACTTGATCTCTCTCTTCAATTTTCAGTTATGCTTGTTTCAAACATCAATTGTTAACTCTAGGGTTTCTCTGGGGACAGAGCAGCCAACAACACAGTTTTCAGGAAAGTCTCTCTGGGCCACTAAAAATGCAGAGAAGAAACTCTAAGCTGGAAGGAACGGGGCAGAAGTGGACCAGAATACACTACCACAGCTGCTGTGCAGCCCCAGTGCTGTGGTTCTTTTTTAGGGTCTATGCTGTATCCTAAAAGACTACTAAAAACTTACTGCTCTGGTTTGATATTCTTACATCTCTTCAGTGGTTAATATTGCTAAAAAAAAAAACTCCACAAAAAAACAGTACTGCTGAAAAAATACAGGTAAGGAAGAGTACAGAAGAACTCAGATCCTTGGAATTATTGGTGATACAAAGGCAAGGGGAAGTGAAAAATATACCCTAAAAATAGTATTTATTTATTTTTAATCCATTGTTGTGGTTTTGCATCCCTGGAAAATCACTTCTTGGGAGTAGTGCCAGAATGGACCAACAGAACTCACAAAACACACGACTTGCTTCCTTTCATGCTTTAGCAGCAGTGCTTTAGGAAAGAACCTTTTCTTTGTCTCCACTGCATGCAGTTGTAGGGTGCCATATTCTACCTCAAGTTTCTGCAAAGCTTCACCTGCTTTGTGATCTGAACTGGAATAGCATCATCACCTCCTCCACCATGACAGGTCAACTTAGAGAGACTTGAACTCTTGAGTTAGGGGGAGGTTCTCCATACACAGCTCCCACCAGAAATCCTGTGTATTAATGTTCTTCTCCTGTGTTGCTGCCTGTGGCCACCAGAATCTCCTGGCTGGTACTTTTTAACTAAAAGCAGATGTGAGATCAAACATAGGCAGCATTTGCTGTACTAAAATCGCAAGGAACATAAACATCTCTCTCAGCCCGTAAATGTTTCAGCAGGCACAAGGGCTACATCAGAAGCCAGAGTTGTGTGATGATCTTCAGGGTCTTCATGTACTAAAATAAGAGGTCACAGTACTTGTATGCATTAAAATTCAGCAAGATTGCCAAGAGACTAATTGTCAGATACAGGAAAAATGCCAGGAAATTTAGTGCAGCTAAATGGTGTGTAGGCCTGTGAGACTTGGCAAAGCCCAAGAGAGTTAATTATTACATTATTGATAAAGTCGAGGACTTTTAAAATGTTTGGCCTTGCTTTCTTGACACCAAGGATTAAAGGTGAGGGCAATTTGCTCTCTCCAGTACAACCCCTGATGCAAGCAAATCTATTGCAATCAGTGGGCATTATGCCTGAGTAAGGACAGGACACGGCGCTGTGTCCTACTCACAGTCCTGCTTTAACAACTGCCTGAGACACTGAAGCCCTCCAGCTTCTCCCTCTCCCCCTCTCCTGAAGGGGAGACAGGTCACTGCTATTGACAGTGTTGAGCTGAGCTTTGAGCTTTCTGTCCTGTATGAAGGTGCACAGAATATTCCAGCTGTAATGCAGAGGCAATTTTTTGTCTCTTCTCCCCTCTCAGAGAGGTCACTGCTGGTTTACTGGTAACTCTGATGGTAGACTGGTGGTGTCTATGTGTTACATGCTGTGCACAACTAACAACCATCAAATCACAGGATGTGTTGGGTTGGAAAGGACCTTCAAAGCCCACCTAGTCCACCCCCTGCAGTGAGCAGGGACATCTTCACTAGATCAGGTTGCTCAGAGCCCCATCAAACCTGACCTTGAATATCTCCAGGGATGGGGCCTCCACCACACCTCTGGGCAATCTGTGCCACCCTCAGAGTGAAGAACATCTTCCTAATGTCTCATCTAAACCTCTCCTGCTCTAGTTTGAAACCACTGCCCCTTGTCCTATTGCTCCATGCATTGTGAAGGGGGTTGCTCCACGCCCCAACTGGGTGGCCCCAGTTTCAGACCTGTTAAGACCCTTGTGACGAGAAACAGCAGATACACATCACAAGCACCCAGAGAAGGCATCTGCTGAGACAGCAAACAATTAACTCTGCATGAAGAATGAGTCTAACAAGCTACCCACCGTCCATCCAGGAGGACAGGAGCACTCCCCAGTGATGTGGTGGCAGACTCCCCCGTTCTGGCAAGGGCAGCGCAGTTCACACTGAGCTCCGTGACTGCCTGGGGGACAGAGCTCTTCACAACTTAGTGGAGAGAGGAGAAACAAAAAAAGCCAAAGACATCATTTAAAAGAACTTACAGGAAAGAGCAAACGAGGAAAATTAACAGCACAGGTCATCATGGGAGTCCTTATGCAAAGTGTGAAGCCTCAGTAAGCCTCAGCAGGGATTACCAATTAGCCAAGATTTCTTTTATCTGCTGGGGTTATTTATGTGCAGTGGATCCAGTTGTGTGAGAGTGATGCATGTGTGCAATCTTTATGCATGTACTAAATTCCACCCTTCTCAACAGGACAACTCATATCCATTAAAACAGGCCACGAAAGTAAGAGTAGCAGGACAAAGCCCTCAGTGTGAATTATGTGACATGGCAATAAAAGAGGCTGCAAATAGAATAAAAAGGATAGAATTAAAACGCTTGAAAGTTCTCCAGTCACTTCTAAATGTTAACATTTGCTGTGTATAATGGACTGGCAAAACCTCAGCATTGTTTCAAGGCCATTTAAGCCTCTTGGGTCTCTCTCAGGACTCATGATGGGGCAGGCTGGTCCCTGCAAAACCCAGTCTCTTACATTTACACACCAGTGCTTTTCAGCATCTTATCTGAAACTACAGTAGGTTCTTCCTCTAACTGACTGTCCTCTGACAAAGATGTTCATGCTACATAACTGTGTGGTTGGCCCTGCAAGTACTTCCTGCCAAGAAATCCCATAGTAGTGTCAATGGACCACTCCTAATAGTAAGCAGAGCCTTTAACAGTGAGCTCTGCCAGGACTGAGGGCACAAGTCTATGAGGAAATCAGGAAGTGAATAAAATATTCAAAAGGAATATCACTTATTTATGAGGGTTAATATGGTCTTTATTTTTCACCTTCCCCTTCGTGCAGGTCAACAAATAATATCAGACTGCAAAAGTATTAAGTCACCTGCGAGCTCCAACCAAATTCAGTGACTAAACTCTCTTTCCCCTTAAATAATTCTGAAAACCATAATTACTTCTGAAACTACTGAAATATCTCTAATGAGAAGTGATGTTACACTGTGGGCAATTTTAAACAAGGAACTATTGCTTGCTGTCCTAAAATTAATATGCAGATTTTGTGAATCCTACTGGTAAACTTTCAGTGTGCTGGATGGGGATTTAGCTACATGATTCTCGTTAAAGTTAATAGGAGTCACACCGCTAAATCCCTGCTCACTATGCTAAAAATTTACCCCCTAGATAGTAAGCTGATACAGTTAACAGAAATGCTTCCTCACTTAGATTGAAAGTCAAATAAATTGGGGATGGTAAGTCCCATTTGATACTGCACTGGACTGCTAATGAGTTGAATGTCCAATTGCTTATAAAAACTCAGCTGTAATTTGGATTGTATTCACACACAGAAATTAGGAGTGGGTACACTTGCTCTACAAGCTGGAAAATATAATGGATTTTTAAGTTCACTTTAGCACTAAATTTTATTCTATTATGCAGACAGGCATAATTAGCAGCAAAAAAAATAATAATAATAAAAAAGGAAGATATTTTCCTTTATTTATTATCTTGGAAATTCTGCTCCCTGTTGTCTACAAAGAAAAGCATAAAATACAGAGATTGAATAAATGTTTCCAATCACTCACTGCATTAAAACCTGTTAAAAGACGTGGAGTAAAATACACCTATCGTTGAACTTACAACACCCCCGTGTATCCGGGAGCACAGTGACACTCTCCCGTTCTGTGGTCGCAGGTAGCTCCGTTGTGACACTGGCATTTGAAGTGGCAGCCCTTGCCGTAGCTCCCGGGGTCACAGTGCTCTTCGCAGCGCCATCCCTGGTAGCCGTCGGCGCAGACGCAGGCACCCGTGATGGGGTTGCAGAGAGCTTCGTTCTGACACTGGCAGCGGTTGCTGCAGTGGGGTCCCCAGTGCTCGCTGTCACAACCTGGAAAACATACAGGAGTTTACTGGGGTGACTGGGAAAGCATTGCCATCTCAGCCTTGTGCTTAGGTTGGGAAGCAGGCAGAGGCACTGCTCCTACCAGGAGCTCGCTCCAGGGCCACTCAGACATCTGCAAACGACCCCTCTGATCCACCAACGTACTTCAGCATGCAAGGAGGCAGCAGCTCTGGTTATATACTTAAATTTGAGGATTTGTTTAACACCCTTATTGGATCAGGACCTAAATCTTTTAATATCCTGTTTCTTAGTGCTCTTAGATAGCTGGAAGGAATGAATTTATAGTGGAATTAGATGCAGAGGATCACATCCTGACTGCAGTGTAGTTAATGGCAGGTAGTATTGCCAAGTAAATCCTGTAGATTTAATAATGTCATCAAATATTGTTTCTTTGTACTGTTCCCAGTGCAAAGAATAGGATAATCTAAAGAAGAGGTTCTCATTTGATGTTGAGCTTTTGGGTCTTTTTGTTGGTTTTGGGGTGAGTGTTTTTTTTTCTGGAATAAAGGGATGATAAGGAAGAAAATCACACTGGAGAGGGGATTCCATGAGGCTGAGCAGGCTTGGGGATGAAGGAATGGAGTGTGTGTGTGTCAGGTAATGTCTGTGCAACAGTGTGTACCAGCACTGCAGACAGGCCCCAAACCCCGTGGAGGTTTCCTGCAAGGTGTTAAAGCAAAGCAAGGAGCCTTCACAGGACAGTCCTGCCAGACCCCTTCTCCTTGGCTGTGGACTGTATCCAGGATGAGGGTGAGAATTCCTTACAGAAACAGCTTGGTCCTGCCATGGAAGCTGCAACCTGCACCTGCAGAACGCCCTGTCTGTAGGTACATGTACCCAACAGACAGCTCAGCACACATGCCTGGAGCTGAAGGTTTGCTTCAGTGTCTCACCCTCCACTTAGCACCACATCAAGGGTGACAAACTCATCCTTTTGCTCAGAACAGAGTTGTTGGCAAAATCCCTGGTAAAGACACAGCTACAGATCATCTTCCAGGTACAGCTGGTTGTGCTCAGAGCTGGTTTCAACCATTCCAAAAACTCTTCTCACATAAAATCCAGTGGTGTGCAGGGAATGGGTGTGTGACCCCAGCAACACAGCTCTCACCACAAGCACCTGGGTTTGCAAACACGTGAGCTAATCCCTGGGTGCCACTCGCTGCTCCGCAGGCCTGGGACTCGGCTTCCAGCCTTAGCGAGGTAATGGACAGCTTGCTTAAGCCTGATGCTCCTGCCCTGGGCATTTCATAGCCCTCCCCTTCTACAGCACATTGGAACAGGCTGCCCAGGGCAGTGGTGGAGTCCCCATCCCTGGAGGGATTGGAAAGGCCAAGAGATGAGGTGCTGAAGGACATGGTCTCGAGGTGGCCTGGGCAGGGTCAGGCTGGAGTTAGACTCGATGAGCTTAAAGGTCTCTTCCAACACAAGGGGCTCCATGGCTCCACGATTCTATAAACCCACATTGGAAGACTACAGCTATCAGTTAATTTGTCAATCTTTTTGTCCTTCCTCTTTGGACAGCCTGAGCATACTCAGCAGAAAAAGAAGAGAGAAACTTTCCTCGACTTGCACTGCTGACAACCAGCTCACGAACTTGGGTTTCTTGAGTAACACTGTAAAAGGCAAAAATAAACCCAGTCCAAGACAGTTCTGGGGTCTCCAAAAGGATCTGTGGGGTCTTACAGGATGCACATGCAGGGAGATGGTTTTACAGCCTGTGGAAAGTGTAGGGTGCAACGAACCCCTGTGCCTAATCCTGCTTGTGCCTCACACAGGTATTTTACTGCTTTGCCTCATTTTCCCCACAGCTGTGAACAGGGATGATAGTTCCTCACTTACACCACTGGGAGCCAAGGAAACAAAATCTTACTCTTTATAAGTCTTAAATTATTACTGAGAATCTGTAGAAAGAGATGATCTATCTTTATTTCACAGAGATGCTCGCTAAGACTCTGTAAGCCTTCTGGGGCAGGGAGCAAATCTGCTGGAGCTGATGCAGTTTCCCAGCAATTTCCATTCCAGAAGCACTGATCTGTTCCCTGCAGAACTTGGAACATCAAGGGATGCAACTCCACACCTCCACAAAGGGTACCACACAACCCAACAGCATGGGGATGTGGAACAGAGGAACCAAACTTTACCCCTGCCTGCTTCAGGGACCTCGTTCCTACCTCACTGCACCTTGGAATAAAGCCTGACTGCCAGGCTGTGGGTTGCTCTGGGCAGATATAATTACAGCTGCAATTAATTTGCTTAATGCAAATACATAATACTCATTAGAGGATGTGACTTATATCCTTGGTCTTCCATGTCTCAGATGAGTGCTCCAACCATCAGATTTATCTGCTGGGTTTGTGGGTTTCACTTTGGAAGTGAAGGGGAAAGCAAACCTTTTCTAGGAAGGGAAAACCAGTTCCATCATCAACTCTAGTGCCTGGTTTCATGGTTGCAGTGTCTGCCTCAGCACAACTCCTTTTATGCAAGCCAATATTATCTGAACAATTATTTACTATTTATATCTGGTCACACACTTGCTTCCTCCCTGTACCAAATTTCACTCCACAATCTAGCCGAAGAGAAGGGCGAAATGATGAAATAAACAGCAGAAATTCCTCTAATTGGTTGTAAAATCACAAACCCACAAATCTGGACAACAAAAGGAGCCTTCAGTGACCAGAAAACCAGCTGGCAGTTAGACAGATTTTTTCCAAAGACTTCTAAGCACAAGGCATCAGCGAGCACACACTGCAACGTTCAGTATGTTTAGCCCAAAGTCGCTAGCCAAAATGTTTTAATTATCTATGAAATAAAACAGCTTGGCATACCAGAGAGCTCCTAAGAATGTGAATTTCATGGGGATTTATTAGGGAGAGGACATAAAATTGAGGTTTAAAGTATATCTGAATGCTGATAGAAGATGGAAAAAAATAGAAAAAGATGGGGTCTCATTCCCTGATAACAGCTTAGGCTCGTTCCCACGTTCCTAAAACTATGAGCAGGTTTTGACTACTGTTCTCTGAACAGTTTGAAACTCAAGTAATAGGATGTGTGTACAACCCAGGTGAATATCAGTCTCTCTGTCTCATACATACAGAGACAAGCTGGCCTCTTCTGGATTGAAGTCTTCACTTCTGGTAAAGGTGTTCTGCCTTTTGCCATCGTTCCAGCCCCTCAGATGTCACAGTGAGCGGAGCCATTTAACGCGGCGTCAACTCATCCACCGCTGTTTAATTGCAAAGGGAACTGACTGCAATTTGTTGGCAGTGTGTTAGCCTAAAATTTGTGATAATGAAATATCATCCTTAGCTGATTTCACACTGCAGTAATCTCACATAAATGCAAGATTGGTGTTGCTCAAAGTTCATCAGTTCCTGTTGATGGAATTCCCTTCTCCCTTCTCCTTCAAGACCCACATTGCAGTGAAGGGCTGCGGAGTTGCAAGTCAATTCTTTACCTCTGTGAATTCCCTGGGACACGATGTGGTATTTAGGTTGTGATAACTCACAGATCTGCACTGTGGTGACACCTGTACCTTTACAGAGGCAGGCAGATACAGAGCTGATAGCGAAATCCAAGTTCTTATTCATACAAATAATTCCACTGAGCTCAATCGCAGCACTTGTGTGAGAGACTACTCAAGTGTGTAACTACCTATGGGATTAGTGTCTAGTAGTTCCAGATAGAAAATTTTTTAAAGTAAGAAGAAATCAAAGATTTTAGCAAGCAAGATTTTTTTTGTTTTGTTTTCTAAATTCATCAGCACAGCAAATCTGATAGTGATTCCAGAGAGACAGGGCAAAGCAGCCTCAGAGCCACGATGCCTGCTGCAGTCTGGGATCATCAGCACCACTCCTGTGGGCACAGAGAGCCCCTGTTAAAATACAGCCCAAGCCCAGCAGAGTCTAATCCTGCTCTCCTTGACAGCCTCGATGTGTTACCATAACAGAGATAAATAATAACAGCAAACAACATGTGAATGGAAAGCTGATTAAAGCTTGCACAAGAACCACACTGTAAATGCATATGCCATTAAAAATGCCACAATGATACAGAGACTTTAACTACACCATCAATAAGAAAAGCAACCTGAGGTGGTGATGTCAGGGAGGCACAGATGCTCCCCTCAGGCCGCACGTGCGGCTGCCGATACCGTGAGAGATGAGTCTGGGAAAGCCAGCACCCTCTTGGGAGATGCTGCTTGAAAGGGAGCTGCCATATTTCAGGTCACATGCTAAGAGTCCCTGGCAAATGTGCTAACTTACTTTTTCTGCTTTGAAAATATGACTGGAGATTAATTGCCACCAATAAAAATGAATATGACTCTGTAAAGGATGATGCTGGGTGCCTAAGCATAATTGGAGTTGTCTGCCTATGGTGGTGTGACAGGTGAAAGATCCATCCCTCTGTGGAAGGCTTGCTTGATACAGCAGAAGTGTTTTCTTCCTCTCTGCATCCCTCCCCAGCCCTCAAAGCCTCAGTGGCTCATTGAAGAGGGCTAATTACAGCAGGCTCTGCAGACCCACGGCTGCGGCCGTGGGTGCCGTCCTGTTACAGATCCTGTCCTGTTAAACACACAGGGAGGGTGTGCTGGAAGTGATGCTCCACTCCCCAGGGGCTCTTTTCCCTCTAGCAGTGATTGGGGAGTTGCTGTGCTCTGGGTCAACCAGTCTACCCAGCATCTGGTGCAGCAGCACACATTGGACGAGGATGAGGCAACCACACAAGCTTGAAAACTTGGTAGCTGAAGAACAGGACTCTGAGGAAGGGATGGCATCAAGAGATTTATCCCAATGAGAGAGGCAAAAGTGCTCTTCCAGTGCTCTCCCAGCCCTGCACAGACACACTATTAAATATGAAACCAGCATCTTCTGTCAGAGCAGCACCAGAATCTGTGGTCTTAAGGTCTATGCTCATTTTGTTCTCATTAGCATAAGCCTGCACGTGTCTCTTTTTATAGCTGGTGACCATCCCTGTATTCCAGTGTGCAAAGGCAGTGGGACATCCACAGGCATTCTGCAGAAGGCACAGGGGAAAAAAAATAATCAAGTGGTTGCTTTTCTTAGCCAAAGGACTCAGGACCATATTTTGCTGACAGCAACCTTCAATGAACCCATGCTTTAAAGGAACTTTCTGCAAATTTCTTAAAGCACAGAATGTAGCTCATAGTCAATAATCAATATCCTGGAGTATTTCTAAATTCAATTGGAAATGTTTAAATTAGATGCTAGCCTGTAAAAAATGGAGATGGGGATTAAACTTATTTTATCAAATCTAGGAGTGCATAGTTTATGATAGATTATTTCAGTTTATTTTGAAATTAGGGCTATATTCTACCCTTAGTGTAACTGCAGAGCTGTAAGATGATTATATGGACACTGAGGTAGGTGAAATGCAGCCTGAAGTTTGTGTGGGGGTTTTTTTGCATCTAATTCAGTTCTGGAATCTGCCTGGGTTTTAAATGCTTTGCTGAGCTAATGCAAGGCAGGAAAAGAAATGGCAGAAGCTAAAACATGTACCTGGATGCAGTGAATAAAAAATAAAATAATCAATTTGCTTTTTATTCCCTCACTTAGCCCAATAGGAAAATTACAGTCCCTGTACTGAGCTGATGTCTGCTCACTGGACAAACATGATTCATTTGGGCACAGTTCAACACCTTTGGGATGAGGAGCCAAGCCTGCAGTGGGTCTGAAACAAGGTCTGTGGAGAGGGAATCCCCTCATGATGACAGTCCACGTGGCTGTGAGTCCCTCCCACGCTGGCCCTGCAGGTAATGCCAGTAACAGTCCTCAAGGACGAGCCAGCGTGCTGGAAAAGCATTCACTGATCTGCTTGATTCTAAAATAAACCAACCCCCTTATCTTGCAAGAGCATCCACACTCAAGAGTTTCAAACTCATATTTATGGACTGTGAGTGTCCTCAAAATAACCCAGATTTTCAGCAACTGCCTTCCAAAATGGTCCTACAAATGCTTAGAGCCCAACACTCAAATTGTGGGGTTTCAAAATGAGAAAGCCTCACCTACACAACAACTACACAACAGGCACACTGAGGGTACAGGCAGATAAGGCCACACTGCTCCAACTGCAGCTGGTTTTCTTCTTCATAACTGTTATCAAGTTACTGGTAAGCTAGAACAGGACAAATGGTCTTTCTCAGGTCACACAAATGAGAGAGGTCCTACAACCATAAAAGCAATGAACAGGTTGGATTTGGGTACATGAATACTTGCCTGGGGACAAGTTAGCTGGTGGGACTGGAGACATCCAAGGTCAGATTGGATGGGGATCTGAGCAACCTGATCTAGCTGGAGATGTCCCTGCTCATGGTAGGGGTTGGACTGGTGACCTTTCCAAACCAAAACCATTCTGTCCTGTCCAACCCAAACCATTCTGTGATTCTGCAGTTGTTCATTTTCCACCATAAGGTGCCTTGTTCAGTCCCTGACTACTTCTCTGTTACACAGAATTTACCATCTCCACTTCCAGCTCACTCAATCTGTTGGTCTGAGGAACAGAATTTAGGCAATTTTAGCTTAAATCAGTAATCTAAAGCAGTAGCTTTGCTTGTTGAAATATGCTTTTACCTCCTCTGCACCGAGAAGCTGGGACACCTGCCATGCACAGTGGTAGCAGAGCACCATCCCACACCCAGGGGTGCACTCAGGTGTCCCACTGAAAATCCACCTATAAAAAAATGTCATTTGCAGACACTCAGTGCCACCTCCAGATAATTCATTACCTACATTCCTCAACGAGTTCATCTGTATTAAAAGCAATCTGCAATTAAAGGCTTCAGGGGCTTAGCAGGGCTTCTCCTACAACTGTTCCTAGTAGCAGCCATGGGCCACTGGCTGTTTAATCTCCATGTAGTAAGTGGTCCGTGGAGGGGGTGGCAGCCCTCTACTCCTAGTTCATTAGACACATGTCACAGGTTTGCTCTGGCCCATGCTGATGAACCGTCTGCCTGTCAGCCTGATGACACTCTCGAAGGGATTTTCATATCCTCCATTTGCTTTTTAAGGAAAAACAAACCAACCAGGGAACATCACACATAAATAAGGCATTTGACTTCTGAATGGTGTCACAAAAACAAGAAAATGTCAGATTAAAGGTTGGGAGTGCAGCAGTAATTGAGTACTTGAGCCTGTGCATCAGGATATGTTAATGAGGTGAGCACAGGCCCTGGCATTCCCTGGCCTCTGGGCCGGTAGCTTTGCAGCCAGAAGGTTCCTGAACACGGGTTTGTGTGCAATGGGGTGTGCACCAGCACTTTTATCTCCAATGCCAGACTTCCAGCCACAGCACAGACAACTCTAATGAAGAAAATGCCAGTCTCAATGTTTACATCTCTCAAACTGCCCAGAGAAGATACTCTGCATATGTAAATATGCATTTGTAAATATGCAGAACTGTCCACCCCAAACCTGAGGTTCATCTGAGGCTGGCAGAACTTGCAGTCAGTCTCATTTTCCAGGTTTCTAGACTGGTCTTTGTCAGATAGTAAAGGGGAGATGGGAAGGGAACATCAGCCAGATTTTCCCTGAATGGGTAAACTATTACTCACGGGAGGAAATTTCATTTTGTGTTTGGTTTTTGTTTTTCCTTTCTCAGAGACAGTGGGACAGCTTTTCATCTTTCAGGAAAGATGGCACTGATTGTCTCTGAACTTCATTGTCTGAATCAGATAAGAAACATGTGGCTGATTTAGGCCAGGATTTAATCTCAGCTGATGATCTCATTAGTCACTGACTCTCCAAGATGAGGTACCTAACTCACAGCACTCCAGAGATCTGGAGTTTGCTCGGCACCCTCCAAGGAAACAGTTTTCTCTCCAAAGTGACCCTTGTTTAAAGACCACTCCTACAGCATTCTGTAGAAAGCTTAGAACAGTTACCTCAGTGCTCATTTCCATTTTGGAGAAATGAAAACAAAATCACTCCAAGTCAAAGAAAAGTTGAGGATTTGGATGTCAGCCTCGTCAAATCCTGTAATGAACTCAATATATTTTGGAAGCAGCAAAATGGGAGAAACAACTTCTACTCCTGACAGATATCAAAGTGTTGTGTTTTCAGAATTTCCATTATGAGCTATTTTGACAGAGGCTTCAAAAGAAGTGAAAATTAGAACACAAAAAAATCTGAGAATATTTTCCTATTTCTTTTTGTAGAAATTACTGCTCAGTTTAATGAGCCTTTAACTCTACTGACACTCTGGATGTTACAAGGAGTTTAAAATCACAAAATGCTTCATCAAGGAGTGACAACATTCTATACAACACAGGCAGCTTGTCTTCTCATTACAGTTTTTTAGAGAAGATGCTGCATTCTTTAAAATGTTTTTTAGTGTCATATTAATGGGAGGCAAAGTCTGTTCTTTAATTAGAATTTTACTGTGGCGAATTAAAAAATACATGGGCAGAGTATCAAGAGTCTAATAAAACTAAATTAAGCTACTAGCTTTCCTCTGTATGAAACCCAGCAGTCTTTGCTCTGGCAAAACTTCCATCAATACTTCATTATTATTGTCTAGGACAGGATTGTAATAATAAGATCTGCACGAAGCTTACTTCCAAATTCCGTCTTCCAACTGGGTAAAACATTTTCTCTCTCTCTCTCTATCTTTCAACATCTGTAATGGACTTCAGATGTTTTCACTGACTGAACCATTTTCCTCTACTGCCTCTTCACAGACTACCAGTTCTGCCTGCAAGAAGGGGCAGAGATACATTTGAATCTGCCTGAAACACTGCAGGATGGCTAGAGAGGAAGAGATGATGCATCCTTCAACCATCACATGTTGGAGAGGCCACCAGAAGGGCTCAGGAGTGATGGCAGGAGCACTGCTCAGAGGAAGAAGTAGAGTGAGCCCTTTGTCACTGGAGATCAGGATCTGCTGATACAACATCTGTGCCTGGTGTGAAACAGTTCAAAGGCTCATAAAAAGGTACCTGTAAGTACCTCCATACAGCTGCTTGCTATTCTAAAGAGCAAGGTCTTTACCTGAGTGCTTAGCAAGGAGGAGTTGTGGGAAGAGAAACAAACCCTCTCTCCTCCTCTGTTCACTGATGCCAGTTGACTGACCCAGCCAGAGCAGACCCACGGGGCCAGCCCGGTGACCGCAGGAGGCTAGTCCTAGCCACACGGGATGCCTTGCCTTGCATCCTCATCAAGCTCCCTGCAACAGGGCAGGAGATCATCCTCCACCCCCCAAGGAATCCACCGTGCTGGAAGTAATCTGATGCAGCCACTCAAGTCACCTTTCCCCCTCCTGAGGCTGCGGAGCGGCGTTAACCCCCTCGGACCGAGCGGGATCGAGCCCATTTGAGGAAGCTCTCTGGGAGTTGTGCTCAGCTCTTTGTGTTTCACAGCACATAAACTGAGCATCAGAAGGTCACCCTGCTGATGTTTTGCCAGATATGCAATCTACCTTTATTTGCAGTTAAAGCAGTGCTTACAGAAGAAAAGCTTCTTACCACTAAAATAGCAAGGGTTAGCGAGCACAGGTTCCACCTCATTCTCATTCCCACACAGGGACGAATGTCCCTGTGTGGGAATGGGAATGAGGTGGGACATGTGGCGAGG
>VXBZ01006680.1:250024-292194 GCA_013399135.1 Heliornis fulica
CCCCCCCCCAAGCCGCCCCTTCGGAAGAATTTACTAAATATAGCTCACCCTTTAAATATTTAAGGATATCTGCAGAATGTTGTTTATGAAAGGGTTCCTTCCTGACTGGATTTTCCTCATCAGGCTTAGTAATCAAGTCGTTTTATTTGGAATGGATAATTATTAGTTGAATAATTAATTATTCGGAGAACGCTACTAAATAAAATTCAAAGTGTGCTGGTATAATAATAATAAAAAAAAGACAATATGCAACGATTTGGGTTCTAAATTGTGCAATAAGATAAAATTGTGTAGGTGTTTTACACACTGAACAGAACTGCCTCCATCCTCCAAGTCCCATACAAACCCCAGCTAATTCTCACGGTCTGTTCACGAGCTTGAAAACTTGTTTTTTCACCATTTCATAGAAGGAAACCAAGACAGTCAAATTACATTAAACTACAAAGCTCCCCTGAAAGTAAGCAGTAGCACTGAGATAGAACAGCTCCAAGTATTAAAGTCTAAATTTATGCTATAAATACTTTATGGTATATATCTTCACTACATTTATAATTTTGTGCTGAATTAAACATATGAAAAATGATCCTTTTATGTCTACAGAGATTAATTTGTAAGATATTTTTCTGTCTCTCATCAATAACAGTGTTTGAGAAGTGTAAACTTGGTACAAACAGCATCGCTGGTGTGGTGTTTGTACCAAGCTGAGGTGATGCATGGCTTGGAGCAGGACTTGGGGAAGGTGCCCGACCAAGAACCCTCCACTCCCTCCTGATCAACATCAACTCAGCCAGTTTCAGCTCTGCAGGGGACACTAAGTGACAAGCTTCAGCACTGTCATCTTTAGTGCAGGGTAGGGGAGAATCACCTACATACCTGTGGCGATGACTTCAGAAAAGCCCTTGCTACCTGATGGAAAAGGCGGGTGGAAATAACAGGGCTGTCTGCTTCAATCACCCCTCTGACTGCAGAGGGGATACAGCTTGAACAAATGCTTATTCAGCATAATGAGATTCTAATTACAGATGGCTAAAACAGTAAACACTTCTTCATTTTCTCTACTTGCCATCCCCTGAGGTTCTGGAGACAAAACAAGACGGAGGATGCACGGAGAAAAGGGGCATTTCTTCAGCCAGGGCTTTCCCGGCTGTGGAAGGGGGCCTGAAGAAAAACTTCAAGTCTTTCCTGTACACAAATGATATACAGCAATGCAATAAAGAGGCTCCACTTTATGCATTTCTCTCTCCTGGTTTTACAGGTCCCAGCTCTCCTGTTCTCTTTAAGGGAATGAAGGATTCACTGGCCACAGTTTGTTTCTCTGGATTTTCTTCCATCACCATTATTGCCAATATTATTTTTTTTACAGACCTGTTCTGATGTCCTCACTCACCTGGGCTCTAAAACAAACCCCCATGGTAATTTACACAGTATTTGCTGTGAGATTTCCCACAGACTGCGCTGAGATGTCTGTGTTTTGTTTCCCCGTTGTTCACCAGGGCCGCAGAACTAAAATCTTTGCAAGGCAAAGGCTCCAAAAGGCACTAGCACTACACAGAGACTCTTGGAACTTCTTCCCATATTTGCTAATTTAAATTGTTGAATGTAAAAAGAATTAAGTTTGTGTTGTACCAGAAGGTCTTGTCCTTACAGAGCCCTCGCAGCCAGCAAAGTTTAAATGCTTTATTGTTCCGTAACTCACATATATGCAGGCTCCTCTATTTGGCACATCCTTAATTTCTGTCAAACTAAAAGAGTTCTAACATTTTCTGTCTTGAAAGAAGATCAAGAATCTTGAAGAAAGCTTAAAAAAACCCTCTACTGTTGACTCATTTCACTCATTCCTCGGCAGATCTGAAAGAAGGAAGACTTGAAAGCAACATTATGAGCCCAAGAATTATCCAAACTCTTGAAAGGCACATAGAAAATTAAATTGGGGGATCAGTGTTGAGGTAGTGGAAATTATTGGGTCTGTGCACTTAAAAGATGAAGAAGGGGACTTCCCACTGAGACTTGAGAACACAGGTGCACATAATTTTAAAAATCTGCATTTTTAACCTTTTAAATTTGCTAGCAAAGCAAGGAAGCTGTTGGGGAAACTGCAGAAAACATGGCAATTCAATCAGCTTCTTCCAGACTGCATCCCACAACTTTCCAACCCTTTAACCCAGCAGGTCAGCTGAGTGTGGAAGGGCTGGCAGCACAGGAGCTACACAGGGCTGGAAGCAACATGGGGACATTTCCATGGCAGTTGCATGACAAAATCTCTTAATTCACAGCAACAGTGGTGGCTCTGGCCCCTGATGTTCATGGTTGTTGCTGAAAGTATTGTCCTGTCCTCTGCTCTTCCTCCTAGGAATAGCAAGAGGATCTGGGTAGAAGAGGTAGAGGCAACTTTCCAATAGCAGCCTGGAAAAGGAATCCATTTTTTAAAGCCTGGCATCAGTTTCTGCACAATTTTTAAAGGTGGGGCTCTAAAATCAACATTTAACATGTGACAACATTATTATTTCTATGTTTCTAAAGCATGTCAGGGCTGAACACAGATTTCAAGCCTTTTACTTTTCTCTGCTCCAGTCAAGTGATTTCAGGCAAACTCTTAGACCTACGGACTCTTATAACAATTATAACCTCATAACGCAAATACTCTGAATTTCATTAAAAATCAAAACACCACTTGACTGCCAGGCAACCAGAAGTACATATTATGCATAAGCTAACTAATTCCATCTCCTAAGCCTCTGCAAAAACAGCAATTGTAGCTCATCACAGCTACACCTAGAAAGATAACCTTGCCATTGATTTCTGCCTGCCCTCCAATTAAAGGCAAACCACCATGATGACTGTTTACATCTCACTTACAGCAACAGGACCCAGTTGTGGAGCAGGGCTACCATGCTGGCAGCTGTTCTCTACCCATAACAGCTATTACAACAAAGGCTTATAAAGCAGATATGCTAATTAAAATCCTGATCCACAGCCCGCTGAAATGAAAGCAAAAGACACCGCTTATTTTCCAAATGTAGCCTTATAACCCAATTTATCTTCCAATTTGTTCCAGCAAAAGACTGTCTAGCTGCCACCCACAAAATACTGCCAGGTTGAATCTGACTAAAAAGATTTGAAACTGTTGATCCAAGTCTTTGTTTCCTCAAGTCTCAATTATGGGAACATTTTTCTTGTGGGAGATCTTTCTTACGCCCCGCTCGGAGCAGAGCTCCCCCTGAGCGGAGCTGCCAGCATTCCTCCCCACGGGCTCTGACTGCTTATTTTACACTATTTACACGAGTGCTGGAAAGCTCTTTATCGATGCCAAGGTTGTACAGCTCGATCTTAAGGTGCTCAACAGTTGTGCTCAGATATATCTGGAAGATCCTCCACGCTGCCCATACGTTCTCCACTGTCAGCGAGGGCAGAACCGGCGGCTCGCTCGGCCTGTCCGAGGTACAGCCATAAGTCTTTGGAATTAGGGATTTGAACAACTCTGCTTCTCCTGATTCTTGTGCAAACCACTCAATCTGTCTTGGCATTTAAACTAAAGACATTTTTATTTGCTGTTACTTCTCCTGTTCTGGGAATATACTTCAGTGAAATATCGTGGAGAACACCTTAAAAACCAGGTTTAGGCCTAGAAAATCTGTATGGATTAGACCATATTAATCTTTCTCACTAGCACAGCTGGCAATGACACGGTGGTAATTAGCAATGATCTAAACAATGCAGCAGTACAGTCCACAGACCAGTTAAAATTAACTTCAAAACCAAGGAACACTTAGTACCAGCACTTGTGCCACCGCGCTGTGTGTGGCTGACACGCTGAGGGGAAGGGACAGCATCCAGAGGGTCCCTGTCAGGCTGGGGAGGTGGGACTGTGTGAACACCATGGAGTTCAACAAGGCCAAGGACAAGGGCCTGCACATGGGCCAGGGCAATCCCAGGCACAGAACAGGCTGGGATGACGATGGATGGAGAGCATTCCTGAGGAGGACTTTGGTGGGGGGTTGGAGAACAAGAAGTTCAACATGACCCAGTAATGTGAGCTGGCAGCCCAACAAGCCAACCATGTCCTGGGCTGCATCCCCAGCAGTGGGGCCAGCAGGTCTGAGAGGGGATTCTGCCCCTCTGCTCTGCTCTGGGGAGACCCCCTCTGCAGTGCTGCATCTGCCTTGGGGGTCCCCAAGACAAGGACATGGAGCTGTTGGAGCAAGTCTAGAAGATGCCACGGGGATGATCCAAGGGCTGNATCCAAGCGCTGGAGAACCTCTGCTCTGGAAGAAAGGATGGTTCAGCCTGGAGAAGAGAAGGCTCTGGGGAGACCTTACAGCACTTTCCAGTCCCCAAAGGGGCTCCAGAAAAGCTGGAGAGGGACTGGTGACAAGGGCAGGGAGGGACAGGACGAGGGGGAATGGCTTTCAGCTGAAGAAGGGAAGATTTACATGAGATATTTGGAATAAATTCTTCCCTGTGAGTGGGGGGAGGCCCTGGCACATGGTGCCCAGAGCAGCTGTGGCTGTTCCTGGGTTCAAGGCCAGGTGGATGGGGCTTTGGGGTCCCTTCCAACCCAAATCATTCCATGCTTCTGTGTTTCTGTGGTCTGACCATCCTTCCTGTTATACGAAGGACCTTAGACAAATCTAATTTATAGCAATCATAATCAAATAGCTGAGGCCTTTTCCCCCTCTAAATATTTTAAGTTAGACATAGTGGAGCAGTTAAGATTTTTATTAGGTTTTGATCTTGCATTTTATGAAGAGTGGGGGAATTATTTTTTACTGAGATGGATTTCCCAGGTTATCAACTACTTACTGCGCTCTAGCATAGGGGAAGGTATTCCTGAGAAAAATAAGGAGATTAAAAATACAATAATAAAGGTGCCAGAGCTTACACAAACAATGTCCATTACAATTCACAGAGGGCCAATGAAAGGCACTGTGCAACACTTGGAAAGCACACTGTGGCATTAGCAACTACCAGAGAGCCTGATGGCAGGAACAGTAGCAAAGCTCTTCCCCAGGGAATACTCCTGTACTCCTAACTCAAACCCACCGGTGTGAACAACGCTTTGAGGAGAGCTCTACGCCATTTGTCTTGTATGGCTGGTCCTGAAAGTCTGCCACTCATAAGTCAGGGACTATGAAAAACAAAAAAATGCCTGAGATATCCCCAAAATAAGCAGAGATGAGGTTTATGTTAGTACACACAGCCTGGCTGAGGACCGGGTAGGTGACTCAGATCCCTTCATTACACGTTTGTCTCCCCTGTAAGGTTTTCCCAATGTGAGATTTGATCTTCTAAGTGACCAACTCCTTCTAGCAAGCAACTCATCACATGAGTATAATTTAAACTGGAGACTAGTTTTCCACCAGTGATTAATAAAATGTACATTATTCTACAGAGCACCACCAGTTACTCCCAGTCACATGTCTACTCCAACCAGTCATCCTATCCACCCTCAGACCTTTGGTAGGAGCGAAAGCTCAGAGGAAAGACCTGGCTGTTGGCTGAGCAAAGGACAGGAGTGTGTAGACCCAAAGTCACACACTTTGATGGTGCTGAAGGTGTGCAAGGAGGACAGGAGGGAGAAAACATGAGATGGAAAGTATTAGGTGAAGAAAAGAAAATCACTAAGAGTAAGAGGAAAGAACATAAAGGGAAACAGATTAAAAGAAAAAAATAAAACCCACAAAAAATCCAGAAATAACAAAGAGAAAAGTAAACAGCTGAAAGGGAAGAAGATGTACGTTCCTGCTGTCCTTGCACAGAGCGTTACCAAGGACTCCCCGCGTTAGTGTCCCACATAATGTGTCCCTGAAAATAATGAAGGTCACCAGCACATTACAGAAGTAGCCAGCAATGAGCAGCCCATTACAACCGCCACAGAAATGATCAATTTGTTTATCCTTGTTAACTGAAAACAGAAAACAATGTGATAAGGGGATGGGCTACATCTTACTCCCCAAGGCTTTCGTTCCCCCGCCGCTCCTCTCCCTGGTGACACGCACAGGACTCCTGCTCTTTACTCCCGGAGAGGCAGGGAATAATAACTGCAATAAAACAAATCTCTGCTTCGTGCACACACAACATCTAATGTCTGATTTCCTGGGAGCTGCATTAGTGGGGTTTCATAAGTCAATTTTTAAAACTCAGGCCAGCATTAAAAAACTGACAAATGTCACCCGGTCACGTCCATGTTGTCACAGTTATTGAGGCCTCTGGAGAGAGTGTCAAAGAAATAAAGCAAATTTCTTTTTTTGCTTAATTTGTGTCAATTGATTTCCTATTTTTAATTAATAATTCTAATTATGATGCAGCAAATTTACCCAACAGACACAACCAGTTTAATCAGCATGTATTGATTGTAACAGTAGAATTATCCCAATGTTCCTGACACCATCGATTTTCTGTTCTGCCACTGTAAGAAAACAGAAGCTGGACTGACTCTGCTGTCAGCTCACTGTGCTGATGATCCCTAAGCTAAGAATTGGTGCTCCTGACCTTACACATAAAACCACAGGCATTAGCTACTACTTCAGCACTTCAGAGAAGGAATCTGGTGATTAAGTTATGACACAAATAAGGGGGTTTTGTCACAGCGATAGTACCTGGAAAAGAAAGCTGGCTGGCAAAGATATGAAGCAAGCAAGCAAACAGTCAGACAGCAGTTAGAAAAGGCTTTGTAAAACTCTGCTAAGTTGTTTGCTTTAAGTTCCTAATTTGCCCTCATTATGGACAGCTGCAAAACATCCATTTAACTTTAAGCATATGCTTCAATATCTGTGGAAAGCACAGTATGGAGCCCCAGTCTAGCATTTTTCCCTAATTTTTCCTTTCCTATAGCTCACCCCTGAAGGTGCTCACAGGGCAGGAGGCCACTGACTCCTGCTCACACACTGCCAGTGCTCACACTAGTGTCACTGTGAGGCTGTCCCCACCAGCATCCCATTGCTGCCTCCAGGAGGTGTGTGCCGGGCTGGGAAAGAAAAAGGAATTTACAGAGAAGGTGTAATTAGTCCCAAGTAACTCTTCATCCCTTTCACTAGGATCATTACAAAATCCTGACACCCTTTGCTCACCAAGCTCCAAATCCAGCAGAAATGATGGGAAAAGCCACCTGTAGCAACAAGGAACTTTGAAACCCCTTGCAACTTGAATGCTTTGCAGCAGACCTGCTGCTCTCCGGTGTGCCTCGCACACCCCCGCGGCCCTGAAGAACGGCAAAGAGTTGCAAAGGTGCAGCACCTAAAAGGTCTGTAAGGGAATGAGTGGCCCTAAAACTGAAAGTTCTCACCTATGATGGCTTCTCTTAAGAACCTGCTTGTAGTAAAGTTTGTCAGAGCAGTTGGCAACTCAAGCAGGTTTAGCGGAAAAGCTGCTGGTGCAGGTGAAACCACCAGTAATAGAAAACCCACAATTTTTCCTATAGCTGTTAATTCATATTAAACACTTTCTCTTTCTGCTTACTCAAGCTATCATGTGTCAGTACTAAACATGTGATTATACTAGTTGCCTTTTTGGCTAAAATATTTGGAACAGCAAAATTGATAGATAATTACAGTAACAGTTATTTGTTCCCTGCCAAACCTGCAGTAAGGCATGCCTGCCTGCGGAGCTGTGACTTCTTAGGCACAAAAAGATAAGCAGTACACATCATACACTCTGAATAATGAGAAAGATTTCCTATGGCCAGCATTTCAGAAGTGGAAACAGACTGTGGTTTGATACAAACCATATCTATTTATGTAAAATGGGATTTTAATTGGAGCTACTTATACCCGTGATATAAACGAAGCGATGAAAAATGATTGATGCACTGTGGTAATTATTGTTATACCACCTTGCAAAGTACAACAAAAGAATCTTTCATGTACATAATGGCTGTTTAAATTTTAATAAGATACAGAACTGCACTTTGGTAGGCAAAAATATTAATGCTACATTTTGGGCAATATTTATATTTAAGTACAAACAATATTTAACTGAAAAATCACAGTACATGAGGAATGCTGGGCAGATTTATTTAAATGATAAATAGATCTATTTTGGAAACACACACAAAAGGAAGTAAAAAATGCATCAGCCAGTTATTTTTTGCAGTGGGAAGGTACAAGCATGACACAGCATAAACCCATTGTCTCCCCAGGCATGAGAAGTGGCAGTAGGTGTGATGGTGTAGGTACATATGGTCTCGTAGCAATCGCTGTTGCTGCCTCTTTATTTCTACCTAACAGCAAAGGTTAAGAGTGCAAAAGCAGTTTCTGTTCATTATTATATGGCATGAATAGCAATATAAATTCTTAATAATTGTTACACCTATGGGGGAAGTAAAGCAATTCTGCTCATTTAAATGAAATGAAAGTTGGGCACTAAAGCCATCCTTGTCCTCTTGGCCAGCTACGGAACGACGCCCCGCCGGAACGGCAAACCGCAGCGGTTCTCTCCATCACCTCTACCAGACCTGCTGGAAAACTGAACCACCAATGCAGCTCCAGGAGGCTGTTACCAAGTACAAGACATCAAATGCAATAGTCCTATTCCAGGTAATCTGCTAAAGGTAGAAAAATCTGCAGAGAGGAGCCTGTCTGTACGATCAAGTATTGCGTCACCCGTCAGAACAGAAATGCCTGGGCTATCCGGAAAAACAGGCCAAGAAGTTGCTCATAGCAGAGGAGTGGATTGAATAAAAGACCAAACCAATCAAGACCTTCCATGGTTGTAATCTCATCTGTGCATTGACAGTATTCCAGTCAATAGACTGTCCTACACTAGCTAAGGGTTGTATTGTAAAAATGTTTGGGCCATCATCTGAAATTTCATAGCTGATGCCCTACAAGGTCAGAGAGTGGGATCCGTGTTCTTAGTAGGGCAATTGATCGAACTATAAATCCAGCAAAATCAAATTTTACTTTGGTGTCTCCTACAAAGAAAAATGGAGAAAACAATTGAATTCACAGTATCATCATTTCTAGCATCCTGATGACATTGCATCAGGAAAATCAGTGGCTTACTCTGCATTTTAAACAGGGTCTTGCTCTGTTGAAATCAATTGCAGGTTCTCACTCTCAGGGAAGCAGGGGACAATGAGGGGGAACAGTCAGGTTTTGCTGGGGATCGTTCATAATTCTCCACAATTAAGTATGTAGATTACCAAAGGCACCAAGGAAATGTGAAAGCAGAAAAGGAAACTTTGCTTATCCTCCCCCATTCTACCAGCTGGAGTTCACTCCATCCAGTGAGAGTTTGTCAACATTTATGTTTAATATACACTCCCATGGAAGTAGGGCGAACATAGTACACAGGATGGGCCTGGTTCTACCAGGGATATCAGTTCCTGAGATATTTTATGTTTATTGAGCCTCTCTGTGAACCTGAATCAAGTATGAGAAACTGAATGAAACCCTCAAATCATGTCATGGGGCTTCGGTTTGTATTGCAGAACAATGGCACTGGGGAATAAAGGAGAGGACGGTGCTGTTGACTAGGGAAAAGGAGAAGTTGGTCTTCAACCTCAACAGGGACTCTTTGCACCACACATTTTTGTATCACATTGCAGACTCCTGAATATAACTAAGCTGTTTGGCTTTTGAATCCCCTCCCATTGTAAATGCAATAGCAATGACCCACGCTGAGCTTCCCCAAACAGTAACAGGGATACGAATTTATAAAACCCAAAATCTACGTGTCCTAATTCTACCCAGATTCTCCTAACCCAGCTTTATTTAGCCACCAAAAAAAGAGGAAAAATACCAAAAGTAGAAGACATTAACAAATTGTGAAACACAGATCAAGGAAATTTTTCATAAATCCCTGATTTGATTAGTTCAAGATATGCCCCGCTTATATACCTGTAATCACCTGGATACAGGGTTTAGCAACTAACTCTAATTATAGAGATGTTGAGCAGTGTTTTTTTTAAAGTGAGAGCTAAACTGAGGAGAGCTTCTTGACTAGAAGCCAGTGTGCTAGATCAATTAAATCATCATAAGAGAAGAAGAATCAGACCAAGGGGAGAACGTGCATGTCAGGCTGATCATTAGTCCAACTGAACTGTCACCTCAGTGTAGGCTGGATTGTGGCCACAGAAGTAGATTGATGGATGAATTCTGCTCCACAGAGAGCAGCCCACAGCAAACTGCTGATAAGATCTCAAAATAAATCTTACAGTATTACAAGGCAAGGTGGAACTGGAGCTTCTGCAGCCTTTTGGTAGCTCACAAGCAATACAAGTCTTCCTGGTCTTGAAGGAGATTCTTCTCCCCATGTTCCTAGGAGGTTGGTACAGTGCTAGCGAGGTTTTACAGAGCAGCTTGTGAAAACTGGAAGTGGAGTGAGGTTAAGAAGCCTGGAAAGGTTTGGATGAGTTTGTGTGACTCAGAGATGCAGATTTCCTCTACAACTTCTTTTTTTTTTTTTTTTTTGGTGACAACTTAATGTCTGCTGATTAGTGAGACTTACTGGAACCACTGCAATCCAAAGTGGGGATGGTGGCAGTGGTGGGATGTAAGGGATGTAAGGACTAAGCTGCTGGCAGTTCTCTCAGTGTCCATGGAGGCTATGATAACTGCTGACCTGCAGAGTACATATAAAGAGGAGGCAGATGACTGACAGCTCCCTGATAATGGTTTCTTTACTGTGTTTAGCTATTTAAGCTCTTGGTATACAAGGGGCACTTTGGTTCAGGCTCCCTTAGCAGAAGGAGAGACAAAACCCCTTTGCCACATAGAGCCAAACCCTAAACAGAGCGTGGAAAATTCACAGTGAATTCAATACATCCTAAAGAGGAGGAGCCCTGGACTACTGTCCTGATCTGCTGCCTTGCAGGCTACAGAGATGTGACTCTGGAATCCAAACCTGGCTGGATATTCATGAGAAGACAGGTGAACTTCCTTCATTCCTCACATGGAACAGAAGCGTGTGCTGTACAAGATGCTAAGCTTGTTCCTCACTGTTACTCAACCAAGGGAACAGCTTTACAAATTATTATAAAAATCATTATTTAACACTTGTGGGAGCTCAAAGACTCACAGATCTGCACTATTCTGAAAAGGCATGAGATGCTGAGACTTGAAATGTCTCTTTTTGTTACTTTACTGCAAACAGATGTTTTTGAAATAGAACATCCAAACAGAGACAATTTTTTCCAAAAACTGTGTCCTAGATAAGATTTTACAGGGTGATTTCTGTCTGGCATGGACAAAGCTCCCATTTCCCTCTTAACAGCACAGTGCACACTAATTAAGACTGCAAGTTGGCTTTTTATAATGTGTAAAATCCATAAATCAAAGTCATTTATAAAGCTGTCCACTAAACCTCACACTCCCTTAAAGCCATGGTGAGATCTTCCCCAAACCATTGCACTACTTGTGTTCAGAATGTTTTTAGTATTGGTGATTGACAGCCAGCCTGAGACCAGGAGGAAGACTCATCCTTGAAGCTTAAGCCAGCACAAGGAGAAGTATAAAGGGTCCTTGTAATTACATGTCTCCCTTAAGGATGACAGTCTCCATTCTTTAGTGCCCTTAAGCTGCAAGGAAAGAGCGTGGTTTGTAGCACACTGGTGCACAGGGCTGCAAAGCCCAAAGCAAACCTCACTGGATAAATGAAAGTCTTCCCACTGATCTAAGCTGGCTCAGTTAAGACCCAAACACCGAGCTGAATGCAGATGTGTGGAAATGAGGTGCCCATTTTTTATTTTTTTTTCCTGGAAATCATGCTGGACTTCTGCACTTCTGGGGTCTTGGAGACATTTGTGTCTCCCCTCCCGCCGCCCTCTCACCTCTGAGCCATGCCTCACCAGCACAGAAACTATCACATTTGCTCTCCATTGCTTCTCCCCTTAGAAACTCTCCTTTGCTGCAGCAGATGAGAAACTTGGCAGCGGGCAGGCAGCAGGTGTGCGAGTGCTGCTCTCATCATCCCTCACGCCGACTACTCCGCCTCATTACTTACAACTCCGTCGGTGAAACAAGCGGGCTGGGGGGGCAGCCGGGGCCAGGGGCTGTCTGGGAGCTCGGCCGACCCCGACCGCGCTGCCAGGCCAGCGAGGAAGAGTGTTCCTACCCATCGCACCCAGGTGACACGCGGGGGTCAGCGGGGCCCGGGGACTAACCCGGCTGGACGCCACCGGGTCCTTTCAGAGCGTGCTAGATCAGAGGATGGTCATTGACGAGGCTCTGCCTGTTAACCTCAGGGTCACAAAATCACCTGGTTTGATGACATACCTCCTGTTCCCTTGGATCCTGTCATCTGGCAGACCCTAACCACCAGCCCTGCCCCACCTGGACCTCTCTGTCCCCAGAGCCTGGGCGAGCAAAGCACCCACAGAAAGCAGCATGACCCTTTGCAAGTCCTACAGAGCTAAACTCCATCATCGCTCTAGAAATGTGAAAGTAATTTGTCAGATGGCTTAGATCACTCTGTGAATGCTGTGTCCTCATCAATACCCACCACTCTGCCAGCTTTTCCATCATTCACAAATTTTATCTGCAGTGATTTCATATTTACTTGTAGATCATTAATGTAAATATTGATAGGAGGGAGTCTAATACCAGAAGCCCACCAAAATACATTTGATGATTATTCCACACTGACAGCTGCTTTTTGAGATCTGTTATTTAGCTCATATTCAATTTTAAATGCATGTTATTGATACTCATATAGTGCTAATTTCTAATAAAAATATCCTTCAGAACTGATTCAACCATGTTACACAGATTTATTGTATTTGCACAGCTACCCTAATGAAAGTAGCAACCAAATCTGTGATCTCATCACAGAATGAAATCAGGCTTGCACAGAATGACCGATTGCTTGTGAAAAACTAAACTTCATTTTCATTCCTCTTTTAATTTTTCATTGACTGAAAACAACCAGCACCATAATTTATTGTTTTTCCTCCTGGAGTTAACACCATTTTGTCCAAAATCTGCTCAGAATTGTGAGAAGACGCAAGGTTTTGTTTGTTTTTGTTTTTTTTTATTAAAAGACATTTTCTAAAATTAGAGGACACTCTGGAGGAAAGAGCCTGAGAACTTGCAATAGAGGCATCCAGAATAATGACTTAGTTGCTGGGCTGGCATATCAAGAAAGCCCAGGGGGGAAGAAGGAATATCTGAGTCATCCTCAAAACTCCCTTTTCCAGGTCTCAAGCACAAATCAAAGAGCAACAGGGAATTGTTCACATGCTGCTTCAACGCAGGCAGAGATTGATTTGGAGCAGCACAGTGTTACAAAGGCCTCTTACTGCAGCGGGGCTTGTCGGGAGGGAAAGGCAGAGCTTGCTGCTCTAAGGGCCAGGCAGAGAATTAATAGCAGAGGTTACTGATGTCTGTGCTAGAAGCTAAGGAACTATTGCTTTTTCCTCTGGCTCACTCTTACCCTGCTTTCAATAAGGAATATGATTAAGATGTAAGTTGTTTAGATTCATTTTTAATATCTCCTGATCAAAAGTGGAAGCTTAAATAGCATGTAAGACATGACTTTGATATTAAAGAGAGAGAAAGAAGAACAAATAGTTTAATTTGCTTCTTGTCTTTCTTGGCTTGGGATTTTGAAGCAGATGTTCATATGTAAACATAAAAATCACATCTTCAGTCCAAGTCTGAGCACATAGCACATGGTTCAGAGAGAGGATGCACAGCAAGGACTACAACAGCATGTTTCCTGCTTGGAGTGTCAGAGGCAATGACCTATGTAAACTGGCTGAACTCAGGATGGAAAAAGGAGAAGAAAGTGTTAAAATGGAGAAAAATACTTGAAGTAATTCACACTTCTAAAATATGTGACAGTATGCTATTTCAAGCTTATCCACAGATGTGAAAACCATGAAAAACGTAGACTGAATAGTATAAGAAGATTTTAATGATGACCTTAAGGTATGAATAAGCAAGAAGTGTTAAAAGAAAGCAGCTGATTTCTGGATCTTAAATGGCTGAGACCACAGATGAGCACATGTGAATCCTCTCATTGCTCTTAAACAGGGGAAACAGGCTCTTCGTATCACCCAAATTCAAAATGGCTGAAAGGTCACATGGTCAAGAGGGTTTTGATCCGTTCTGGTCTGCAGATGTGCTGAGGAATGAGAGATGACAGCTGAACCATGGGAACCCAAGCCAGGCATGAGGGAAAATCCCAATGAGGAAGGGATCAAACAGGAGGACATGTGATGTTTCACACATTCACTTCAACACATAACCTGAGAGAAACGGTCCCACCTTTGTCACAAACCCCACTAGAACCCTCCATCTCCCCCAGGAAGAGGCCTGTTGCTTGCCAGTGTGCTTGACCCCACAGCAAGACAGTTCCTGAACTCCTACCACTCCAAAGCCTGTTGATGTAGGCATGGCTAGAGACCCAGAGCAGGCCAGCATGAGTTACACCTGCACGTACACCCTAATGGATTCCACAGGGACCTTGACAAACCAGTTCTCTCTCTGGCTATTCCTGTGGATGACAAAATGCACCATGGGGACCTTTGTATCTCACAGGTCCAAGGATACCTCATGTATTTATGTCACTGGGCCTCACAGAGGTCTGGTCACAGCAATCACATCCACCATTGTACTGTGTTTTAGGCCAGATGCCACTTCCACACTTGCTGCCAAATATGTTCAGGTTTCACATGGGAAATGAAAACATTTTAAAATTCTCCGTGCTTGGGCTGGTACTGGCAGGTCAGAATATGCACTAACTGAGCATAAGCTGACTGCAATTTCTGGCCCTTCATACAACAGGATATTGTTGGCATCGTGCCCGGGAAAAACAAGAAAACAATTGCCTGAATTTAATCAGTTGTTGTTAGTTGGCAGTGCAAGAAGTCTCCATGCAGGTACTTATTTGCCCCAGCAATAGCAAGAATATTGGAAGTTAAATCCAGGAGATAAGAGAGCACCTTGTCACTCAAGCGTCACTAACAAGGGAATCGCTATTTGGTGCAGACACGTAAATGCCAAATTCCTAATCTGGCTGTTATTGTAAATTCCATTTCTGCATCCTCTCATTTTTAAAATGATAGCTTAATTGATTTTTAATTATATTTTTCAATGACATTTAACTCCACGTGCTTTGTAAATATGCCTACACATATGACAAGATGTATTAAAGGAGTAAATACTGACACATTAGAGGTACTATCAGCACAGACTAAGAATAAATTCTAGTGCTCTCATTAGACATTTTCCATAACAAGTCAAGATCAAATTAGTTCTGGGTATAGCTGGGTGCAGTTCTACAACCCTTAGCTGATGCCATCCAATTTTGTCCTCGGAGCATTAATGACACACATCACCAACCCACCAGTCCAGAGGTGCAGTGCTGGGGTGTCAACGGTTGCTGAAAATAATGTACCACGACACGTTTCACTTACACAGCGTGGACTGCTTACTACAGGGGGCAAAGTACAGTGCTGAAGCATTGCTGAACCCCAAACACAAACATAGTGACTCTTTAACAAATGAATCACAGCTCTCTCACTTGTAGATCACACACCAAGTCACAGAACAGTAAGTGCCTTGTATTACTGAAGCTGAGGGATATGCTCAGGGAAATGTAAACGGTGTTAACGTGGTGTTTGCTTAAGTAAGGAGTGAGAAAAACTGAGATAATTCCAGATCTGGGCTCTGAGTGATTATCCAAGTGGGGATTTGGCCAGGACATCCTGAGCAAGCACTGATCTGACATAAAGGCAGTGCATCTCGTGCCACCACCGCGGTGCTCTGGAGACATCAAACAGCACCTGAGCATTGGACAGGACTGCAGCACATGCTGCAGCACTAAAAGACATAGCACTATAAATTGCATCCATCCAGCTGCTTAAAACACAGGTTTGTACAGGTTTAAAAGGTTAACCCAATTAGAAACAACAAATGACCAGATCCTGGCAAGCCCAAAGCCCTGTATGAAACTACCCAACGCCCTTGAGTTTCTGGGGCAGTGCAAGGTTCAGCATCCCTCAGATTTGGGGTCTGAAGGATTATGTGCAGTTCAAGAGAGAAATCATGCACAGGGAAAGGCTGGAACCAGCACCCACAGGTCCCACCACCACCCAAGGCACCCTACATCAGCCACTGGATTAGTTTGGAACCACTCACTGTTGTAGCTGCGGATCCCACTAGTCTCTGCCGGTGCCGTGCTGTGCTCCCCTGGCCCTTCAGAGCTGGCCCTTCCTGACATGGATGGGGAGAAAAAGGGGGAGACGAAACAAAGGAAGGGAGGAAGGGGACATGGGAGGGTAAAAGAAGGGAAAGGGAGCATCTGTAACTGAACTTTTCCAACAGCTCGGGCCTGACAATGCCAGCGCTGGCTCCAGGTCAGGCGTGCAGACACCAAGGCAGGTTCACACCAGGGCTCCAGAGCAGCACCCAGGTGGGTTTGGAGCCTGTCCTGAAACTGCAGTCACCAGCATCTGGAACTGTCAACAAACCTGCACTACAAAAATGATTTTCCTCCTTTCTATTGAAAATGCCTCTTTATATTGAAAAAAACCCAATTTCTTACTGGAAAGGTCAATTTCAATTTTTTAACAAAACAGTATCTTTTTACCAAAAGAGTGTTTTTTTTGTTTTTGGGTTTTTTTTTCACAAAATACAATTACTCATGAAAATAATTCTGTGACATAATTTTTAAATGAGTGATATTGATATATTTTATGGAAAATAAAATTTAAAACTTTCTGAAGACACTGTATAACCTTATTGAAATCAGCAGGATAACAACAGGCAAAGACCTGCACTATTTTCACTCAAACCCGTGTTCACTGACAATTCCCACACACCTTTTACATGGCCACGATGCCATTATCATTATTAGTAAAACTGTAATTTCATTAATGGTTACAGAAGCAGTGAAAGACACTGGAAGAACAGAAATTAGTACTTGTCCAATTCCCAAGCTTGACAACGATGGCAGAGGCATCGTGCTTTTGTAGTGGTAGGACCTGATTTCTTCATGTTGTACAACTCATAAAACCCACAGGACTGGAGAATGACTCGTATCGACCTCGGGTAAGATTCACTCCTGTGCAGAGATCCAGCACAAGCCAGTATATCATATAAATTTTGTTTAAACCCCGTGCTGGGGAATAAAGTGGCACGCAAATCACGGGTTATTGCTACAATCAGGATTTGTTCCTAAATATTGCCACTCCTGAGCAGACTACAAAACTCAGAGATTATCCAAATCATCCCTGTTCTGCCATTAGATGAAGACAAGGATGAGAGAGGTGACTTGCCCAAGGTCACCTAGCAGGGAGGCAGAAGAGCTGGGATACATCCAGATGCCAGAGCAGAGCTCTGTCTTCTGTCCACTGCTGTCCCATGGGGCACAAGCACAGAGTGACAGCTTCTGCACCACAAAATGCCTCATCTGAAATGTTTCTTGTAAAGTCTGCTCACACAATGGGAGCTGAGTGTTCACCACAAAATGCATTCCTTAATTCATTTATTTTAATGTCAATGAAACCCAATTTAATTAAGTGCTGTATATGTTCTGCATAGATGGCTAATGCTCTTTTAATTTTTTTCATGCAGATCCATATTTTAAATGCTCTTTTTTCCTTTTAGTGGCAGCTTTTGCTCACCCAGACTTTGTCCTGTGGGATCTGAGGAAAAGGCATGTAGTTTGCATCACTTTCCAGCCTTTAATGAAACTAGAGGTAAGGTTACTGTCATAATGTGGAGACCAGTAAAACAGCTTTGCTGACAGTTTAAAAAATTTCTAGAACACAGAAATTAAGTAAAAATGAGCTGGTAATCTGAGAGACAGACTTCAGTAGACAGCAATGTACACTCTATTCGTTGACTACCTCTAAAAAACATGAGTGATACATTTTCTGTGTGTCACAAACCCTTCAGAACAATGAAAGGGTTCAGTAACAAACTTTTTGGGGGGAAAACAGCTAAGCCAAGTTGCAGCCACTCTGTGTCTCAGCTGGCTGTAAAAGCTGTGGATATGTTTTAGGGAACTACAGGTATGGTTTGAGATCAATCCATTCCAGGACTTGTGCTGCTGCTCAAGTAATGAGAAAACAATCCCAATCAGGTTTCCTCACCACAAGTTGGCCCTCTGGTTTTCCAGGGAAGCGAATATGGCATTGGACTGGGGATCCAACATCTCTGTGTGTTTATTTTGGAACAAACATATATGCACCATACATCCAAATGGTTGCTTCTTTATTGAAGCATCTCATTCCTCACCCTATTGCATGATGAAGACACATGTACATGAGCACACTCACTGTGCTTGTACCTTGTTTTACTATTCTTAATTGCCAAAACATGGAAGGTTTCAAAACACAAGTGACCTGTTGGACTCTGCTTTGCAAACTGCCTGCTCAAAGGCTGGATGCCCACACAGATGCTACCCCAAGGAAATGTGCAGACCAGTTTGGGGCTGTGAGCAGTTTAAGCTCCCAGCTTTGCGTTCCCAGTCCTTGCACATCCAGAATCCCACTGGTTCCCATTTGTGCCCATGAGCACAAGGCCAATTTAACAACCTGCCTTTGAAAGGATTTTGGAATTCAGGTTGGCCTAACAGCAGGTAACAGTGAGAAATCCACTTCTTTTCAGAAAGGATGAAGTGATAGGAATGCAAGGTAGACCAAAAAGAATCAATTTGTCATGACCAGTAAAAGAGAGCTGAAGCTTATGGCTTCATTTCTGATACCTGAACTGGCAAAGCACTTCAGAAGCTGACATTTATTGATCATGTAGCCTCAAAACAATAGTGGTGAAGTTCAGAGCCCATACAGGCGAAAGGCGTGCATTAAACACAACAGGAAAGTTCCTAAAATTGCTTTTGATAGCAGAAAACAAGAAATAAATTCCATTTACAGACTTGGCATGTACACAGGAAGCACACAGGTACTTTTATCAGCAAGAAAGAGTTGGGATTTTGCTATTACATGGCTTTTTCTCTCCTGTTAGATCACCACTTTGAGATGCAGAGTGGATGTTGTGCCTGTTAATGTCACTGGCCTCAATCATGCAATCCTTAATCAAGCAGAAATCCCTGCAGCTTTGCCCATGTAAGAATTACAGGCATCGTTATAGGTCTTCTGGTGCAGATTTGACCCCTGCTGCCTCCCTGCTGCAATAAAACTCCTAAACCCTTTTGGATCATTACCTCCACAACTTGCCAGAGGGCACAGGAGTGCAGCCTTCACGGGGCGGCTTTCAGACTTTAACCAGGAGTTGAGGCTTCATCCAGTGACCGTTCTGGCTGACACAGAGCAAGAGAAAAAACCTAAACCAGATGTGGGGCTGGTAGGGATTATTTTTTTCCCAGAATGAATAACTCCAACACCTCTATCCCCAGGCAAAACAACAGCTTCCCAGTCCCTGTTCAGCCATCTCCAGGATGTCCTTTTAGAGTATAAAAATAGGTTTCATTAATGGTGTAAAAAGGTTATTAGGATGGTTTGTTCTAAGCTCTGAAATAGGTATTCAAATATCAATTTGCTTAGATGTCTTTTAATTATACCTACATTGGGGTTCTGTCTTTGTAGTGGTAATTGGAAACTGATGTAAATCAAGACTAGAAAACATTAAGCATTGCAGTGACTCGAGTTGTTTTCCACGGCATTTATCATCCCACTGCTTGTGTTTCAGAATTAAATATCCAACACAATTCTCCTTGTAACATACTATATTAGGTGAAAATATTAAACATGTTCACTGGCAGGCTATGTCTATTTATCAGAGACAAGCACAATAAAAGCCACATCCTGCTAAATTCTGAGTCTGCACTTCACTAAATCACATAACTCACTGTCAGAGGGGAAGGAATAGACATCTGGGAGATTTTCTGCAGGAAGAGTCTTAAAAAACTTTGACATAGCCTGGATGTGAATGTGTAGGAGACCAGTGCAAAGAAAACCATGTTGTGTGGGAGGCAAACAGCACGATGGTGGTGTCCCTCAAGTACATGAAGGAGGTAGTAGACAGGGCACAGCTAGAGAGGGGAGGAGGATGCAAATACTTCTGAACACAAATAAGAGGAGCTGTCCAGGCAGACATACCAGTCCAATTTGTTTCTTGAAATGAGATTATGTGTAGGCAAACACATACACAAATGAGATTATGTGTGGGTGGGGAAGGGAAGGAGACCAAAACCGATTTCAAGGAGGGGGCAGCTGTCACTGCAAGAACAATAGGAAATGGAGGGTGAGGGTGATTTTTGGGGGGGGTTAGCCAAAAAGCTGCACTATGTCTGCAGTTCTGCCAGGAGAATGAGGTCCAGGCAGCACGTGGAGCCATGGATGGTGAGCCAGAGGACAGCTCACACGTTTATGGCTGTGAGAAGAGGCCCAGACGTTATCAGGAGTCTTTTCAGAAGAGAAAGAGGAGGAAGAGGAGCAATCCAGGCAAAAGCAAAAATCACCCCCGAGTGGCACCAATGGCCCCTGATTCAGGACATGCCTCCAAGGGGACTGTGTAAATCAGAAGATAGCATCAATCCCTATCTATCTACACATACATGCAGTGCCACAACCTCAGATGAGGGGAGGTGGACAGCCACCAGTGCAAGAACACAAATCTGCATGCAGACAGGTACACAAAGCACACAAATACAGGGCTTTTAAAATGTATATACATATATATGTGTAAAAGATGTGAAATATACAGATGAAATATAAAATATTTCTTCACAGTCTTAATATACTGTGCATAGATACTGCTCACCCAGAACTGAAATATTCAGGGATACATACAGGCCCTCAGACAGGAGATATTTACCTGGATAAAATTCCAAACTTCTTATTCCTACACTAGTGGCTTGGCTGTACACAAAGGCCATGGTTTAGACTGAAATTAAGATCCTCACATATTCAGCAATAAAATCCTTCTGGGTTCTCATTTTCCATTGAAAAGAGGAAGGAAATTGTACTTTAGGAGACACCGATTACGAATGACTCTAAGTGCATCATCACCCTGTAGCCCTTTGCCCTCAAATAGTGCCTGGCGAGGCGTGTTTGAGGTCCAAACAAAAGACACTCGCTGCCAGGACGGGGCTTCAGCCTCCAGTGATCTGCAGGAGCAGCTGGGTATCTGAAGCTATTTGCCACTGAAACCCATATGAACACTTTGATGAGGACATCATTAGAGTCCTTGATTCAAGGGCACTTCCTCATTTATTTGCTTACCCTCTTTTAATAGGCAATAATAACTGAATAAAAATGGGGAGAAATATGGGTCTTGTGTCTTTGTTCAAATTTTTCAGTGTGAGAGCTCAACATGTGTCTAATTTCTCATAGACCCTCGAACAGCCTGAAATGACAGATTGCCCATAATCTGTTGTAAAATCTCCGTGCCAGAACCCGACAATAGATAGCACCACGGAGTGCTCTTGGTTAGCTCAAAGGGAATTATTTAACACTAACCAATAGCAAAAGGGTGACCCAGTTTGGAGAGACCTGGAGAGAGATACATTGCTGGTGGCTCCAACCATGTGTGGCTACACGCAGGCACAGTTAAAAGGCAGATTAATAGGCAGTCAGGTGTGAGGATAAAAGCCAAGGAGCCCTACTGCGAAACACACGGCATTTATCCTATTTTGTAAAGCACTTTACGAATTAACCTAGGCTGGTCTTCTTTAAATAGTGAGCATCCAAAGATTCACACCAGCGTTTCTCCAGCCTGATCTGTATTCCAAAGCAGTACTGCTCACATAAATCTCAGGGTTGTTTTTTTACTAGAGAGTGAAAGGGAAAAAAAAGAGGCTGCCGTTAAATCAATAGGCTGCATTGCACAGCACAGTGTATGAAAGTAATAGTGCTGTGCTTATCATTTGTGCTGCCACCAACTAATTGCTGTAACTTGCACTTCATTATCCTCTGTAATATGGTTACAATAATAGTGAAAGACAAATAAGAGCTGTTATCTTTCTACTGGCCAGTCTTTACGCAGAGTGAGTCCTCATGCCAGGGCATCTATGTGGACGAGTAAAATTTCCCAGATTACACGGACTCAAAAGGTGTAACAGGAGCAGTGATGGAGAGCTGCCTT
This sequence comes from Heliornis fulica, assembly GCA_013399135.1. Taxonomy (NCBI): domain Eukaryota; kingdom Metazoa; phylum Chordata; class Aves; order Gruiformes; family Heliornithidae; genus Heliornis; species Heliornis fulica. The sequence continues at coordinate 272,017 of VXBZ01006680.1, forward strand.
AGGGAATATTTTCACAGGTGCACTTTTGGGATCTAGCACAAAAAAAAAAAGTCTGAGATGGCACCTTTGCTTTTGTACCCACCATGGTCTGTCTCCCTTCGCTCCCCCTGCATTTAAGTCAGTGATGTTGGCGGACAGAAAACGTGGTGCCTGTGAAACACTTCACATGCCTTATGTCTTCCCCAGTCAGGTATGCAGGCATTCACACTCCAGAGAGGTGGTCTGGTATGCAGGCATTCACACACCAGAGAGGTGGTCTGACTCTTCTGATGTTAAATTAGGTACCATGCCTAACGAAACTGCCGACACTGATTATCAAGCAGAAGCGGGCAAAGAATATTATGGATGGGAGAAAAGACTTTGGGCTCTGGCAGGGAAGGGTAAGAGTATCCAATCATTAGTGTGTGTCCTAGTTAAAGAGGGTCTTTTGTTGCAGCAAAAAAGAGGAACTGTGGAAAATCTGAATGAAACGTCCAATACCTGCATGATGGCCACAGGCTCTCTGGTGGTGTTCAGAAGGGGAAGAGGAGCCTCCCAGTCCTCTTCTATAGCTTCTAAATTCTTTGCAAGAGATCAGTTTTCCCCATTGGGTGTAAAGGTTGTGCACAGTAGAAGGAAGGAGAGAATGGGGAAGCTGTCATTATGAGGTCTTTATGCTAACGAGCCACAGAAACGTCTGTGATCCTATGCAAGGACATATGGACTTTATGAGACAGCAGTGAAAACTCAGAAGTTTCACTAATCAACTGAATGCACTTGCAAATGACACTCTTTTAATCCCACAGTACCCTCCTGGATCAGTGTCTCAAAAGGCAGCATCTACCCCAGGCATACACAGCATTCCCAAACACTCGCCTACAACTAACGGCCTAATTGCATTATGGTATGCACATGCATAATTAAAGGCATTCACAGGTGAAGCAGCATCAAAGAGGCATAACAGAGGAAAATGTTGCTGAACCCTTTCTTCACCAAAGCCTTACAAACCAAATTTGAGGTATTTAATTGCCCAGTAGGCACCAGTAGGCACCATTCCACAGCAATGGCTGTGAGGCAGTTTCTATTCTCACTCCACGCTGAGCTCTCCTTTCAAATTCTGCATTTCTCTAACTCCTTCTGGGGATTTTGTTTCTTCTTTTTTGTTGTTGTTTTAGGGACATAAGATGTTCTTTTTGTTTCTGCCTGGCTACAAAGGAGTTATGATGGAGAATCTCTCTTGGAAAACAGTAGCACAGAAGTGTCCGTAATTACGTGTAAACTAGCTCTAAATATTTAAGGACCACAAGAGTACATAAAAGCAAATCTAAACACCACCATGAATCAAAGTCTCATTTGCATTATTTCAAAAGCTCTGCTAGTTAATGATGTTTTGAATTGTTTTATGATTATTATAACCTCTCAGATTGTTAAATCAATCAAATCATCATTGCTGTAGTTCATCAGACACAGATCTCTAGAAGGATGGTGTTTCCCCTGCACGCTACTGAGGAAAAACAGCATTTCTAGATTAGTTGGTCTTAATATGCTACAAATGTTGTGAAATAGTGCCTTGGAGGTAGCAGTTAAATATATTTGCAGATGTTTACAGAGTTTCTATTTTTCTTAGAAAGAAAAAGACATAAATTATACTGCACACAGTTGTGCAGTCAATGGCATGTGTTGACTGCGATGTGTTTCTCAACCCTGCCTTATTCCAGGCAGTCACTTATATACTCAAATTCAACCAGCTTCTTTTTCTCTTCACAACCATACTGTATGACACTGATTTTGTTTTTTAATTGTATTAAACCAGTCTTTCAGAAGCACTTCTACATCTATGTGAGGACTGACTTCTCTGTGAATGGCTTTAAAAGGAACTACTTGTCTCAGCATTGACATTATCACGGTAAATTGCTTTAAAATATCACTTGTAGCTGTAATATTAGCACAATAAAATGTTTTAAATTTGCCTGCTGTGTCTCAGAAATTGCCCCAATGTTGAATTACTTCTCATAGTACATTAACAATTATTCTAATAATTGTCAGGAGCAGTGATGGACATTCTGTTCTCCTAAATGGAGATGGCAGCTCCAAGGACACGGGCAGTTTATTACATTTCATAACTCCTGGCTTTCAGTTAGGCAACGTGGAAGACTTGCACCTATATATCAATTACAAGTTTACTGCACTAATAGCTTGTAGGATTAGAGCATCTGCAAGCTGCAGTTTTATGCAAAAGCCCAGATCAAGGCTTCCCATGCAGTGATTCCCATTACTGCATAATAAAGATGAATGCAGCCCAGTGTTGCTCAGAAAGACCGTTAACTAAATGAAGAAAGCAGTTCAGTGAATGCAGAATCTGTACAGGAGCCAAATCCAACTCCCTCTTATAACTCAGAGATGCAACATTTGGGCAGCTGCCCGAGGAAGGAAAGAGAAGAGAAACCAAGTCTGCATGCATTTTTATTTCTCACTGACTCTAAGCCCATGGTTATAAAATCTTAACTAAATTCTCGATTTCTTTATATGTGCTGTTCCAGACTCTTTAACACACATATTCTTGATTATAGGAATGTAATTGATATGCAGGCCGTGTTAAATGCATTATGATAACTTTGCAGTTAGGGATATAACATATTCCCACTAAATTTCAGTCTGATGCAGTCCAAAGTGAAAACAAGATAAAAAGAATTTTGAAGATGAGAACTCAGTGGGGTTTCATAATCCTCAGCATGTGTACAGTTGGGAAGCAGAGATCCAAATGACCTGGACAAATCTGCATAAAGTTTTTCAGAAAACAGAAATGAATTCCTTAAGTAATCACTCCATCAACACATGGGATTGTATCTCCACCTCTCCCACTCTTCACTTCTGCTTGCAGAAGACTTGCATAATAAGCAGAAACCACATCCACAGTGTACTATTTTTTGAACCCTCAGGATGAAGCCTGTTCAACCTGGCTACCTGGTGGAGATACTTAATAATGGGTCAGAAACCTGTACACTGTGCCTGATTCTGAGAATAGAAACAAGGAACAAGTGTCTCTAAACATCAGTTACACAGTTTACAGTATATAAAGGGCTGAACGCTTATATAATGTCCACACTGCCCAGTCCAAGTAGAAAACTGGCATCCAGATGTGTCCCAAATCTGGCCCAGCACCCTGAGGAAGGTTACCAGAGAGGGCTGGCATGAGGTGGATACCCTTGGAATGGAAAGTTTTGGTAAGCAAAACTGAAACAGACTGAACCAACGGTACTTATGTGACCCCAGACCCTCTGAAGACAGAAGCTGTGGTTATCACAGCTGGAAGTGACTTCAAAAAGTCTTCCTGCACTACATGGAAGCACATGCCTGGAGAGATCCTCCAGCACACACCACTCAAGTACTGCTGCCTATATCTGACTATATTGTCAGGGTCCTGGGTGCACAGGTGGGTCCTGATAGTTCTGGCCTGACTCCCCTGGGACCACCACTCCCTGCCCAAGGACCCCCATTTCTCACCCACACTGCCTTCAGCCCCTGCCTGGGCTGTGCTGTATATGTGCTTGTCTCCAGCTCTGTCTCAGCCTCTGCTTGGCCACTGCTTGGCCATGAACCCTGTTGATAACGTGCCACTGGACTGATATCCTGGCCTGACATCAGACCTGCTCCATCCCCATGGACCTGCTTGAGAGTCACTGCACCCTGCCAATCCTGAGTGGGTCTCCTAAAACAGACTCATGAGGAGCAAGAAAAGGGGTGTACAAGACAACAACGTGCCACTCCGTGTTTGCATGAGATTCAATACATTTTGATCAATTGTCTTCTATAATGGGTGTCTGAGATGTACTGGTCAGGCACAGAAAATCCCCTTGCTTCACAGAGTAGCAGTGCAAAAGCTGACTAACCAGGCCTAATGAAATGTGGCACAGATAAAAGTGTCAATGCTTAATGCTAATAAATCTATTAGAGAGAACTCCTTCATCAGCAGGGGCACCACCTCCCTGGTTGGGAGGGCATACAGTTACCTGCAGATTTGCTGTTAACAGGCAGAGAGGGCATTCACTGCAAACTCTTCAAAATCTGGGTGTGTTGTGAGCAGCAAATCAAAAAAGAACAACTAAGAAATCAGAAAGATCTTCAGAACCCTGTTACTAACCTGGAGACATATTCCACACACTGTAATAACCACCAGTATAATGATTTCACAGTTTAAACTCTAATAACATTTTTTACTTAAAAGAGGGTTAAACTTGTACATCTCTGAAATAATGTTTTTTAATCACAGGTCATTAGTTCATGATAATTAATGTGTGACATCCCTCGTGCTAATGTTAAACATATGGTCAAATGTGATGCTGCATCATGTTCTAATCCAAGCACAGAAAGTCAAGAAGCTGAAGCACTTCGTTATGTTAATTCTCTCAAGTATGATGGTATTTCATTGCACCTCTTAATAGACAAATCTTTTCCACATCTCAACTGCTGCTTGGCAGTCTGGATAAGAAAGATGTGGGTGATCCATTCCTGTAGCTGAGATCACACCCTGCCTGCAAGTGCCTCACCAGATGGTCAGCATATTGCATTTTCCCCTTGGTAACATCCTTTTTTCTCCCTACATCTGGAACTCAAGTAGGAAAATACTTCTGTTGTTTCCTATAGTGCTGAAGGTAGGGATGTATCCTGTGCACAGCACAGCCACCCCATCTATACTGTATTGTGCTTTAAGTTGGGATGTATGTGAGCCTGGGATTTCACCCTCTCACAGTCTGTTGCTTCACCAGTCAGGTAACTGCTGGTGCTTTGATCAAGACTTTATACAAAACAATAGCTGATTTGATCTCAGGTGCTTGAAGTGTTGCTCACTCTATTCCAGTGCTGCTTTGAAATGGGCTTTTAACATGCATGACTTACATCCTAAGATGCCTTTATTAGTTGTTCAAAAGGTTTTCTTGACCCCATTTAAAACTTGTGGAGCTCTTCCTGCCTGTGGTCCCCTAATTAGAGTCACAGACCCACTGAAGTGCTGGCCTGATGCTGTTTTCCAGGGAGACCTGTGCCTGAACAGAAAACCCAGTCATGCAGCAGGTTACTGGTAGCTTTACAGCCATCTCCCACGATGTCACAAGTGTGAGCTGATGGGACTGTCTTCATTTCAGTGTTTCCTTCCTCTGCCCAACAAAGAATGTAATAGCTTTAAAAAAACTCTGTGTTTGCATTAACTGATAATGTGTTCTGGATGGAATGACTTTTTTATTGTAACATTTTAGCAACAGCTTCAGAGCTTTGGAAAGGAGTTTTAATATGTGCAGTGTTCACCTCTTCAAACAGCTGCTACTTCTAAGGACTTTTCAAAAAGTTAGTAGCATTTTAGGGGTTCACTTCCAAGTGTTTCCAATTTCTCTAGAAAACAACATCCTGATAGCATCAATCATTCTGAAGACTACACTGTGAAGATGGCTTGGCAAACAGTTCAAATGTGCTGCCTTAAAACTGGATGTTGCCTTTTAAACTGGCAGAGCAGTCCAAGGGAAGGTCCATCCCACCCAGGGAAACAGAAGCTGTGATACTCAGATGATTTTTCCATTTCTGTAATAAAAATTAGTTGCAGAAGAAAATCTTCAAAAGCTCTTTATATGAGAAAGGATGAGGAAAAGGCTTCAGGTACTTAATGCCCTCTCTGCCTTAGTCTTTAATGCTAAGACCAGTTTTTCTCTGGGTACCCAGCCCCCTGAGCTGAGAGACAGGGATGGGGAGCAGAATGAAAGCCCACAGCCCAAGGGAAAATGGTCAGTGACCTGCAACACCACTTAGATACACACAAGTCTATGGGATCAGATGGGATACACCCAAGAGCACCGATGGAGCTGCTGGAAGTGCCCATCAAGCCATCACCTATCAGCACTCCTGGCTAACTGGGAAGGTCCCACTTGATTAGAGGCTTGCCAATGTCACACCCATCCACAACAAGGACCAGAAGGAGGATCCAAGGAACTGCCAGCCTGCCAGTCTGACCTCAGTGCTGGGCAAGGTTATGTAGCAGAACATCTTGGGTGCCATCATATGGTACATACAGGACAACCAGGTGGTTAGACCCTGTCAGAATGAGTTCATGAAAGGCAGGCCCTGTTTGACCAACCTGACCCCTTCAATGACCAGCTGACCCCTTACTGGATGAGGGAAATGCTGTGGATGTTGTCCACAAAGACTTCAGTAAGGACTCTGACAATGTTTTCCACAGCATTCTCCTGGAGAAACTGGTGGTTCATGGCTTGGACAGGTGTGTTCTTTGCTGGGTAAAGAGCTGGTTACAAGAACACTGAGGTGCTGGAGCATGTCCAGAAGGGCAACTAAACTGGTGAAGGGTCTGGAGAACAAGTCTGATGAGTAATGCCTGAGGGACCTGGGTTTGTTTAGTCCAAAGAAAAGGAGCTTGAGGGGAGACCTGATTGCTCTACAACTCCCTGGAAAGAGGGTGTTTAGTGGTGGACTTATCAGTGCTACCTTAATGGTCAGACCTGATTCCAGATTCTGTACCATGAATCTGAATCTTACAATAGAATATTCCAGTTGGAGGGAACATGCAAAGACCATTAAGTGCAACTGCCTGTCTTGTATTTCAGAAGTGACTGAAAAGCTTAAAAGCTTTGAGCTTTAAGCATCTAAACCAGCAATGCTGTAACTCATGAGAACATTCAGTGCTGGTCTAAATCAGGTAGTTGTGACCTTGCTGGCAGGACCCACAGGGCACCAACAAACTCAGCACTGGCTGCTGGACCACTCCTGAAGCAACCTGCTTTGTTGTGTTCCATCTGCCTTACTAACAACAGCTTAACTTAGCAGGTTAAATCTGGTGTGTTTGTATGTACTTGTGCTGTGATCGTGTGTAGAGACAGATACATCCCACACCAATTTTCAAAGTGCAATTTAAGACTTTTGAGAATTTCACCCCCAGTTATCCTTTGTTAACGTCTCTAGATGAGGTCAAATTCCTCTTCCACTTCCACAAATTTGTAATACATTCTTTTCTCTCCAGACCAATTTTGTTTTGTCTATAAACCATTAGCTTCAAGGAGTTACTCCAGAGTAACACTGTGTGATCAGAATAAAAACCAGAGGGAAATGCCTCTGTGTGCTCCCATCTATACCATTCTACCATCCTCTCTTTCTCCCTCTGCTTTTTCTTTTCCCCACTCTCTCCTACTTAACCCTCCCAGGCATTTTCCAAATCCCTTTATTTGGTTCAGCATTTAACAAAGGGACAATGAACCCACTGAATTCTCCCTTTGTTACTAGAGTGTTGTAACAGCATCTTGCTTTACTCATAAATAGTATTTCATCACATTATCAAATGTGTTTCTGGGGAGGAGTACAGTGTCTATACTCTTATTTACAGGGAATAAATAATCATTAGCAGCTAATGATTTTTAACTCTTGTTTTAAAGATGTCGACACCAGCACCTTTAAACATGTAATCAGCACACACACATACTCTGAGAAGGAAAAGGAATGCAAATCTACGCCACAAATTACAGAAAAAAACACAAATACAATGACTTCACCTGCCTCACTGGTGTCCTCCCTCCCTAATCCACCTCCCCAGTACAGAACCAGTTTAGAGTTTAGAGATGGTGCCATTTCTGAGGTCATCCCACCAACCACTCTCATACACCAGACAGGCCCTTGCCTCCAACTCATCACTACACCCAGGGGGAAACTGCCCTTTCAACTGCTACAGGGTTTCCCTGTGCATGGAGAATTAGGACTGTAAACTTTGTGTGTGTGGGAAGAGAAACTCTTGTATTGTCAAAGGCCTGAACATCATTCCAGCTGAGAGACTCAGTCAACTCCTGGCTAAAAGTCGTGATATTTTGCATATTCAAAAGTACAACAATATCTGGAGCGCTTGATTTGCTTCAAGACATTTAAAATTCTTCTGATCTTTATTCAGCAGGATCGCCAGCATACCTAAATAAAATTCACATTTACATTTGCCAGGATATGGAAGATTATCCCAAGAGTATGAATTTAAACTCCATAAAACTTACGTAAAGTATTTTTTTCTGTAAATCTAAAATAGACCATTTGGCAGTACAGGGTGAAGGGTTTATCTGCATCCACTTCACATGACCCATTTAATTCATATCTGGATTTTCTACATCACTTACATGTTCATCTCAGGACCACATCACATAAAACCTTCAGACCACCTACCCTGTCCTGTAGGGCAGCTAAAGCCTCTCAAGGAACAATGACCAAGTTGCCATATTCCACTCTCATGCCATAAACGAATCCCACTGAAGTCAATGGGATCTCACATTAAAAAATCAAGTTAGATGTGTCCCCAAGCAAAATGTTTTCTTCAAGCATAGGTTACATTTTTGGTGATGAACATGAGTTCTCATTCCTGTTGACAATTTTTACATACCTAATTAATTCCCTGAGCTCCCTATTAAAACTTCATGCCGAGTCTAGCCACAGTCTAGCGGTGGCATTTTTGCTGGAGAAAATTCAACCTACTTAGTATGTGTTCCTCTCACTTTTTAATAAAACAGCAACTAGTCTTGACACCTGAGTCAACAGGCTCTTCATCCCAGAACAGGATAAAGGTGACAGGATTTGATGGAAAGCAGTGGGTCTTTCGATACGGCTTGTGGCGAGTGTGCATGCCAAGACAGTGTCACTGGATCAAAGCAAAGCAAAACTTGATTATTAATCTATACAATAAACTCTATATAAGTCTAGAGGGATAAATGAACATGTAAGACACAGTGAAACAGACTTAATATGACCAGATGCTTTTCAGGCAGCAGTTCTGGACTGTAAACAGCAGCACGAGGTCGGGTTCGAAGGAATAATAAACATGCTTGAAAGAGAATTCAAAATATGAGCTTTGCTCCCACTGGTGTGGATCTTCTTCCCCTCCCCTCTGCCTGCCCCCTTTCCCTCCTTCCCTCTTCTCTGCTTGTCCACTAATGGTTCATCTCTGGTTTCAGAGATGGCACATAGCTGAGATGGGCTAACACTGGGGTTGTAGTGTTCTCTCTCTGAATGAGCCCTGTCTATGTTCAGTCACGATAATTTTTGTTGGCAACATTCCTTCTGGGAGGCCCAGGTGATACCAGGGCTGAGCCAGGGCCTGGTGAACCTCCCAAGGGGTTTGCTGACTTGGTCTGTCAATCTGTCCTAGGGACAGTGGAGGGGCCATGGGCAGATGGAGGGTCTAGTATCAAAAGTTGCTGTGGTGTGTAAGAGGCTCTGTCTTATAAATTTCCTTGCAGGGAACAAAGAAGAGAGGCATAAAATCCTTCACTCAGTTGCTGAAGTCTTCATTGTTGCAAAGATAAAGTAGCTGGATAGGAGCTGGAGCCATTCAGCAATTAACTGACATTTTAAAAAACAATTCTTTTGCAACATCCAGACAACTCTTTTTATTATCTAGTTAATGGCAGCACTTACAGAACCTAATTTTATGTGTAATAAAACTTCATTACTATCCTTTCTTCAGAGAGAAGGGGTGCAGAGGACAATTGGAATAAGAAACATAGAGTTTGTGACTCTTTATCTGTCACTTATGAGTGTGTATGTCACATCAAAGGTATTCGAAACACTCTCCTCTCCCCTCTCTTTCCTCCTACAGCTGTGTAACTGCTGAACTCACCGTGTCACAGGTCACCTATCAAACACTACTCCTCTTTCTTCCCCATCACAAATCAATGATGAGGACAGTGGTAGGTTAAATCCTTTCTAAAAATAGCCCTGATGTTGCTGTTTGCTTATTCAAGGTCTTCCAAGTCTCTCTCAGGCAAAGACTCCGAGGCGGCGTGGCCGAAGCCGGCAGGGCTGGGTGCTCGCCGACCCCCATGGTGTGCTCCAGATGTGGAAAGATGGATTAACTGCCTGCTCCAGCTGTGCTGGAGTCTTGCTGGGTACTGTCAGAGTAGAAGATGCAAGGAAAATGAGGGGTGAGGCGGGGGGCACTGCACAGTGACAGGTGACAAGATGACGTGGCTTTTAACTCCTTTTCAATCAACAAGAGTTCTTCAGCTCCCCCATCCCAACTGGTTTATTCTCAGTCATTGTTATGAGATTGGTAATTGCTATGTTTGGAGAGAAAAAAGTGGACAGGGGGTATTTCATGTGGAATAGATTTAAAAGCCCAAGATGGTGTTTTTATCAAGAAATCGCCGATTTGCAGAACACACAAACTATTGTCTAACACAAAGAAAGGTGAGAGCAGCAAACCCACACTGGCTCTGCTTAATAATCTTTAAAAAAAATATGGGCACTTCCTCAGTGGGGCAAATTCATCCTGTGTCAGATCACNAGTAAAAACTCCATCTTGGGCTTTTAAATCAAGAAATCGACGATTTGCAGAACACACAAACTGTTCTCTAACACAAAGAAAGGTGAGAGCAGCAAACCCACACTGGCTCTGCTTAACAATCTTTAAAGAAAGCATGGGCACTTCCTCAGGGGGGCAAATTCATCCTGTGGCAGATCACTGCATCACGTAGGGGCTTTTCATAGCTGCTCTGCCAGCCTCACCTCGGAGTAAACAACCTGTTTCCTACAGGAGAAGAGCTACAGGCCAATGGCTTGAGGTTTGTGCTTTAAAAACCTGTCCATTGACACTGCTGAGGCTACATCAATCAACACCCTCTGAGAACCTGCTTGTATCAAGCAGCAGTCACTGGACTGTGTGGCAAAGGCACTTAGTAAAATACAAACACTATCACAAAGAAAGATCATCCCGAAAGCGCCGGCAAAGTGTATTTTGTTCTCTGCTTTGCCTATTTGCTCGAGCAGGACAAGCCAAACTCAGCTGTCACTTCATACTCCAAACAAAACAAGCTTGTGTAAATTAACAAAACTCCATCTGGGGTTGAAAGTGCTGATTTACACCGAGTGAGGATCTGAGCTGCTGGCTCATTTGACTGGTGTTGCTCAGCTAGAACCCAAAGTAGGATTTTTCTCTGCATCTTTCGCTTCTGTTTAAGTTGAAGCAATTTTATGAATATGTTTAACAATGAGCACCCCAGGGACAGCTTGGTAAACCAAGCAAGAGAGAGAAGAAAGAAATTATAGATCTGTTTTTCAGACATTACAGTGTATGCTCAACGTGCTGATGATGTCTTTATGCACCCCACATCCTCGCTGTGGCGGGGGAATAGACACCCACAGCACTGCACAAGTCAAAGGCACTGAATGGAGCAGTGATTTAAAGGAGCCTGAGATTTGGACCCAATTGCTTTCCATTCTTTGTAATTACTTTAACTTCCAACATCAGCTTTTCCTGTGAGTAATTCAGTAAGCAAATCAATTTCCCCTTTTCCTAGGAGAGATTCTGTCTAGGTTGAGCTTTAGAAGAAAATGCTATGTGATGGGGTAGTTCAGATGTGTGTTCTTCATCTGGAAACAGCTTGATGCATTATTTCAACTGCAGGTACATTCTCTATCTGTTGCCATCTGCCTTTCCACAGACAGGTGTATTTACTCTGCCATACATGTGGTAGTGATATCCTTCAAAAATACAGGAGGGAACTCGAGAATCTTAGCTCTTCCCTGTGATACCCAGAACCTCCTCCTAACCATGGAATGGCTCAAGATAAAAAACCCATAAGTAGAAACCATTGGAAAGCAAATTCAAACTATTTTGGGCAGGAGTCGTTACTATCTCAGTGATCTGCACCAGTGGATTCATGACAACTCTGGTATCTGTAGTAATTGTAGTAAAAAGATACTGTCTGTCTTTGGCACATCTTTGGGAGAGACACGATTTCTGCAAAGCATGTGGCACCTAAAGGCTGTGTGAAAGCAGCCAGAGGACTGGGTTTCACGCCAGGCTCACCCTGCTGTAGTCTCTTAGACCATGTCATAGGACTGGATGTTCCTTCATGCTAATTCAGAGCAGCCTTACAGCATTTGCTTTGCTTTAATCACATGCATATGCATATGTAAACTTGGCCGGGGATGTGCTAAATGCTTTTCTAAATATGGATGAACTTCTGAATTGGAGCCTTCTAAGAGCCATATTCCCACCTTTGTGAAATGTAAGAAGCAGTGGGAGGTGGATTTTGCTTTGCAGTATCATAAAACTACAACGTTGAAACTGGCTTAGTGACTATTGTACGGGAAATGATCTGAGAGCCCAGCGTTTAAAGAGAAGTGGTTGACCTACTGTGAAACATGAATAATGTCCCACATTTTGTGCCTTGGTCTGCCCATCAGAAAGCCTTCTCTCAGGTTTAAGTATTGTTTTTGTATTTCTTCAGTGTCTTCAGATGAAAGGTGCTAATGTCCCAAACATCATTAACTGAAATTCATTGCAGAGTTGGGTATGTCTAAGAGCCTGATGTTATCTGAGACACCCTGAGAACTGTATTAGACACACTTTACAAAGAATTTTGACATTCATTCATCAAGCTGAAAGGATGAGCTAAAAAAATATATTTTTAATTTTAAATTAGACTTTTTAATCAAAGTGGTAGATTGCAGGAGCTACACCAAACCTAAATGTGTGACTGAGTTCCTAGTGAGGATGTTCTTTAAATAAATGAGTAAAGTTTCAGGATAAAAAATGTCTATACAATGGCACATACCTTCTAGAAGCATCAATGACAAAGGAAACCTTCTCCAAAATGTGAATTTAAAGTAATTCTTTGCATGAAATGGTGCTGATTTTTCTCTCTCCTTTTTTAGTCCTCTATTTTCTCTTACTACTCAGAGCCTCTCTAGTATGTTTATGAATTTACTCTTAACTCTTGGGTTTCTGACTCTCAGAGTGCATCACTGCTGTCTGTGTATTACCAGTTTATGAATTCAGGCCTTAAACCCTCGTGGAAAGCCTTGATTGCAGAAGTGCAGAAGTGCAAACTCTCACCACCCTGAACATCTACAGGCAGAAGCACAGTTTAAGTCTGCACACCAGTTTTGTCTCAGGTGTAACAGAGCAAGCATCAACACAAGCTGTGAACCTACGTTCACCCAGTCTTGACCCAATTCAGAGCCCTTGGAAGCTGACAGAAACCCTGCAGCACACTGGTGTCAAGAGAGGTATAGAAAAATAAAAAAAAAACCAAATTAACTTCCTTATTTCCTATATGTGGTCCACAGGCATTACCCATCAGTATATTTGCTACCTGCCAACTGCTGCTTACTTCAGGATAGATAAAAGAATTAACTCTTCTACCAGTAATACACTAGGAGACCTCACACCACCTCACACAGACATTTCTCCACTTATTTCCAGCACAGACCTGGATCCATCATCTGCCTTTCTGCTTCTTCCTGACAGCTTCATGGTCTTTATTCTTTCCTCTGTGTTACCAAGCACTTGTTTGAAAAAAAATTATTGAGCTGTTTCTCTGGAATGTCAGGGTTAAAGAATGTGAACTCTATCATACAGTGTATTTTCCTAATTTATGCAGCTGCTGTGATGATTAATAGCTGATGATATGAAATACTTAGAACATGAAGGTATATAGCTATATAAATGTGAGAATCCATTAATTCCTACTATATAATGTCAAACAGAGGGCAAGCCAACCAAAATTCTGGTATATACTTCCAAATATGGCGTAAAATTCACCAGATAACCCCAAATTTTCTATTTAATATCTTAACTAAATCAATTCAAGTTTATCTGTGTTGGAAAACTGTATAGAACAGTTTTGCAACCGGACCTCTGATGAACAGTGCCTTCCAAATCCTGACTTTACAAGTGCTGTTTTCCTCTGAGCAAAACTTAGCTGATCCAGATATTTCATCTTTTATGACCCCAGTAGTCTCTTTCAAAATCATAATTGTTAAAACATTAAAGATTTCTATACTGTGCTAATAGAGAGAAGGTAAGCTGGCGCTAGGCATCTGCTTCTTGATAATAATTATCACAGTAATTAAGTTTTGCCATAGCTGTTAAAATAAGAATCCAGTTTTGACATTTATAAGAGTGGCATTATGAAAAGCTGAACTCAGAATTATCTCTTTATCATACGACTTAAACAATTACAGATGTTCTATTGATGTATGCTGTGGTCCTCTTCTCAGCACAATAATTATCTTTTAATGAGCTCACATTAATGTAAATTGGATTCATCAGGAAATAAATTTCACAATGAATGTGAGGCACTCTACAGGTAACCTTTCATGAAAGCAGAGCAAATGCTAACCTTGATCACTTGTGGACTAGAGATTTCTTTTCAGGTTTGAGGCAAACAAAAAATTCCAAGTGGATCACACTGTTTCCTCACGTTCTACGCAACAGGAAGGTTTCAGGGAAATAAATTGAATTTGTCACTTTTGTAAAATTTGCCTTTGGTAAAGGATGGGTAATAGGGCATGTTATCTTTGTTCCTCATTCTATCATGCCCTTAGTCACCTCAAAACCTCAGGGGTGCCATGGTACAAGTAGGGAGGGAGGCTTGATGCCAAGAGCTGATATTCTCGGGTTATTTCAGCTACTGTGCTGTGGGAATACCTGGTGCCTTGCTGCTTCTGCTCTACTCTTCATCAGTTCTGCCATGCTCTTAAATGTCTTCAGTTCTCTAAAAATCAGGGTTCACTGAATAATAAATAGTCTGCCTCATAGCCATTAAAAAAATGAAGAGAAATAATAAGTTAAAAAAAATCTGATTGATCCACTGTTCAGAGTGAGCTGGAGAACAAGGGATGCCCACCAATGACATCCTTCAATAGTCTACCTTTTGCTTCAACAGCTGCCTAATGTTGACAACAAAATATGTAAAATGTCAATTTTGGAAGAGGCTGGATAGTTTTTGCTGTAAGTCTTCGAACCAAGACTGTAATGAGTAAGTAAACAAGAGCATAGAGAGAAGGTGTAAGATGTAGACAAAAGTCTACTGTAATTCACTGGGATTGAACATGATTCTACCCAGTCTTCTAAAACCCTTCTGTATTCTTTACCTTAAAAAAGTCAATAAAAAACTATCAAAGGATGAGACACAGCTAAAGATGAAGCTGGGTTTTGTACCAGAATGGAGGGGGAAGCAGCTCCCTAAGGATTCACCCCTGGTTACACAGGGCTTTGCTCAGATGATGAAATGCTGTGTGTCCTGATTGTTCCCACCTTCACTACTAATGGAAAGGAAAATGGTGAGAACCTTGTCATGGGAAATCCAGCTTATCACTAGTTCTGTTCTCCTACACACTGGGCTGAGCATAACACACACAGAACCAAAGAGCAGGCTCAGGAGCTGAGGTGTGAGGCAGAGGTGTGAAGGCAACCAGCCCTAACATACACCATTAGTTCCCAAACTTCAGCCCTCAGTGGCACTGTTGCACCTAATACTTAGTCAGAGTCTGTGTGGGTTCAGCCACTTGTACTAAACCCCCTGTTACTCAACCCAGACACATCGAGTGTACACGTGTGTGCACACCACTGTCACCCCAACGGGCCACACAGCAGACATGCTCCCTGTCTGAGTCAGGAGGCAACAGATGGCTGGAAACAAGGAGAACAAAGGGGAAGAAGGAGACAATCCCAGTGGGTGACAGGCGCACCGGTACACAAGACACATAACTGTCATCGAGCTGTCCGTGGGCCTGATCTCTGTGCCAGAAGCAAACAAAAGGTCTGTGTGTTACTTCAGGTCTATTTTGAGGGTGAAAATGTGATTTCATAGGTACTCAGGCTCATTCTGGCCTGCTGCAGAGAACGATTTTCTCCCCTATTAGAATACTTAAAATAATATTCATTCAATTACGCTGACTCCATCGTCTGTTTCTCCCAGCGAATAGAACGGCCCAGTGAATTTCACCAGGGTATATATATTGAAATGCATGCAAATTGTGTACATACATTTACACTCTCACAGATATGGCAGAAGTCTCCATTAAAAAAACATTCACTTTCTTACTGCAGCATTTGTCTGCGGATTCTAAATGTCAATATTATCCCCAGTGAGAAGGGGAAGGAGGTGGGAAAGTTGGTGGTTCTAGAAAGCTAATTGAGGTCTGTAAATTGGAGGTAGGGACACACGGTGCCTCCTGCAGCAGCGAGGCACAGGAACACGGTGATTTTAGGTCTGGCTGCAGAACCTGGGCTTACAGAGGTGAGCTCTGTATTGCCATCATCATCACAGGAAATTAACTCAGGCTAATGAGAAGGTACATCAGTAGATTCAAAGAATACTCTTAGCAATTTATTAATAATGGATCCTTTCAGATAAAAATCCTGGGATAAAATTGATTCTACACACCCTTCCCTGTTCTCATAAAGGACTTGGCCAACAACATATGAGTGCCCAGCACTAGAAGACAAGCTTTAAGTGAGGTTTTTTTTTAAAGATGTCACAAATAAGAAATAACACTCTATTTGAAGCAGCAGCGATCACCAATTTGACTCCATATGGCGTTTTTGTTGCACATCAAAAATGGATGTTAGTCAGAACCTCCCTCCCCATCTGCAACACGAGGAAAAACCAACCACCACGGTTCCTTTGGCACTGAGATAACAGAGTGGTGGGAGCAGTTCAAAGGTTGTGTGTTAGATGCTCACTGAATGCCACCCGTGCCTCAGTGGACACATCCAAGCCACAGGAACACAGTTTGTTTTCTAGAAGGGGTGTGCCCTTCCCTTTAAATACAGCCCTTCAGTGAAACAGTTTCACAAGGGTATTTAATTGGAATTAATCTCAGGTCTCTGATACTTTCACATATGTCACTCTTGTTTTTTAGCTTGGCTTGCTGAGTAGACTGCCAATAAATAAGTGCTTTTTTCCACCAGCAGGTTACCTCTAGAAGACAGTTTTCTATGGATGAAGAGAGAAGGGATGTGTTGACAGTCACAGATACCAAGACCATATGCTGCCTAATCTCATCTTGAGCACATACTCTGAACCTCATGAAATCTAGCTGATATTTAGATGTATCTGCACTACACCACCCCAGACCCATCTGATCTCTTGTGCTCTTGCTCCACACATATATCCACTCTGCTAGATGTCCTACAATATCAGACCCCATGGGGCTGGTACTTACACCAGCTGGCCTACTGGTTTCAGTGGATTTGCTAAGGTTTTACTAACTCTGCCTGAGATCAAAGTTTTGATATATCTTCTGCAACATTATGCAAAACAATCTGAACAAGTTTGAATCAACAAGAACAATGTGAACAATCTGAACCTTGTCTTACCAAAGCCATCAAGCATTCAGACAAGAAAGCTGAGGAGTCACTGAATTGAAAACACTACTAAAGCAAGATCTCTGGTGTGAAAGATCTCCATTGTTTTCTTCCTGAAATAGGGTTTATTTTGTCACTGTGTGTCTGTGCACACCTGCCTGTATCACATCCTACCTCAGAACTTGTTCTAACCCACTGGCCAGTTTCAAAACCCTTTGGCAAACTGGTGGAATATCCCAAAATACTGCAGTTCCCAGGCCCCAGAGAAGGGTAGTTTTGTTACTGCCCTGGGGAGAAGAACCCTCTTTTCAGGCATCAAAGGATGTGTATGAGACCAATCAGTTGGAGGCAAAGGTTTAAAATTTTGTCTCCTGTTAATACAACACTTATCACAGCCAAGTGCTGGTTCCTGACTGGGGCTACAGAACAATACTGTAAATATTAATATCAACATGTCTCTCCTTGGCTACAGATTAGGAGTAGCAGAGGTGGGGTATCATTTAATAAACCAGATTTTCTATAATTACAGAGGGATCACTGCTAGGAGTACAGCCGAGACTCCAAATCTGTCTTTTGCCTCTGCTGAGATTACAAGTGTGACAAGTGTGATTTGGAGAAACACGCCATGATGTTACAATTTCATGCTCAGTTTGCCATGCTTACAATCAGGCAACAGGAAAAAAAAAAAACAACCTTCAACTGGTAAATGGAGTAAATTTGCTATGGAAATCACCGAGAGAAGATAAATATAGAGTCCTACAATGTCATTTTTACAGTCAATTTTCTCTCTGTAACTCAAGTTTATATCAAAAGAAAGGAAATTACATAAATATTTCATCTGGACTGTAATAGTACTAAACTAGGTGCTCTGGAGATGATTTATATAATGTAGATAGGCTGTCAGTGGCAAATATGAGAATTACAGTAGTGCTGAAACAGAATCCTCCCTCATTCACGCACAGTAGTAAGTGAGAGCTTATGCAACTTTTAAGTAAACATCTTTTACAGATATTTAAAACAGCTTCAGCTGAGCAGTGTGCTGAAGTGATATAGTCATTCCTTCTTTCTTCTGAGAAAACCTGGGATGCTCTAGTTTTAAATCTTACATGATGCATTTTTACCTCCATCCTTTGGGTGAGGTGCTGAAGCACAATGTAACAAACAAACTGCCACTGGTCCCACACCAGGTCCATGGTCTGGACTGGCCACTGGAGTAGAGGGAGGTTTCTGCCTGTCACAAAAGTTGGTCATTTGGTCCATCCTGCAAATACTCCCTCACAGAACAAGGCACTGTGTGTGCTTGCCTCATGATGCATTCCTGTCCCCAAACATGCAGCAAAGGAGAGATCAGACACTTGCTTCTTCTGTCACTAGAGAAGTTACATGTGTCCTTGCTGGGATTCTGAATTACAAGCAGAGGCAAAAAGCGGATTTTTCTCTTTGACTCACTCCCAAATTACAGCTCTGTTGGAGCAATGGGAATGGAAAACTTTCTGAAGATCCTTACCAGATAGGTTCTGGTTGGTGAAGGCACCAGCAGATGCAAATCTATTAAAGCAAATGCCTCCTCCTGCAAAGGGACATCTGTAGAGCAGGAGATGAAGAGGGAAGGGGCAGCAGCAAGTCCACATCCAAGTGGGAGTAAAGGTCTCACTTGTGAAGTGTGGGTCAGGGCCCTATGGCCACCTATCCATCTGATCCTCAAGGCAGTCAGGCAGTGGAAGCCCTTTCCCAGGGACACAGTGGCCTGGGGTGCTGGGGGACCATGCTGATGAGGGGGTAAGTGTTTTCCTGGGTACTTTTTCTTACAGCTGTCAACTGACCTAGTGAAAACCAGAGCAGCTGCCCCCAGACAGGACTGCAATGTATTCAATCCACATTCAGCAGGAAAAGTTCTGCTACTTGCAGCCATAAAAAGGAGCAGCAGCAGAAGCCCTTCCTACAGCCTGTCACTCACTAACTCATCTTTTACACTCTTAAGTAACACCTAAACCATCTTTCCCCTATTAGCTGAAATTGCAGGAGTGGCAGGTGGACAATAAATAATACATTATACAACTGTACTTCAAAGGCTGGAACAGTGCAAGTCCAGTATCTTTCTGAGATTCAGTTTATTTAATGCTTTCCATAAAAAGGGTGTGTGGCATTTATTTATTTTTTTCACCCAGGTGCTTTGACTGTGTCTTGCTCCAGTTTTCATACCACTACTCGATGCCCTGGCTGCTCTGGGGAGTGCAAAGGCCATTTGAGAAATAAAATGGATAGAAATACAGTTATTAATCAGCGCTGCTTACTGAAAATAAGCACAGTGCACAGGGCCAAACCCCAAGGAGAGGAAAAAAGTCATGACATTTCTAGGAATGCCACCGGGAGCTGTGTGGCAAACCTCTGAATAATGAGGTAAGAAGGTAAAATGAAGGTGGTTTGGGAGGCCTGAGGGGTAAAAAAGCATAAAACCCTGTCTGAGAGGGGAGACTTCCACAGGGCTGAACTGTGCATTCATTTTCTAAAGGGGTTCTCATGAAACTCCTCTATTTCCATTCTGTTTGTTCTACTCAGATCTTGCCTGGAGTAACACCCCAAGACCGTGTGCCAGAGGAAAGGGTAGGAGGCAAAGCCCCAAAGCCTCACAGATGAGACACAGAGGGGAGGCAGAGGCCAGCTCCAAGCGAACCACCAAAGGGACATCCCAGGGACATTGACGCACGGCGCACGTCCATCACTGGGAGAGCTGGCAAAGCCTTATGCTCCCCAGAGCAGTGGAGTGGCTGAGATGGATGGATGGATCCTGACTCAGGGCTGCACTTCACATTCCAAACTGGCCTATGAAGCGAAACAACCCAGTGACAGGACATTTAACTCTCAAGGAAGTAACTCAGGCTTTGACCTCCCAATGCATGACTCTGATCTTAGACCCCGCCGTGCCTTGAGCCCGACACAGAATCACAGAATCACAGAATGATTAGAGTTGGAAGGGACCCCCAGAGGTCATCCAGTCCAACCCTCCTGCAAGAAGCAGGGACACCCCCAACTAGATCACGTTGCTCAGGGCCTCATCCAACCTGGCCTTGAAC
>VXBZ01006680.1:301268-389196 GCA_013399135.1 Heliornis fulica
GAGATGCTAAGACAGGGCCAAAGTCAGACAGCCTGGGTCCAGCACAAAGGATCATCTCTGAACCTCAAGACCAGGGGATTTTAGGATGTGGTGATGCCAGCCATGCTCCAGTATAAATCCCAGCTCCCTTCCTGATAAGGATAAAACCTTGCCTGCTTCCTGGCCTGTATTTATTTGAGAGAGAAAAAAGTTTTAGTAATGTGACATTGTTCACTGTGAGTTAGTTTCTTTAATGAGATACAGACCTGCACTCAACTACTAAGACAAAGGAGCCGATTCATGTTCGATGTGTCCAGAGAATCACTGTGCTGAAAGCCTGACATAAAAGGGTGGATGAGTCAGGAGGAATCAGAAAGCCTCATTTAACGTGCAGTTCTATATTTACCATTAACCATCAGACATGTCTTTGTTAACCACGGGGGGCTGCATGTCAAGTGTCTGACAAGAGAGACGCGGGGCCACGCCGGGTCCGGCAGAGCCATCACCCAGGGGGTACACGAGTTGCCCCTTACACTGAACATGAAACAATCCTGACTATTTCTGGGATCATATGGGTGATGGCAGTGGGAACACTGTGACCACCTCTGCTTCGTGGTTCTGAGATAGCTCCATCAGCTACAGGCCAGGCCAAGGCTAGTCATGCACTGATGTCTGCACACTTCCATGAATGTGGAACAGCTCAAACCAGCTGGTTTCTTTCCCTTAAAACCAGAAAATAACTCACATGCAACATTCTCTGCACTACCCACCTTCTTCTGGAGTTTAAAAGCTTTTAGAGACTTAGAGAGCTCTGGCAGCCTTGTAACACTGACCTGCTGCAGGGGGTTTTGTTCTTTAAATTGTATCAAAACAGCGACTATCTGCAATTCATTTCAGAACTGTGCTCTGCATTAGGAAGTTAATGTACTGATTAATTTACCTAATTACAGTAAAACAAACAATCCTGCAGCCGAGGCCGGTCTGTTCACTTACTTAAAACGCAATTACACAGAGCCAGCACGGAGACAGGACCAGCCACTGGGTGTCTGAGGCCACGGTTACATTTCAAACACTTCTGGTCATGTTTCTGGTTTTCAAGTCTTCTGAAATATCACAGACTAGTCTGACATTTAGTTTCAGTTTCTTTATTGAAACTGGGAAAATATGTAAAGTCTAGAGGAAGGTGCTGAGAAGGAAGTAAATGTAAGTTAATCATTCGTGGAGTTGCTGGATGGTGATGAGCGTGTTTCCTACACACAGTGTAAAGGGAAAGTAAAGTCCCATCTCTGTGAAGAGAGCTCACACTGGATCAATAAACTACTGAAACCTCATTTAGGGGCTGGAGCTGAGTCTCATCTTGAGATCTTCAGCGCAATGTAAGAGGTAGAGGAGCCTCACAGTTGTCCTCACAGAGGACTGAGTATCACTGTTAATCCTCAGCATACAGACTCCTCCTGACAAAGTAGTTTCCTCACAAAGGTGCTGTTTTACAAACAGGAAACTTCAACATGTGTGTCCCTCACGAGTCCAGCTGCAATGAAAGTGTAAGAAGAAATTTTCAACGATGAAGAAAAATGGGATTTTCAACCTAATTTAATATAATTTTAACTTGCCTTGCTGGTATGTTATGATATTTCTCCATTTCATATACGAGATGCATGACTCATGTACCTGTGCTGATCATTGCTTATTTTATTAAAGAAAACATTCAATTTCAGCTAAGAAATGTGGAAATTCTGTGTTGTGCAACAAGCACAGGAGGAGACCTTTCAAATGGTACTGACAGAGTCAGAACATCTCTTCATCGAGACAGAACATTTCTCATCAAGACATACCCTGCTCTGAGAGAGGTATTTATACTTTCTGTTTTGCTTTAACATGTCACACTGCTACCCCTAGTATTTAATGTGTGAAAGACTTTCAGAAAAGGTAGAATTTGGACTTTTATCCACAGCATTGTGTGGCAGCCATGAATTGCAAATTAGGAGGAAAAATATCCTGTATCTAATGTTGAGGAAGAATCTGATTAAAAGATAACTGGAAGGAATGTCCTCTCAGAAGGCAGCCCTGTTACTGGAATTGAAGGAATTCATTTTTATGACTTTTCTAAGACAAAGTAATTAAAATTTAGTAATGCTGAATAAAATTCAATATATTTTCTCCTCCACTCTTCAACTAGAGAAAAACACTTTCAGTTGAGAAACAGTTTGGTTAGTCTGGAATTCCCATTTCTGCCAAGAATCCCATTTACTCCTGAAGAAGTTAGATAAAAATAAAAGCATCCAGTGTAACAAAGTTCTGATAGCACTATCTGAATCCTGGGCTGGCTTATGTACCAAGAGAGAATCAATGAGCTTGGTATCACTGAAGGAACAACACAACTCAGAGTTTTCTCATGAAAAATTTAAAAGAAGGAAGAACTGTTCCATGAGCTGATACCAAGGCAAGACAATATTTTCTTTACAGGCCAGTTGTTTGTTTGTTTTTTTTTAATTTTTTAAGTACTTAAAATAAATTCTGATGCAGTGTTTTATAGCCTGCAGGTCTTGCAGAGAGGATCTAGCATGGAACAGAATAATTTAGGAAAAAAAAATCTGATTGAAAACACAGGGAGAATTAAAATATGATTTAAGTATTAATTAAATGAAAGAATTTGTTAGTACTGAATTCTAAAATTACCAAGGCAATGATACAGTGACAGAATTCCAGCTCTACTGGTAATCCCCAAATGGCAGATGACAACAAAACCCTGTTCCTGAATTCCCTCTGTGCTGCTGAATGGCGATGGACAAATCAAGCAGAAGAAATAATTCTGAGTTTGATCTATAAACTTTGCCCTCACTGTGGAACAAACGTGCATTGCCTGCTCTATCCAGGCAACTGTTTTCATAAAACTTGCCTGAAGCTGGTAACAAGAGTGACAGGACCAGAGGTAACATGTTTAAAGTAAGAGAAAGGAGATTCAGATGAGAGATTAGGCACAAATCCTTCCCAGGGAGGGGGAAGGTCCTGGTACAGGGTGCCCAGAGAAGTGGGGCTGCCCCTGGATCCCTGGCAGGGTTCAAGGCCAGGTTGGACGGGGCTTGGGGCACCCTGGGCTGGTGGGAGGTGTCCCTGCCCATGGCAGGGGTGGCACTGAGGTCCCTGCCCACCCAAACCAGACAGGGGTTCTGTGATTCTGTGAACTTTGAGGTCTCCAGCCCCCAGGCAGATCAGGTGATCTGGAGACGACAGGCATGCATGCAGGTGACCTAAGACAGGCATGCATGCAGGTGACCTAAGTCTCCATCTGCAATCAGATCAGTAACAAATTTCTGGTGAGCAGCCACACACACCTACTACATACCTAGAAACTACCCAGAACTGTTAAATACTGAGTTTAAACACCTGACAGTGCCTGAGTTTCTGCTGTCATTTATACAAACCCGGAATAATTCCACTTGTGTAGTTCTGTATTAATAAATCAGCGATCAAAGTATGATCCAATATTCTCCCAAGATGCAACATGTCCTTCAGAACAACAAAGCAAATGAAGCAAAAGAGAATGAAAAGTGAATTAAAAAAACATTGATCTTGCAGATACAAAACAAAGTTGGGATAAATATTAGCGCTGATGATTCCTTCCCATTATCCACAATGTGTTTTTCCTCACGAGGAAGAAGGGGTTTAATACCATCTATCACTCATATAATGGATGAAGCGTGAAAGATGCCTTCAAGCAAGTCAGCAGCTTGGCTGTGGCTCAATTTGTCATAGTCATACACAAAGAAAAAATGCACCTCCTAATACATTCAAACATGTTGCATCCTGGAAGAACAAGCCAACAGCTGGACATCTATAACACGGATTGCAACATCATGACTGCGTGTCAAAGTAATTAATTAACATTTCTTTCTGCCAGATAGAACACAGACACTCACTACAGAACACGCAATGTTTGATCTTAATAATTCAATGAGAACACCTATTACTGTTTTCATATAGAAACTGGAGTATCCCACATGAAGGTTAGGCTGATCATCTTACAAAACAGTAAATGAAGTACAAAGAGGGAAAGGGATATGTCCAGAATGATGGAGCAGCCCAGAAAGAGAGTTACATTCCTGAATATGAATAATTCCAGCATTGTTCACTTCACTGGTACCAAAAATCCATCTTGTCAAGAGAATTTCCGTGGTAGTTAAGGAGGATAACCACGTAATTCTTTGGACAGGCTCACTGTAGTAAAGCTGTACTTTCATATATAGGAGATTCCCATGGGCTTTCCAGAATATATAAGCAGCAGGTCAGAGTATTCTATTTTTTCTATCATATCTAGCAATTCAGTAAGCCCCTCACTCTGATTCAGAGTTCACTAAAGTAACAGGAATAAAATAATTCATAGAATCATAAAATTGTAGAATAGCTGAGGTGGAAAGGGCCCTTGGAGATCCTCTAGTCTAAACCTGCTGCTCGGAGCAGGTAAGCTGGAAGAGGCTGCCAAAGACTGCGTCCAGTTGAATTTTGAATACCTCCAAGGACAGACTCCACCATCTCTCTGAGCAACCTACTCCAGTATTTAATCACCTTACAGCAAAAGAGAAGGGTTTTTTTTAAAGCTTAAGTGGAACTTCTTGTATTTCAATGACCTTGGGAAGGTGTGAACCTAAGCACTCTGAAGAGGCTTGGAACCCAGCTGCTGAGGATGAGAGACGGTGATGCTGTCTCATTGATCTCACAAAGCGGTGGCCCCTGAGAAACCCAGAACTGGGTGGTGCATGGATAGGCTGGACAACAAGACCCTTTCACCAACACACTTCTGAATGAGTTCTGACAAAACTTCCTCATCACCTGATGCTGAAAAAAATTCATGAGCTCTATCCAGGAAATCATATTCCAGGAGATATCATAACCTCACCAAACCTGGAAGAAGGCATCACCACCCTCTACCAGTATCCCCAAACTGGAAACTGGGGAATTCCAATGGCTAGAATTTATCCTGGAAGATGGAAATATTTGCAGAAATGCCTGTATTTTCTTACTGCTATCCCAGTTGCACCTGATACCTGTGTAACTGGGAGGCATTAAGAGACTGAAGTAGATGATGATGCAAAGGTTATTCTGGACTCTCAAGAATTCAAGGTTACAGTCACATTCCCCTACCTGCCACCCCAGCAGCAAACTTTGTAATCCCTATGGAAAAATGGCCTTTTCATGTGAATGCCCATACCCTTTCCCAAACCTGCCTCCTTCTGCATTTAGTGTTTCTGGGCTTTGAGAAATATTTTTGGATGCTGTCAGTGCAAACTAAGTGAGATACTGTATCAGTGATTCAGCCTTTGGTCCTTGGCTGAAAACTCTCCTGTAATCAATTTTTGGGATTTACTCATACTGCTACATAGTTAGAACACTGCAACTCTGTATCAGTGTTTGGAAGGGTGAGATTTAAGCAGACAGTAGGAAGGGTAGGAAAACCTTACCTCTCTTTGTACCACAACTACCCATTGCTTCATGGTTTAGCTGTATCTGTTAGAATTTGAATTTTTCAGGCTCATTTCACCCAATCAGCCCTGCATCTGATGCACATATTTTTAAGCATTCTGGGCAGGGTTTATACAGCCCCAGTCTCTGACCTCTGCATGAACAGGCACTGTGTGGTAGGCAGAAAAGCTATTGAAAATAATGAAATGCAGAGACTTTTTTGTTGAATGACCACACTGCAAGATCAAAGAACGAGTGTTTTATCTCTCTTATTTCTGGCTGATGCCCACAAAGATCTTTCAGATATAGTATTTACTCTCAGTAATAATACATACATCATCACTGTCTGGCATTTACAGTCATTTCTAATGGGGCTTAAATCCTTGCAACAATACACACCAAAGCTGTGAAAGTGGTTCAAACTCACTGCTACAAAGTACTTGTGGGTGGGACCCTTTCTTACACACTTTCCCTTCTTCACCTTTCCTCAGCAAAGTACCAATCAGATTTTAAGCACCAGTCCATGTGTAGCAGTAGGTCTCTTTATTTAACTCCACAACCCAGAAACTCAGCACACGTTATTATCTGATTCTACCTGTCTTTTAGGTCACTGATCAGATTTCCTGAGTTCTTGCAATTACAAAGAGAGCAACACACATACCTGTGACACCTGGGTCTGTCCCCAGCTCCCCTGACAAATGGCCTTCGCCGTGCTCTCCTGAACAAGACTCAGGGCTTCTGAACTCTCATTTTCACTCCAAAAGTTTCAGATATTCTGCTGGGTTAACACAGGCATGTTTAATAAATAAAATCCTCCCATTTCTCTGCACTGAATCAAGACTTTCTGAGCTGTAAAGGAAAGACCGGTGCTTGTTACACACCACACGTTCAAGAGGATCAAACAGTCTAAGGAAGGGTTAAGACTGGAGGTGTGAAAGATTTTTGTGAGTAGAGTGATACAAGTGAACTTTTGACAGTAGAAATTTCCCTTAATGTGCAAAATTTCTGGTATTTCACCTAACATTTCTGCCAGTAACAAAATATAGACTGACTACTGAGAACTGCATTTTCTTTGCTTGTACTCCTCTTCCAGGCCAAGCAGAGGCAGTTGAATGCACTATAACTTCCAGCATCCCACTTCAGTACATCGTGTTTAAACATTAAACAGTGTTTATGGGAGCTATAGTGTCGATGACTGCTATAGGATAGATCTTTATACCACTTCATAAACACTCAAACGAGTTTCTTTGCTGGCACAAAAAAAAAAGACAAATGCCACTTTAACCAGAGCACTTCACTTCTCAGTCCTTCTTCTGTCAGGTTATCACCTCTGCTTTGCAGGCATTAGATACTTTCTCATTTTACTAAATTGTTTGCATGCTAAGGAGACATTAGTTCAACATCTTGGCTTTTCCCATTGGAGGCAATTCCTGGCATGTTGTGGGTTGCTTTCCCTTTATCATCGCTGTTCCTTCTGTTCTCTGTGACTTTCACCCTCATTGCTCTGGCTGTGGCATCTCCCACCACCACCCTAACTCCCTATGTCCACTTCACTTTTGTATTTTGACAAAATCTTTAACTTCTACTTGGTGGAATCAGCCATTAACCATCTGAGATTCTTGATGCCTCTCATGCAGCAGGGTTTTCCTTTTGCATAGCATCTGAATTCAGCTACTGACTGTCTCGAGACCAGCTATCTGCCCACTGAGCTCCTTCACTATCCCCAGCTGCCATCTCACCTTGCTTGTTTTTTCCATTTTTGCTCCCACATTCCTCCTCTGTCACATCTCGACCTCTATTTTAGCTGCTTTTATTCCATGTTTCCATGCTTATCACCTTTCCCCTGCTCTTCTTGGACTTGGCCTCAGTTCATAACTATATGTTTGCAGTTATGCTACAACAATCTCCTCTGGAGTGTCAGGTATGATGCTAGCATGCCATCTGCTCATTTATTTCCTTTGGGCACAACACATTTCTTCATTCTGTATGCTTTTCCTTACAGATAAGGCTGGGCCCTCTCCATTCCCTGCCAAAGCTAGATTAGCCAGGAGAGCGAATCGCTCACCTGCGAGCAGTGGTGCGAAGACTCCGCTCTGCCAAGCCCTGGGTGTACAGGCAGGTATGTGCTTCTGAAATCCTCTGCTATTTCATTATTTCTCTCCACATCACTGAGGCAGGCAAGCTGTTTCAACAAACATTCATTTCATTGTGGATACAAGATACCTGCTCCTGTGGCACAGTCTTTTTCAGGGCTTTATAAGGACTACAAGTATCAGGGTTTCAATTGAGGAGTCTAGGAGAGATTTGCATGAGTGTAATTTAGCAGAACAGGATTTCTCATTGAAAATTCTTCTGAAAATACTTCACTGAAAAGGTATGCTATCATACCTACAATAGCACAGACTGGGTAAAACAAAGAAGAAACTCCCTAGAACTTTCCCATTTTACACAGTGATTTAGGGTCGTCATGGCCTAGTCTGGGTGCTGAGAAGCTGCTAGAAATGCAAGTGATTGTAAGGCTATGGCAGAAAAGAAACATCAAAGGAAATTTTTACCTCAGGTTTACCTGTACAATGGCACATTTATCTCTGGCTGTCGCTCTAAAAGAGCTCTTATTCACACACAAATATTTTATTGACATGGAAATAACTTTTAAAGCAATAAATAACAGAATGATTCAATACACTGTCATATACCCATTAGGCAACGGAGTAAATCGGTGTTATCATCCTCTCATTTTAAACTGTCATGTTGCATCACTTCTGCACAGTCTTCTGCAGACCTGATCATCACAGCTCTAAAGTTAGTAAAGCTGCCTCCAGGCTATATTTTAAATGCAACCCACCCAAGACACCAAGGCCAGCTGCACATTATAGCCTCACTCATCTTTAGCTAAGATATTAATTGATGGCTGAGCTCTCGTCAACGCCACCGCAGCCCGCCGTCCTTTTTCAGCTGTGATACAGGCCCGGCTAATCCCCACGACGAACACACTCAACTCCCACGGAAAGCAAACAGAAATCAGGACTCCCCACCCTGTGGAGGCTTGTCACACAAAATCAGGGCGAAGTCTGGTAGGAAATTTTAGCAGGTAACACTCTCCTTCTGCAAAGACACTGCCTACGGTACACACCGGGTCAGCGAGCAGGCGGAGGAACGGAGGGGACGCCAACGGTCGGGACTTTATTTTTGGAAAGCTGTTCAGTACAGCAGCCAAACTAGTGGAAACACACCCAGCTGCTGCTTTTGTCTGAGAGAAAATATTTTAGCATCTTTGTATGCAAACACAGAATTTACAGCTTGACACAGGAACCATCACTAACAGGGAAAGCTACTACCCCCACTACCTCTGTCCACAGCCAGGATGCCGGCGCTGATGCTGTCTGAAGGAACTGACTGACTCTGCCTCAGCTCTCTGGATCAGTACACAGGAGCCTTGGCTCTAATGCCAGGTGAGGAATGACTGCTACTTTCTAGGAAAATTTCAAGTCTTCTGAATGAAACCTTTTGTTTCCCTTTTTGACTCCAGCCTTTAATCACCTCTGTAAATTAGTATTGTAACTAGGAAGAAGAACATCTCTGGAAAACTCCTGAGAGCCTGAGTGGGGCAGTGGGGCCTTTCCTGGATGAAGCACATGTCTTTGGAGATAGTTAATGATAACCTGGTAAAAGTCAGAGGGGGTTTGAGGCTTCCCCAGGTTCAGGTGCCTGAAATAGCTCCCAGGGGATTTTCTGATACGTCAGTGTTGGGCAGTTGGCTGAGCTCTGCCCTCCCCAAGCACTCCTTGAAAGACCTCACAACACCTAACACAGAGAACAGTTTCCCAAAAACCACCCAAAGCTCAAGGTGATTGTGCTCTGGTTGGGGGGTTGGACTAGAAGATCTCCAGATGTCCCTTCCAGCCCCGATCATTCTGTGATTCTGTTTGTTAGCAAGCAAAAACCCCAGGAAGACTTTTGCATGGATGTCCACATCTGAGATTTCTGCCCTCACTTTGAGAGGGGGAATTCTGCTCTTTTCTCCATGTCACAGCTCTTAGTGACCAGGCCATAAAATTATACCAGTGGTACTCTGAAATTGATCTAAAGTCTGCTCATTTGTGTAGTGCACATTGATAGCCACATTACTGTAAGATGCTCCAGCAATGAAATTTAGCATTAGCAATTCAGTTCATTAAAAAGGATATTTTAGTAGGTTCTTTCTTTTATAGCTGTTACCCTGTCTAAAGTGAGAAAAAAACCTCAGTCAAATTAATAAAACTAACAACTTGTCACACATACGCTGCTTTTCTATGAAGGCTTCTCTGCTCTCACCAGTTCGGCAGCCAAGGAAAGATCCATGTGAGCCAATTCCCCCCTTGCATAACCACACATAACCTGCATGGGAATGCTTTTAGCCCATTCAATGCTAGTAACCATGGTTTCATTTACTGAAAATTATCCTTAAAGTGTAAAGTTTTAGTCAACCACCGAGCAACTTCCCAAATCAGAGAGTAACTACATGATAAAGTTCCTTTCCGGATGCGGCAGATGTGCTCGAAGTTCAGTGGGGCTCTGCTTTGGGAGGGCAGGCTGCTCTGTACTCTCTGTTAGTAGACTGATTTTCCAGAGATATCCAGCAAAGACAGTTGCCTGGTAAACTGGTTACATGGAATAGAGAATTTCCATACTGCCATTTACAGCTCACCAGGGGCTGGAGCGCGGGCAAACGCGAGGTGATATGCTGAGATAGCCACTAGGTCTTAATCCTGTCCTCTCACCCCGTCTCTGTCAGCTATGAGCCTTAACATGCATGAATATAGCAAAATTATGATTGCAACACTGTTGGTTATTGTTTATATAACATAATCTCTCATGTATCATTTCTCTGGACTAGGAAAGATTCCTTTGTGTACATCCTTTATCCCCAGCTAAGCACTCAAGGACCAGATCCGTACACACATGTCTACTGGCCATAGAGTTGGCCTCAGAGATCTCAACACAGCCACACCTAGGATCCACACAGTCACTTTCTCAAAATAAAAAAGAGAGAATGTTTGTGTACACAGAAAGAGGAGAAGGACCACAAAATGGTGTTGCTACTTCAGGCTGATGTAGAAGACCAACCTGTAGCATGCAAAACCTCACGAGGTAGTTACCACTCTGGGTACAGATGGGAAGCGGGGTTTTAACAAGTCATATGAATTTTATATGAATATCCTCTCTAGCATGTAACAAACACATTATGGGCTTGCCTCTTAAACCAAAGCAGTCAAACATGGAAAGAACTGATATTCTAACACAGGAGACAAATTTGGTAATATTGCAATAATTCTGTGTAGTTGTGCAAAATTATTCTGATAACATTTTAGATATTTTAAAAAAAATCTCTAATAGACAGCTGGAAAGCTGTTACACTAGAGACCCAAATTATCTTCTATCTCTATCTGCTGGCCCTCACCTATGTGGTCACAACATCACCTGCCCAGAGCTCAGGAGTGTGTTAGATGACTGACATGTGTAGTGTGCTCGGTAAGACACCTGTCATTAGGTTTTGAGCCTAATATCTGTTGATCTGTTGTCTGAGCCTAATATCAAACTCTTGATACTGATGAAGCTGGCAGTGATTTTAGTTCACTGAAGAAAGTACCTGCCAGTGCTCAGCCTGGATGATATTCAGGAATTCCTGGTCCCTAAATGAGATGCTCATCAACCTGATTTCCCCCCCTCATCTCTTAAGTTTCCATTCAGATAATGACTTAAGCAATTATATAATTTAAAGTAGTTGTTCGTTATCGACTTTAAAAGGACTATTCATATGCATGAGGTGCACTGCCAGAGCCAGCCTCGAGAGCAACGGCACCCGCGGGAAGACAGAGCTCCGGGGACTGGGGCAGACAGTCGGGTCAGCTCAATTGACTCTTCAAGATCACTCGAACGAGGCAGTCTCAGAGGAGGGCTGGGACTGCTGGGGGGACATGAACTGTCACTACCTTGGCTTTTGACACGACCAGCTGAATTAAGGGAGGAAGTCCTTTCCCACACTGTGACAGGCAAGATGAAGATGAAGGTGAAAAAAGGACACGGGGTGCTGAATTTCTATTTTTCACTCACTTTAGTACAAGACTTGGGACAACTGGCAACTGATCTATTCATCATCACTGAATCACACTGAAGGAGTACAGAGAGC
This sequence comes from Heliornis fulica, assembly GCA_013399135.1. Lineage (NCBI taxonomy): Eukaryota > Metazoa > Chordata > Aves > Gruiformes > Heliornithidae > Heliornis > Heliornis fulica. The sequence continues at coordinate 312,877 of VXBZ01006680.1, forward strand.
AATTTCTTCCCAAAGTAAACCTTGGATCTACTCTACCTCTTTCACAGTCAACTGTGGCTTTTTGCTCAGCCCAGTTACGCTGGGGAAAGCCGAGGTTGTCACCAGTCTCACACCTTTCCATATGCTTGCAGCACCTCCAAAGTGGAAGAGAGTATCCTCTGAGCTCATGGAAGCTCAGAGGATACTCTCATAGCTCTAACAGAGTGAGGAGAATCTGCCACAGCCAACTGAGTGGATACTAACAGCTCCAGCAAGAGCCAAAATATTCCCACCGAAAGTAAAATGATGGATTAGCCGAGTTTAATGCAGCCAAATTATCAGTGTAAAAATATATACAGGACATGCTGCTGTGCTACTAACTGCACTGAACAGCAGCTTGTGTTTACATTCTCATTCCCTGGTTACAGGCTGTCCTGCGTAGGCTGGGCCCACCATGCTACAGAGACTGCTTCACACATGCAACCTGGGCCTGCAAGCCCCAGTGCGTGGGCCCAGCTTCCAGCAGAGGCAAAACCGAAACACAAGCTGTTTACCTGATCAGACCGGCTCAGCAGCGGTTGAAGGGAGCTGGGTAGTTTTTAAGGAAAAGTAAATTGTTTAAACTGAAAGAGAGAGAAATCAATTTCACTGTCTAATTGCTAAGGAGAGATCCTTGTGTAAGCCTCATTGGAGCTTGTTTTTGTGCATTTGCATCTCTTTGCGTGATGCAGTTGTCACCAAGTCTGCAAATCACAACAAAATTAAGCTGCTACTTGAGCTTGGCTTAAATGAAAAGTAGATTAAAACTTTAAAGTCCACATGCTAAGCATGTGAAAATCTGTTTTGGTGAAAGCATTAATTAAGCCTGAATCCAAACTTGGGTTTCACAATTTTAAACAGCTCTTTAGAACCTGCATCTAAACTCAGCAGTTGGAGTGACACGTGAAGTACTTGGGCTTTGGTGGGAACAGAAACACTGTACCCGGTTCTGTCACTGTGATACACACTCTCCTCATAGACAAATTCCTAGGCAAGAAATAGGGACAGGCTCCAAATAGAGGTAGTGGCCCACTAACAGTCTAACTGTATAGGTCTGACAGCTTTGCACCCCTTTGGCCGACCTCGGTGGTTTCCCAGCCAACCCTATCCCAGAAACCCGAGGACAAAATATTAACCAATGATTCCAGCAGGTGTGTCCCTGCCATTAGGTTGAAATTTGTTTGAGCCCATCCTCACATACCAGGAATCTTGCCTTTGAACTTTATTTCTTCTTCAGAAATAGTACAAAGCAATTTGAAAGCAAAATCCAGCCTGAAAAACCACCGCAGACTCCCTGTAAAATACTCGCATTTTTCTCCTGAGATTTCCAGTGTTGCTCCCCTCAGCTTGTCAAGCAACCCCCCTTCAGATTTAGCGAAGTATCTGCAGTTCCCATTCATCACCAGGCTCGGAACTGAAGCACTCCAGCTGCTCTAGGGCTATACCCGTAACTGCGATCTTGCTGTGATGCTATACTCGCCTGTTGTTATGACCTTGGCTATTTTTGACACAGAGATAAAGATGAAATAGGTTCTTGCTCTTAATGACAGTTTGTACAAAACATCCTTTGCAAGGAAAACTTACCCTTATGTGTATGTTACTGATCAGCCTATGCCAGGCAGCGGTGCTATAATGTCTCTCCCCCAGGTGACACAGGATGAAGGAGGAGATTATTATGCCAACATCTCTTTAATTACACTTTGGGCAAGTACTATATTTTCTCCTGAACCTAATAGCAAAGCAAACACTGTGAAAAACACTTTATTTTTTCATTACAACCTCCGTGTTTGTTTACTCTGAAATTTCTCAAACTGGCACACGCAATTTTGGACAGTTCTTGCTTTTAATTCAAGGCTTTTGCTCTGAACTGTCTTTTTTTCTACCTGCTGTCCACTCTTCTCTGAATCCCCTCCCAACCAGAAAGCCTCCTGTGATCCTACAAAAACACTCATGAGAGTAAAAAGGGTCTTCAATAACATTTCCTCTTGGATTTAGACCAACTTATTCCTTACAGATGTGATGAATTCAATGAGATGCGTCATTAGATTTCACCGACATCTTTTTAGCTGTTTCTTCAAAACTGACTCAGCAACATCCTTCAATACTGGCTTATCTTAAAGCAGATGAAAAGTCTTACTTGTGTGTCAAGTTAAGGACATGTTTAAGTGCTTTGCTGGACTGGGGCCTAACGGCTTGCAAATACAGATGGCTATTATCAAGACCCAGGAGAGGCCAGGTAACCACCAACAGTCAATTATATTCCTACCAGAACTTCAAGCCAGTATATCATACTGTTTGAAGTTAATTGCTTTGAAATAATTGGACAGGTGAGCAGGTAAGTTCACACAGAGCATTTGCAATTTTCCTTTGTATTTAAAAAAACAACAGTGCAGATTGCATGGACAAAACGAGCATGATTTTAATAAAACGAGTTAAAAGGGACAGGGAAAAGTATGAGGTTTTTAATAGACTTTTCCTTTTAATTTTTAGCATCATTAAAACCTTGAAAACATTTTATTCAAGAGCTTCTTTAGTTAATACCTCATTACTTCTCTTTTTTTATTGTTATGGTAATCAAGCCTTAATATATTGCAGCTTTATAGCATGAAATCAAGGCTAGGCCTGCGGGCATCGGCAGATGTATAACAGCATGCAGTAAAACACAGGTATAGAGGCATGCAGAGCTGAATATGGCACTGGGTTTTTTATAATTGTTTAGCAATTTATCTGAAGTTATTTTAACCTTGACAACATTTGAACTCTAACATGCACCATGATCTGTCACTGGGAACCTGGACCATATAGCAAGTTTCATGACTGCTGTCTTACAGGCTGAGTTTTAGGAAAGCATGAAACAAAGGCTGAGAATGATGATCAAATTGTTCAGATGACTACAGGCTGTAGTGGTTAACTATTCAAAATGTTTGAGAATATTTGAGCCAAGGGAGAAAGATAACACTGGGAAATTGCATTTAACACCAAAACTTTGCCTTCCCATAGGAAATCCATGCTCAGTGTCCAAATTTATACCTTCTCCTGACAAAGACAGCATACCAAAAAAGAAAGATGTTTGGATACAACTTCTGGTTTTGAAGTGATGCTTGGACCTTGTGCTGGAGCTCTGCTTATGGTTGAATTTTACCCCTCAAACCAAATGAAATTTGTATATAATTTTCAGAAAGTGATACTTGTCCTGCCTGTAGGGTGTTGAAATACTAAGAGTGAGTGTCCCAAGAAAATGGCAACAGGTGACACCCAATGCCATGTAGGCTCCACTTCTCAACATTATTTTCAGGAAACAATTACAGCTCCTGTGAGATTTTCTAAAAGGGATTCCCTGCAAAGGAGTCTTTTGGCTAGCAATTCCAAGCAAACTAGTTTCCAATAGCCAAAATTAAAAGCAGTATGCCTGTGACTCAGTGCAATCTCTGATAGGGAGGACCATCCAGGAAACCATGGCCCCATGCAGTGTGGGCATCAGATGTAGAGCCAACAGCCTCGGTTACCAACCAGAGCGCAGCCATCCAGAAACAGCCATGGAACAGTCCCTGCCACTGCAGACATGCAACCTTTGTAGTGGCCACCCAGTATTAGTGGAGAAATAGGAAGAAGAGGCACAGATAATACATCATTCCAGTAGAAGTGAAAAGGTGTTTTCCAGCTTATTACTGGAGAACAGTAAGATACAATTCAACACATGGATCATCAATGTATCTGAAAATCCCGGTTTGGCAAAGGCTCCCAGCTTCTGTCTTACCCTTTTGGAAACACTCACAGTAACAACCTTACTGTCCTCATCTGATACTTCTACTATACCTTTTAACTTAAAGTCTCCTAACAATAAAGAGGCCATTTCTAGTGCCAGGCATAATGGTGAGTAGCACTCTCAGCTGTAGTAAAAGCTAATTTCTTTGAGGCCTCTCACATAAGCACTATGCTGGACAGTGCTTGTCAGACCAGACCTGGGGACAAGAACACATGTTGCCCAGCACATAACAAATGGAATCAAAGACAATAGGCACTATAGTTCAGCGAACACACTAATTATATTAATAAAATGAAAGCTTAAATTGTGAAGCTAATCCTGGGCTATCATTTATAAAAGTTAACAGGGCATATTTAATTTAGGAATTGGCTAACGCTTCTCTTTCCACCACCGAAACCTCATAAATGAAATATACTGGATTGCTGCCCGTTGCGGAAATAAAAGTTATGAATAATGTTTCTATCTCAATCATTGTCAGTGCTTTAATATTCCTAATTACTTTAAAAAGCTAAATATTCAATATAGGCAAAACCTTCTTTTTCTTTTTATCTTCACTTGCAAGATTAGTGCAATTTAATAAGAGTCACTGGGTAGTTTTAGTCCACGAGACCGTTCTGTACTTTAACATCGTGTCCTTTCCTCTTTGTTTTTATGAAGGATGGAGTGCTCACTATTTGTGTGTGCATGTGTGTACAATTTGTGTACAGCTACAGCTGTATGACCATGTTGTCATGGTATTTTCTTTTCCTTGTTAACCTCTCCAAGTGCACATGACCTGCACAAATGCTCACCGGCTTTTAGGTTAAATGTATCGCTTACTAAAAATAACCGGAGGTCAGACTGAGAGCCTGAGACTCTATACAATATTTTACAATTGAAGGATCTATTTTTCTTTTTAAAAGTATTTTTATAGAGAGATGTTGAGTATGTTATGCTGCCCAATGTCTCCCTTGACCACATGTCAAGTAACCCTGAAAGGTTGCTTCAGACCTGGAAAAAAGAGCATGGCTGCGTTTTCTGTCCCTCCTCCCTGCTGTCACTGAGGGGACACCAGCAAGGCTGCAGACCCACCACCAGCCATTTGACCAGAGAAGGCTGTCCCACTGATTTCAGCCTCTGGAGGTGTCTGTCCCCCATCACAAGTAACTCCTTTTCTAATGCTTCCCTTTATAGATCCCATTCCTGCCATGATTTGCCTGGTAAGATTCCTCTTTTTAGAGATCTCAATCAATCTGGGAGAAAGGGAGGAAGTAAAAGCAAAATGAAATGTTCATTCAGTAAGTGACTCACAGCATCTTTCTCGATGCAGCTGTATTTGCCTGCCTGACACACAAACAGACTCCATCTAACAAGTCTACTTCCGCTGTGCCAGTAACAGGTTGGGCCCGTGTCACATCACCCTTCTGATGTGTGTACTGGAACCAACAGCAGCCCTTTTGCTCCAGCATGAGCTAATCACACAGACTTTAACTTGTCATTACCAATTAGGAGTCTGACATGCATGGCTTCCTCAGTTGAAAGAGCTGCAAGCCCCAAGTGTGATTTAACTTCCTAGCAAAAGGTGCAGAACTCCCACCTCTGCCATTTCCCTCTGCAGTGTGGATAATTTAGGGTCTGGATTCCAGTCAGAAGGTAAAATCTGGGCTGCACTGAAGGGTCAATGGCAGAACTCCCACTGCCTTCAACAGGACAAAGATTCTGCCTAGAGACTACGCTTTCCAAAGTACTCCAAGTACTCCACAAAGCATTTAATGATGTTTTGTAGGAAAGATTTAAGAGAGAAAAAATCCTTAATAACTTATGTTATCTTTACTAGCACTCCAAGAACAGGACCAAAAGCATTAAGAGCATCCTTCACTGCATTTCACGTTTCTTTGTAAGTACAAGCAAAAAAGGTGAAAGTCATTATCATAGGAAAGTGTATTATCATATATAAACTCTTGCAAAATAACTGACAACCTTCATTTTTCCACCTAAAGCACCCAAGTTGTAGCCCACTGCTTTACTTAAGGACCCTTTTTTTTTTTTTGACTAGCAGCACGTATCTTTATCCCAATTTTGGATCTTTACTCACCACTGGAGCAATCGGTACCTCCCCATCCTGGTTCACAATGACAAGTGTCAGGAGAAACACACCTTCCATGCACACACTCCTCTGTGCAGAGTGCTGTTGAGAAGAAAACAATACTCAGCATTGTAAACATAGTAAAGGGTTGGTAAACATACACTAAGCTATGCCTTAGAGAGCAATATTCATTTAAAAATATTAAACAAAGCAAACACAAAAAAAGAATTACTTGCGAGATTTAATTAATACTAAGTGACCAAAATAAGATATTGGTCTCTCGACAGCAGTAAACTCATTTGTCACTTCAGCTCTTTGTAATGGAAATCTCTAACACCAGAAATTACTTTGGTTAGCAGTTCTGCTTCACAATAAAATTTTACCAAACTGACACATTATTATTGTATTACAGAATATCAGCATCTTCTGTGGCACTCAAGTTGCTACTATTCATAAGGGAAAATGGAGCTCAGTTTTTAAAGTATATTAAGATCCAAAACAGATTTGTAACAAAACAGCTCAAGGAAAAGAATTTCACTACATCTTGCAGCAGGCATAACTGCAGCCTTGTCTTTTCAAGGTCATCACGTTTTCTATAACTACAGATTTCTAGATCTTATTTGTGCACTTTTGGGTTATTTCAAGTTCAGTATCCTAAAGGTTCAAACTATGAAGCACTGGTTGGTTTTGGTGTCTCATCACTTGACTGGAGGTGTACACGTTCTTTTCTTCTCCCAGAGTAGGAACTGCTCATGGGTGTAAGACCTTTTCATCATTTCCATCTAGGCTAACATGCATGAGTTAATGAACATGATGGAGTGGCAATGACCTCACCATATTAATATATATACTTCTAAATATAGCTTATGCCATATAGAACCTATGTTTGTATATGTGGCATTTTTATATCAGATGAGAAATGTGGGTATTGCACTCCCTGAACCAAGAACTGTCTGAAGCTGCACTACAAAAGCCTTATTCCAAAACAAAGATGAATTCATTCCTGTCTAAAGCAAGGCCAGCAGAACTGCTTTGGGAAGCAGCTTTGTATTGCCATACTGAAAACTGGGCTGAACTACCCATTTCATTTGAAATCAGCCAGTGAACCTTTTTAAACTGCACTGGGCCTGCACATGGAACACTCATTCAGCCCCCAGGTACCTCATGGGCCAAACACTTTCCACTGATGTCTTGCATATCTGAGTGATTCCAGCTACATTTGACATTTCATTTGGCCTACCAGATCAGATCACATCTTGAATCTGCACTCAGGCTGCCATCAAAGTTGATGGAAAATACTTTGCTGTCCGGTCTGTGAGTGGGTCATTGGAGACAAAACCCACTAAGCTTTTCACACTGTACTTAAATCCCTCTTCAAATTACAAGTGAACTTTGAATAAACCTATGGGAAAAATCATCCTGTTCCTTATCCACCGAATCACACATGATCAGCGAGGCGAATGTGGCCTTGTTATAACACCTGCAAGATCTTTCCAGATCAGTCATTTCTTTTCTAGGTTCACTGCAAGTCAAGTCCAATTTATTCTTATTTCGTATCTTGTGTTTAGACAGTATTGCAGAGGGCATAAAATATTGATAGCTAATTCTCCAGTCACTAATTGGCCTAATCTTTTTTGCATTTATTTTACTTGAGATAGAGTTTCTGAAGACAGTGAAGCATCCTAGTCTAAAGCTGTACAAAAAATTCTAGGCAGGGTATTAGAAAAACAGTTTTTTCCAATAAAGAAATACACACCTTCAGGCAATTGTTTAAAAATGGCTGGTTACCTCTGACAAGAAGTTCACATGCACAACAGCCACAGGCTTCTATTTCATTGGTAAATGTACAATGTGTTAAAAGATAGGGGACACTTGGAAAGTTCTGCCCCCCACACAGCTTTCTCTGAGAATACCATCCTCACTGATTGACACATTTGTTTTAGAAGAGGTATGGAAATAAAGCCTGAGCTATTTCTGTCCCCTGTATGGACATTTACAATAATAAATCATTCTTACATGTAAAACGTGGTCTTTTACCTAGACCAGGTTGTCAGGTCAAGGCACAGTTTGTGAGGAAGAACACTGATGGTGGACTATTTCTTTGCTCTTCCAACCAATGAAGCTCTTACTCATTACTGATTTAAATTTAGTTGATTTAGCCACATGAATGTATCACACCTTAATTATGTTAACATAAATATGAAATAATAATGACTAATTAAGCTATTAAAGTTTATTTAATTACTTGTCTATGGACAGAAACATTGACTTTTGTAGTAGTGCTCCAGTCCCTTGGGAAGAGTGCTGAGAGACATGGAAGTCAGAGTCAAGAGAGTATTCCCATTCTAAAGTGATCAGTGATGCACAAAATAAGAACCAGTTCTAGAGAGAGCTGGGCTTTGGGTTTCAGTGTTTGAAGCCCTGCACAGATGAAGGTGACAATGTTTAATGAACAACTGAGGAGTCCAGAAAGGTAAAGATGCTCCCTGGAACTGCCAGTTCTCTCATCAGTGGTTTACCAACTTGCTAAACAAGCAGCTATAAGCTCACTAGCATATAATCATTTAAAGCTTTGAATTTATGCAGGAGCAATCCCATATGTGGGGGTCACAGAAGTCCCCCCTTTTCAAAGGGGAAGCTTTGATATAAACTGTTTTACTCAAGAGTGCAAATAATCAGACTCCTGCACTGTGTGATGCAAATCAGACCTATAAAGGTCCACAGAAAGGTCATATTGGGGTACAACTCTAAAGTTTTACCATAGCAAATAAAATTTTGAATTTCCCCTATAAAAGGAAAGTCTTGCCTTGCTCTAATCTTTAGAGTTTAAATTAATTTTTCATTCTATTAACATTCAACGTAATAGGATACAATGGTCCCCAAGGCATTCTCCATAATATACTTTGTACAGCGTTTTGCAAATGATCTTACTAGTTAATGGAACTATAAAAATTACTTGCACATAAAGGTCAGGAAAAATAGAGATAAGTATATACTTTCTTCCACTGTCCTGTTCAGCACTCAGCTAAAGGCCCCTGGAGTAAAGAAAACTTGTACTAATGCAAGGAATATAATTCCTCTAAGTATAATAGCCCAAGCAGTTCAACCTTTGGAATTCCAGTCTTTTTATGTCTGCATTTTCCCTGGACCAACTCCCTTGAACAATCCAGCACCTCATTGATCAGTTTATTATTAGCATTCTTGGCATGAGTTTAAAATCAGTTTGTAGTTTGATTCAGCCTGGTAATGAAATGACCTACATCAAAGCCCTGCCAAAATGCCATCTTTGTAGCGATGTGTCTAGCATGAGCTCTTTGGCCACACTCAAGGTCACACAGCACCTGCTCCTTATCATGGAATAAAGTCAACAAAAGGGTTTTGTAACAATTTGATGCTTATCATTACTTTATAATTACAAGCAGTGCTTTTTTAACATATAAGGTCAATCCTCAGGGAAATAGCCCTAAAGATTACATTTTCTTCACACCTGAAATAACAGCATAGATTTCTCTAACACTAGCACTTCTTTCTTAATTGTCCTGAATTTGTGTTTAGATATATTAAATGGGTTGTCTATGTCTCCTATCTACAAAGATATGAAACAGCCAGAATGTTGTTATTGAGGAGGACACTGCTAAGTGGAGCAGAGAGCCTGGAGAATAATTTCACTGCAGTGTTACTGAGTGGCACTGCAGTTGGTTTATCCCAGACAAAAGCAGCCACACTCCAGGGATCCAGAGGTACTTTGTCTTCTTGGTCCTGTATGCCTTTGGATGGACCCAGATGATTACTCTGCAGGTTTATCCCCGCTGTACCACGCTGTTTTACACACAGGGATGCACCCTGCTACCTTATCAACCCATTCAGTGGTGAAAGTGTGGTTGGAAAGGAATTTCCTAAGGGAGTAAGCATGGATTTAGCTTAGGAACATTTGTTGGCTTGTCTGAACATGTAACTTGTGTATTATTTCACAAAAGGCAGAGTCAAAAAATGAGTCTCATGCTTATCATGGAACATGTGGTACCATTTGCAGTGGTCATTTAAACTTGGAGGAGTCCACAGCCACTGACCCAACAAGTTCCACCTCTCTCCCACTTCAGCTGGTGGGACTTTATTGTGCTAGACAAGCAAAACATCTCCAAAACACAGACACTATAGTTCCAAACTCTAAAGGAACTCAGCATAACAAGCAGAAGACAAGCTTCATGGTAAATAGGGATCCAGATGCTATTATAGGAGAACACAGACCTAATGAGAAACTCAGACACTCTCCTAGAACTGGTCTATTGTGACTGCACATGTGGCAAAAGGACACTGCCCCATGACTGCAAGTTCTTCAAATCAGTTTTACTTTCTCTGTCCCATTTTATGCAGTGTCTGCCAGTTTTTCTTCACTATGCACTAATCTCCCCCAAACTATGACCAATTTCATTTATTTGGTGTGAACCAAAGGTAAAGCTGCATTTTTTCCAGATGTTGCTGGTATTTTAACTTCAGGTCATCTAACCAGTTTGCCCCACACCTGATAGCTGCTGGACCACACAAAGCAGAAATTTAATGGAAAGAGTGAAGTTGTCCTTCACTATTTAATATATTTAATAGTTATTTAACGTATATAATATGTAATATATATTATAAATATATAAGTATATTTAATCTATGTGCCTGGAACAATTTAGGCCAGTGTAGCACATTCCTCTAGTCCCTCATGCCACTTTTAAGAGAAAGAATAATTCTGTCAGGTGAAATAGCAGTTATCTCATGGCTGGTGGCTTCAGATAATGCAGAGAGGTCAAAGAAGATGAAAAAAGATGAAAAAGATGCTTGCTCCTTATCCATTAGGAACCTAGTCACTCAGGGCCACTCTGGTGTTTCCATCTTCATGTACTGGCCTGAATCCAAGTTATGCTTAGTCTACAATATTAGCTTTGTTAGATAAGCCTGCAGTCAGGTTTTGGCCAGATTCTCTTAGAATGTGCTCAGAAAAGGACATTTTGATAGTAGAAGAAAGATGATTACAACTAATGCAGCTAGGTAGATTGTCCTCATTCTTAGATTTTTGCTTATTTGTGGAATGGAAGATTCCCTCTCTAAATCACTGACTTTCTGTCAGGAATAATGCTGATCAGATGGTTTCCTGGATAATCATTTCAATGAAGTGGGATAATAGTTCTTAGCATCACTTAATGTCTTATTTCCGTGGTCATCACTCAGGATACATTCATTAATTTATCACCTTGGTTAGCACTTTAATGCAGGGTTTAGCAAATTTAAGAGATGAAGACATGACAAGATCTCAAAGCCTGCTCATGTTTTGAGGAATTTATCATTTCAGTGTATGGCAACCTTTATTCTTCATGTGCCTCTTTGCATCCAATAAAAGTTCTAATAAAAAAAATACAAAACCAAGATCAATGTGAGCAAAGGGAAGACAAGACTGATGCTGATCACACAACAGCAACGCATCACAAGACCAACTCCTCATCCTGTAGGTGCAATTCCATCGCATTTTGGGGCAGATTTGGAATTAGAGACTATGCATCTATACAGGCAGAACAGAATCAATGGTCTTTCTTGTTGTCTGGGCCATGGGGAGTCTCTGGCCACTGCCTTAGTGAGATATTGATCTGTTCAAGATAGCAGCGAGGTCGTGTTATCCTCTGTCTTGACACCCTGCCAAAGCTTTGGGAGTAGGTTATGCCAGAGATGACTTCTGAATGTCTTAAAGTAAAATAAAAGAACCAAGGAGATATATTTTGACAATTTTGTCTTCTCCCAGGTGCAGAATCTGACATGTGTCAGTGTCATCATTGACAATGTATCAGTATATCCCTGAATGAATCTGGTGGGAAGTAAAGATTTGTCAATAAACATAAAACCTACGACAGTTTCAGCTCTGATTTCTGTTAGCAGCTAAAAGGCAATCTGGGGCCCTGATGACTAATGAGAAGGTGAAGAGAGGGACTCCCACGTTCTTGTCATGGCCAAGTGTCCCAGACAGATGGCAGGAGCTGCTGTACAGGTCCTGGAATAACTCCAGCCATCCCTCCATGTTTCAGACTCGGGTCCCTCAGAGAAGGAACACTCACAGTTGACCAAATCCCAGAGGATCTGGTACTGATGAGAATCTGGTTTAGTCTGTGTTGCACACTATTGCCTGCTGTAGCCTTTCCTCTAGGGAGTAGTCAGGGAAGCAAACTGAGCTAGGGGAAGGTCAAGGTAGAGAAGTTTTTCTACATGCCCTGAGCAAAACAGGACTGTTGAAGTACTTTTTGGAATTGCAGTCTGGTTGGGTCTGTGGAACACTGAGCTGGAGCTGCACATCCCTGAGAAAGGAATGGCATTCCATCAGTGGCCATAAAACAGCACCAGTGACAGTAATAGAGGAGAAGGTTAGAGCCCTGCAAAAGGAGAAGTCGATGGGAGTCACACATTTAACAGACTCGGTGTCATTTTGATGCCCCATTGGCTTTATCTGCTCTTCTAGAGAGAGGGAATGGAGACAGTACTTACCACTTAATGATGTCTGAAGGAGAGCTGAAAAGCAGCCTCCTTGCAGCAGCAAATGTCAGAAGAGCAGAACCGGGGTCAGTAAGCTGAGCCGCTTTGTACCTTGGGCTGTGCGAATAACACAAGAGCTCTGCAGCACTTCAGAGCACAAAGGGAACTGTGGGAAGGAGACTCCGAGCACTGAGGTGCATCTGCACTACACAGCAGACAGCTTAGGAGGCTGGGTAAAAGCAACACTAACCCATTAGCCTGTAAAGTCACAGCCAAACTCTGGCAAGAGGAGTGTGTGCAAAGGCACGAGGGAGTTAAGAATTCTGCAGTGAAGACAAAGCTCCTGTTTAATGCCTGATTTCAGCCAATTGATGTCTAACCCGTCACACAGCAAGGGAAGACCTCAGACCAAGGTCAGAGATGACAGTCCTCATAGGGATGCCTCTTGCTCACCCCCAATGCTCCACAGGGATCAGGAGCTTGCGCTGTGGGGAAGAGAGAAATTCCACCTGTGGGTGAAATCCTGACCACTCCAGCCCCACTGCCACATCCCTGACCATTGCTAAGGCTCAGTCATTCTCAGTGCCATCACATAAATCAAATCTGAGACCACAGAGAACTCTGTGGAGAACAGCTAAATATTGATAATCATTGATCATGTAAGGCCTGCAAGTGATTTCATGCATTTTCTGTCATTGCTTCAACTAGAAATAATCATTGCTTTCTACCACGTCGAGGGGAAAGATTTATCCTGAGATCAATTCTGCTGATCAATGTTCTAACACAATATTATTCTGAGGGATAATTTTCAGCATTTAACTTCTTCTGGTAAATGATTTCCCATTGCCTCACTGCAGGGTTCAAAACAATCATTATCACTAGTTCAAACTGTTAATGAGGTTAAGAGAGATCCTGAATCAGCAGAGCAGAATCCACGACCCAAGAAAGCTTCTCCTCTCCTGTGCCCTCAGACTAATCCTTCCATTTTGGTAAATTGACCAACTCTTTCCAGCAATTTGTAGAAAATACATTTTCACTAGTTAATTTACTACTGAAACTTGACTCATCCAACCAGAAAACTTAATGACAATTTGTCTACAACTCATGCTTTATATTGCACCTTTAGAAGAGCACTACTATCTTTTTCTGAGCAATGTGGAAATATTAACATCTACTCTTACACATTATTTTTCTTCTCTCTGTATATGATCTAGTAGACCTCTCTCCATCAAAGCTAAATGCAGTCAAATAGTATTTGCCAGCAGGAGACTCTAGGGTTTTTTTTTAGGACAAGAGGAAAGAAGCAATTCTCCTGTGCTAAAATCAGTGCAAGAATTCCCCAGTCATTCTGTTCCTGACCTCAGGGGATTATTCTGTTGTTGCCTACGGGAATGAAATTCCTGCCAGGTTGGGGAACAGAGGAGAAGCTCATAACTAACAAAGATCTCATGTCCTTTGAGCTTTTGTGACAACACTGGGAGGAGCAGTCAAACCTACCTGAAGAAGAGCAAGCATAACCCACTCTACCAAACCACCTGTGATGGCAGGTAGTATCAAACCACACTCAACAGACTGTGGAAGGAATAATGTTCTCCAGTCACAGGTATGGACATCATCTGCAGTCTGGGCTCTCCTAGGAGTTGTCTTGGCATGGAAAGCTGGATGCCAGTTGTGAAGTATGCAGTTAGAAATGAGCTCAAAGCACTAAGTCAGAAATAAATATTTCCATCATAAAAAGACTGGAGGAACAACCAGTGAGTGCCCTACAACTGAGCAAAGTGATAACTGAATCATAGACAAACAGGTAAGTACTTGTACCACACCCAGCAGAACTGTGTGAAACTCATCAGCGGGTGGATGGCACTTGTAGCCAAGGGAGCCTCTCTAGAGGAATTCCACTAGTAGATTACTACTGCCTTGCTTCACTACTCTGCTTTTGAACAGTACAACACACCAAAAACTTACACTGGCTGAGTACTTGTTTGACTTAGGCAGTGATTAAGGAAGCATATGGGATAATGGCAAAGAAAATGAGCTATTATCAAACAAAGCATTTATAGCAAGGGCAAGATTCTTAGAAGTGCTACAGCAGAGAGACATGAGCAGGACTTTGGCCTACACAACCCAGTACAATAACCATCCCACCTTGCCTTGTTCTCTGGAAGCTGCCTCAAAATTACAGCACTTGCATATTTTGCTCCAGGTCACCCACTCGGGGCATTAACTGAATTTCTTAGTATACAAATTTCATCGTATCTCAGTTCCCTTGAAGTATTTATTTCTGGATCTGATAGTATTGCCACACGTCTGTAGTTCTCTGATTACTGACTTGGCCTGAACTGTGGATCTCATGCCAAGAAAATATTGGGTTCTATCAGCAAATGACACAGCACCACTGTGGATTGATTTTCACAGGCAGGGAGTACGGGCTGTGTCTAACAGTGAGGGTGGGTGCATCGAAGATGTGTCTGAAAGATCAAAAGTAGACAGATCAAGACATCTGGACTGCATGATATTCTGGCTACCTTTGCTGAGCAATGCAACACCTAAAAAAAATAAATTACAGATACCCCTAGATAAATTTTAAGCCTATAGCACATTGAACAAACTATTGATTTTTCTAACAAAATCTTTCTTCATTCTTATTCCAAATTTCATCAAGGCAATCGAACAAAAATCCTTTTGTTTCTTGCCAAAGTAAGATGAACATGGACAAATTTCTGAAGGCAAACCTGTCACTGAGGTCAGGCTATCAGGTGCCATGGGTCCCAGAGGACCAACGAATTTCAGGTTTCATTTCAGATCGAGCCACGTCCTGAAAATGAAGGTCATGCTGGTGGAAACAGGGCTACAAATCCCGTCTGTCTGAAGATCGTGTGATTGTACAAGCAGCACTAAGATTACTGTGGATGGAGTATTTAAATGTAAACATTTTTCTCACATTTCAAAAGGAACCATAACATTTGTGTTTCAGAGCAACTTACTGAAAAAAAAAAAACAACAACTGCAAAACCACCCCAAGGATCAAGTTATTGTATAATTATGGGGGCTGGTTCTCACCTCAAGGCACTAGTTTAAACCTTCTGTAACCAATTCTGGATTGCAGGAGGTCAGATGATTCAGGACCAAGTCTAACTTCCTAATAATGTTGGTTTAACTAAAAGAAACTTTCAACTTATGAGACAGGGTAAAATGTACTTTCTGATTCATGTGATTCATGCTGTTACCAGAAAACACAGATAGGAATTGGAAATAAAATCTTTTATCTGCACTACCAGAAGCCATTAAAGATGCCTAACCTCTGATGTAAGCTACATGTTCTACAGCATTTGCAGAAACAGCACTTGTAAACAGTATTTGGTGAAAAATAGAGATAATATCAGATGCTTTTAATAATGCTTGGGATTGTATTTAAACTACAGATATTCCTAAAACATGGTACCAGTGAATTCAGATGTATATACCAGTGACTTGCTTCAGCAGAGTTCGTACGTGCACTACACTGCTGTAACCAAATGTCCCCTTCTGATGCTTCCTATACTGAAAACCAGGTTTATTTTCTTTACAGAAGTTCATAACATGATTCATAGGCAGTTTCTTGTTTTTAATCAGAACAAAACTGATTCTCACTGAGAACTCTGACTCAATTTACATACTTATGTAGTATGTTTTTTCAAGTAGTGGCTTTGCAAATGGATTTCTGGGCATTACAGTACTAAAAGGACTTCAGAAAGGAAAAATCTTGATCAAAAGAAGGAAAGATTTCAAATTAAATAGCTTGAAAATATCTCTTGACCTATTCAACCTTTATTAAAGTGAAAGGCAAGTGCAACAATACACAAATATAAAGTGGAATGCTATAATCCCAAAACATCAGAAAAAGGGAATGTCTATGTAAACAGTCAAAGAATATCTGGTTCTAGAGGATGTGGCCATGGCTAGTTGGAAGAGCTCCTTTTGATTTGTCTTTTTGATTAATACAGTTATGCAATAATGATTAATACGCTTACACTGTACTAGAGTATTAAGTGTTAAAAGATGCTTTTCAACCTCACAGCTGTCACCACCTTCCTTCACTGAGAACAAGTAGAAACCAAAGACGAAGACTGATTTGCCATCTGACTCTATTGCAAACCTATAATGGCCACTTAGGCACCTTCAGGCACCCTGATTTCACTCCTATCAGCCATTTTGCCCTATCACAGTCTTGTCTTTTTATTTCCCCATGAAGAATTCATCATCCACTATCACCCACTTCACATTGCTGAGGTGTTGACTCTGCTAGAGATGGTGTATACCCACAGTTCTCAGCGATGCTGATGGAATCCACAGCATTCAACACCACTGAAAGCCAGGCTCTTGATGCAAAATAAGGACTGACTTCTTTTCTGAAGCCCCACAGTGATACTGTGCACCTTAATAATTTTTACCCTTTGATCTAAATCATTTAAGCTTTAGAGTTACAAGTAGTTTCTCTATTTTACCCTGAATTATCACTTTCTACAAATTTTGAAGACTTGTTTCATAGCAGAGCACTGTCTGCATTAAGCTACAGAGCAGCTGGCCTGTTTCCATAGGCTACCATGTATTCATTGGACAGGGATGCAGTTGCAAAAGCAATTGGAGAACAATGGAATAATATACATTTATTGTACCAGGGAAATGTGTGGCATCCAATACATGTCACCTGAGACAGTGCTGATTGGGACTGAGGGGAACTACTGCCTCTCTAAGCTCCCACCTGATAAACACACTCAAACCAATTGGAAACCATTGGAAAACCAATGCCAATAAGCACAACTTGTTTGGGAGGTATTTCATATGGCAAGCTCCTGTGATATTCCTACTGTGGATGTCATCAGCATTTTTAGGAGGGACTCCTTGAAGGGAGTACTACTTACAGACACAGGTTCCAAAAGTTCACATAAAAGAAGTGCCTGGTTTGCACAGGAAGGGGCAGAAGCAGTGTACTTAAGCCTGATGCACAGCTTTTGAGCCCAATTCTATCTGCCAAGTGCTTCCAACCAGTCTTGGTCCTGACACTGGAGTTGAGGAATAGCTGAACTGTAAGTAAATGCACCCAGGTAGCCAAATGCCCCCTCCTGCCTGCACAGGTTGATGTATTTAGGGCATCCAGGCTGTTGCTATAAATGGCTGAGAAAGCAGAGGGTGGCAGGAGCAAGGTCCACAAACCCTGAGCCAGCCTGGACAACTGCCAACACCGGCTCATCCTTTCCAAGGTTCTGAAGTGAACCAAAAATACCTGACAAGAATGGTTCCCTCCAGCTTTCAAAGCAGTCCCTGGCACTGCTGAAATCAGGAGGTGACAAGACCAAAAAGGACCTTAAGGAGATTTCATGAAGATGATACTGGTACATTTTATTAACTACAGTATGGCTGCATGTTCTGGGTCTGCCTGAGATGGAGTTATTTTCTTCATAGCTCCTTGAATGCTGCTGTGGTTTAGACCTGTGACCAAAACAACACTGATAATGCCAATGTTTTACTATTCCTGAACAGTTTGCTTTAAAGCTTCTTCAGAGCACAAGGGAAATAAATCTATTAAATGGGAGAAGGATGTAAAGGAGTGGTCAAGAAAACACCTTCCATTTTAAACATGTGTTTCATTTCACACATCTGTCTTCTTTCTGACCCTATTGATTTCAGTAAGTTAACCCAGCTCACCACACGGCAGGACTACTAATGAACCTCACCGTCTTCTGCAAGGAAAAGTCTTCTGGAGCTCTCTGTCTTCATAATTGGATAGATGGTAATGTATGCATCCTGAAAAACACTTCACTCCTTCATGGGATGGACAAACTCTTGGGTTTATAAATCTAATGCAAGTGAAGGGATAGCAGCAGTGTAGCAAGGACTGAGCTGTAAAGCTACTGTGGATTAGCACTGGCACCCTCCGCTGTTCCAGATCGGTGCAAACCAGCAGTGACCACACTGAAGTGGATCAAAGCAGATGGGGAAGGGGATTTTGGAAGGGTATTGGGACATTAAAGACGATGTGGAAGAGAGAATGAAGTAACTGAAGATATCTGTTCAAACAGGGTGGATCTCTGGGGAATTACAGCAGGTGGGGACCAACCTGTCCTTGCTAAAAGAGGGTAAATTAATTGATCAAAGTTCACGTGGTCTGTTCTTTGAATTCAACAATGAACTCAAACCTATGATTCTTGAGCCTTTTTTCTCATCCTGCTGAAGCTTCCAGGCATCCAGGTCATTAGCATGAATACCATGAGTAGCTCTGGATACAGCACATCCTTCTGCATCTACATTCCCAGTATTCTTTCATAGTGATCCAACTGAGACTGCCTAGAGCAGCCAGAAAAGCTTTTTTACTGCTATACTAGCAACAGCCTAAATCTTTTTTTGAACTATAATGCCTGCATAATTTTTCCTCTGATATTTATTAAACCCCATGAGATGTTCCATAGCTTCAGCATACTCTCTTTGCCACCTTCATGCTATATCTCTCTCCTTTGTATGAACATTTTGTTTCTCCTCCTTCTACTGCATTTCCTCCAGAAGTCCTTCCCTGATTTCATTACTACTCCCCACCAGCATCCTTGCAAATCCATCAGCTTCCAGAAGCTGACTGCAAATATAAAATGATGGATGGGAGATGAGAATTGATTTTTTCACCTTCCTGTCAAAGAGGTCTCTCCATTATCTTTAGGCTAAATAGTAACCCAGTGTCTTTGTCTATGCCACAAAATGAACTGACCTACTTAAAAGGCTGGACTCCTTCTTCCTACACACATACACCTGCCTCCCCAGATGCTCTGAATGAATAAGCAAAGGTCTTCACTGTTTGCAGAGCTCTGGCCTGCTCCACTGTATCAGACACTGGTGTATGGCTCCGAGGTTCCACTCGGCAGCGTGGCAGCAGAGGCTGGGTGTGGGTAATCAGTTCTGTTGCTTTTCTGGCAATGTGCTGTCTCATTCCATAGAAAAGAGGGATCTCTCCCAGTTACCACACAGTGGTAAGACTGTTGCTGCTACTATAACTACAACTACTACTATGTTGATTGCTGTGCAGGTTTCCCCTCAGATGGGAGCACAGGACCCAAACTATTTTCCCCACATTCTTCACTGGGATAAGATGTAAGGAGTCATCTCAAATGCATATCAAAGGAGAAATTTCAAAGTCTCTCCTACTGCTATTTCAACTCTAGAATTAATAAGACTACATGCAGAGTAGCCTTCCCCACCATCTTCTCACCCTGACTATCCCAAATCAGAAAGAGAAAACACATGTCCCCAGACACAAAGTATCTGTGTACTGCTATATCATTTCCCTTAATTTATGTTGCATTATTGATGTACAGAATGCCCCACTTGGATAATGTAACAGTGAGGCTCTTCCAGAAAGCACTAGCACCAGCTTTAAGGTGGGTCTATAAAGATGAGAAAAACATATTCTCTAAGCCCAGCAGTTTTCAAGCAATGTGTTTTCAAGTTACAGGAATGCTCAGGATGAGGAATTTAAAACTGTTGTGAGAAGGAGGGGGACAACATTTCTTCTAAAATGTTAATGAGCTGCTGCCTGACAAAGTGCAAATAATCAACAAATCTGACATAGGACCAAACATTATGAATATTCAAGAAGTTTAAGCCGCTGATTCAACATTTTCCTCAGTGTGTGCAACTTTTGCACTGATCACATAAGCTATTATTTTTCTTTTCATCATAAGTACACTCCGCTGCGGTGTCGGTGTGCTGTTGTAACATATGCATTGAATTGCAAGTATTGTAATTCATCCAGATGGCAGGAAGCTTTGGAATTGTTACTCCTATGGTACAGATGTTTAACAATCTAGCCATATGGCTCCAATAAGGCAGCCTTTTCAAAGACTACAAAAACTGCACTAGACATGCAGCCTTGTAAATCTGAATGCAATCCTGAGGCACGAATGTTCATATTGCTACAATATAGAGGCATACATCATACTAAGAAGTTGGCATGTCTATTGGTATTACACAATTTAAGAAACATTATTTTAAAACCTGAAAAGAATCAGGTTCCAAATTTACATAATGTCACCAAGTAAACTATTAAAAGAGCATTCCTCATTCTGTTTTTGAAATTCATCAGCGGTGTCAGAGACGGGCTAAACGTGGGTAAATAACAACATGCAAATATAATAACGATCCTAACCTCTGCCCTGAGTGAACTGCCACTCCTGGTGACAAATTGAGATTCAACTAGTGAGACCAAGAATTTCTCTGCAAAAAGGTTTGTCAGAGCCAAGGAGCCCTGATGATGGTTGTGGCAATTGTGATGTGGAAAGCTGAATGTTTAGAAACAATCTGAGATTGATCTTGGCCAAGAAAGGAGAGAACCGTGAAATGTCGATCTATAACTCTACTGAATTTTGGCAGGTTTGAATGATGGATAAATGGCAGCAAATAAGATTGTTAAATCACTAATCCTGTCATTATTACGTCCTGTCACACTGCATAGATTTATACATTAGAAAAAAAAGAGTGCAAGGTATGAGAGTGAAAAATAAAACTGTTACAAGCTAAAAATATCTCAATCTTCGAAGAAAAGGTGAATTCTCAACTTTGTTTCATGGTTGTTTCTTCTGACAAGAAGTCAGAGATAAGTAGATGCCACTTGCAGTCCCATCTTCCTTTTCTCTAATGCTTGGGCCTCTGACCCTTTGTTACCTCAAAGAAACGTCTCTTTTATATAAATCTGTAGTGGAAGAATAAGATTAAAATGGACAGACTGAACAAAGCATTGGTCTCTCAGACAAAAATGTATCCATTTAGTACACAGGGGATCTTTCCACCTGACATATTCTTAAAGGGAAGTATTCAACTTCCATCTACTCAAAGGGTAGAAATCATGAAAGAGCCATGTAATATTCCTTTTCTTTTTTTTTTTCCTTGAGCATCATAATATTTAGAGATACTTTATCTACCACAGATACTAATCTAGGCAATATAATTTCAAAACATCCTTACAAAAAACCTTGAAGGACAGTTGAACCCTGTGGTTGTTTAAAAAAAAGATTTTCTGCAGTTTATGCATTTGCTCTGCCAAAAGCTTACCTTAGCATACAAAGTACAGTAAATCACAGCAGCTCTGATTTACTACTCAGACTGTGCTGTTTGTTTTCAGGGACAGCACAGTGAAAAGCTATGGCATGTATAAGAACTTCCAGAGAAAGGGAATCACTTTGCAAACATACCAGAATTGTAGCAACCAATTCTAAGATATCAATGGGGAAAAAATGCAGATGTGAACTTGCAGCATTTTTCAGGTGGTATTTTTTGAATATCATTACAAAAAATATTCTGAGCTCTTCATAGGCACAAAAAAAAGGCAATTTCATACCCAAAACCTGTTTAACCTAGGTACAAACTGGCTGGCCAGATGTATAACTTAGCAGTCAATTTAACTGATTTGACCTTGTGCCTGAATTTCACATTTTATGGGGCTGCAGCATACGAATATCTCAAAAGGGCAAAGAAGCCACCAGAGAAAGAGTGCCAGAGCTAGAGGCTCAGGGTCAACCTGATCATTTAGAACCAGGGGTAGATTTTGTTAGACCTAATACATTCACTAAGTCCCAACAGGAGAACAAAGATAAAAACATATATCTAACATTCCTTTACAAAACAGTAAATGAGAAGGGAAAAGATCAAAACAGGAGCTGAAAGCCTTCACTTCTGCTTTAAAATCCAAGAAACAGTCATTAATAGAGATTTAAACTCAGCCTCCTCTAGTCTAAACATGTCACTGTTAATTACAAAGCTATTTAACTTTTGCAAGAAATAAAAACCGCTATTAATGAAAGAAGAACCAATTAGCCTTTAATCTACACACTGTTTTTTAATCAAACTTTCTTTTGATCATCAGACTCACTGCGGGATGTATTCTCCCCTCCCTATGTCGTAGTGGTTTCCAGGATTGCTAATGGACTGGCTTTGAAAGGGCTGGCTGAGGGGGGAGAACCTTCTCGGCGGGGCTGGAGCTCCCTGCCCGTCACGGCAGCGGGGCTCGGCGGCAGCCGGCTCCTCTCCGAGCCGCGCTGCCTCACAACAGTGTGTCCCAACTCCTGTAGCAGCTAAAGGAGAAGGCACTGAGTGTATCTAGAAGAACACAGGACAGCATACTGGACTTCACTGTTGGGAAACAGAAGGAAATGTCTGGTTAAGGAGAGGAAAAATGGGAAAGGACGGCAAGGAGAGAGGCAAAGGCAGGGATGCATCACCAGGAATGAAAATGGAATTCACTGCTCACTGCAAAGAATGATGAATGGGAGAATTTGCTTGTTGGCACAGGAACATGTTGTGGAAAACAAAACAAAACTAATGGGAGCAGGGCTTGATGTGTCAGAAATAAAAGGGGTGACATGGGAAAAGGATGACAGTGGCTGTATATTGTTCTGCCTTCAAACTGTTGGTTGAAGGACCGAGGATTGTTTTGGGTTTGGCTTTTCTGCTCTGTGGTTACCTGTGGCACCAAAACAGTCAGACCAAGAATCTAGAATTAATCATGATGGAGAACCTCTTCCTTTGTATCCTTTCTCTCTCACCTGCACTTGCTGCTCAGATCTCCCAGGAAGGAGGGCAGACAAAAAACATCCCTGTGACACACACTGTGCCTTAAGGACCACACAGATAGTAAAATATATGAACCTGACTCTGGCACATGAAAACAAGAGAGAGAATGCAAGTATTCACTGCACTGTGTCCAACACAAAACTCCTGGTCTGCCCAGATACCTGTGGTCTGTTCTGCATCTGTAAACTTTGGTGTATGATGTAGGCTCTTCTTTTTCCATAATACAAGACAAAATCTGCCTGGCAGCAGCAGAACTCTTGTGTATTAATACCAACAAAAAAGCACTTTAAAATAAATGCTAATATTCTGAAAGAATCAGAAAGTCTGCAGAGATATCCTGTTGTTGCAACCAGTATGGCCATTAAAAAATAAAAATAATTTTTAAAAACCAATACATTGAAGAGAGAAAAGTGAAAATAAACACGTTCTGTGCCAGACAAGATTTTGTGCCACAAAATTCAAGTTAGTAAAAGAAAGATGTGGAACAACTGCTGAAATTATATTGATACTTGAGAAATTTCAATGAAAGTACATACTTAACACAGGAAGGATTTTAGTAAAGACAATAGGTTACATTAAATGTTTCTCAGGACATGTGTAACAGCACTTTGCACTTCAAAAGAACAAATTATTACTCTCTCTGTAAAGTAAGTCTAATTCTAATGCCTTATCTCGAAGGGCTGGTAATTTTTCAAAGCCCAAAGCCCCTTCAGAGTAACTATTTGGTGTAATGGTCATTTAAAATGAGATTAGGATCAGTTCATGTTTTTGAGGTGGTCACATATTACAAGTACAGTATAGGCACTCAGATAAAACCACCAAGAGAGCTAGATAGAAACAGCTCTACAGCACTCTGTCAAGACATTTAAAGTTAGCTGGATAATTGTATGATTTTTATGTTTAAATTATTCTGTGGCATTCTAAGACTGTCAATAAAATTTGGATTCTGACACTGATCAAAACCTCCTTGTGTTTTCCTTGTGTCATAATCCCATTCTAACAAGATGTAGACAAGAGGTTCCAAGCTCCATTCTCCTTGTGAGCACAGCGTAGCAAACACATTCTGTCTCAGAACACTTACCTGCAATGCTGAAAACATGACACTAATGTACAGGATGTTTTTAATTAACAAAGCTCTTGGGTGTTGCTGAAAGATCCATTTTGCTTTTTCTTCCCTCCAGACTGACCTAACACATTCCATTATTATTTATTTACACAGTGCAATTTGGGCAAAGTTCTTCTAATATTTGCAAAGCTTTAAAAAGGGAAAAAATATTGATAGGAAGCCCGTGGAACACAAAGAGATTTAAACTGTTCTTACCTGGAGTAAGAACTTCCAAAGTTAAGAGGCAGAATGTTACACTGCCACTTATGCTCTGTAACAGTTCATTCCTAAGAGTGCTCTCAGTTCCTCTAATTCTTTAACATCAGTGCATACTTGCATAAATTACTTCCCAAAGTAAGGTCTGATTCCAGAAAGTACTCAGGATCTTGATTAACTCCCTCCCCAGTGATTTCAGCAAAACTATACTCAGGTGCTTGAAATGCACACAGCTGAAATGACCTGAAACATCCCATATCTGAAGCTCTGCCTGAAATAAGTGGGACCTGAAGATTCCAGGCAGCTCTGAAAATCTGCCCTTAACTCTTCTACTGCAACACACTTTAATTAGTCTACAACTCCTCCAAAAATTACTTTTAATTGTCATAACTGAATCAAAACTCTGTACATACGTATACAGTAGTCTCCACTTTCATAATATCCAGGGCAGCACTGAGATCTTCTCCGATACATAGTTCTCAGTCCTCTTCGATAGGCTGTTTTATAACTTATTCTAAATTGCAAGACAGAAAGCCATTTGACAATATTGAAAATCAATGCCTACTGTTGGAATTATATTTGTGTTAAATTATAGTAAGGATAGCATTCAATAATTATTTCAAAATGCATGAAAGCTTTTGATATTAAAAGCCACAATAAAAAGAAAATCAATACTTGTTTTGAAACTTGAAATATAACTTGTATTATAAACACAGTACCCGTGACAGTCCATCACCGCAGCCCTTCCTAGGACTGCTATCTTAAAACATTTCCCCAGTCCTCAAGCAAGGGCAAGGAGCTTCTTCAAGAATAAATGATTCATCTCTGCATATCAGCAAGGTCAGCTATCATCAATGGAATGAACAGAATCTTTTACAGAGACCACTGTGTCAGCGCGCTACGCAGGAAATTACCGCGCTGGAAACGGCTCTCAGTACACAAAACATGAGTTAACCCCAAGTGGTTTCTTCCTACTTGCCAGCTCTTCCAAGGAGCTAATGCCTTGCAAAATGATATCACAGTCCCAGTTCAGTATTTAAAGCGTGTTTTCCCCACCACAGTGTGCAGTCTACAGAAATTAAAAGGTGTTAAGCACTCGGTAGCTTTGCTAGACTTACAGCATTGGCAACGATACCAGGGTAGAAAAGGAATATTTACCAGACAATATTTAAAGGCAAACACATCAAAACAGCTTTCTTCATGTTAGTTTATTTGAAATTCCCTAAACTGAACAAAATCTATTGTCCCTTATGTTAGATAAATTAATTGAATCTACTCTGCTGCATTCCAATCTCTACCACAGCCCACAAATCCCAGCATCTCTGCTCGGTCCCATGCAAAAATCAAAACCCCACGGGCTGGGATGGTGCTGAAAAGTCTTTTAGCTACTGAATGCACCTAAGTTAAGGTACTGATTAGCTTGATAAAGCTCCCTGGAAAGACTGAGAATATCATTAGATTTTTATTGGGATACTTGGAATCAGAATGAGTGTAACAGCACTCCCTTGCAGCCTGGGGAAAATTAACTGTTCAGTATCTGCTTTCACTCTGTGACAGAAATGGGCCCATCCTCACCTTACCTGACTTTCAGTACTGATTTGGGTGCAGTATTTCAAACATGGATCAATTCATAATAATCACTAAGCCTCAAGTGCCTGATTCTGCAAGATTTAGGAGCTGCAGGGACTTCCTGCCATAAACCCAGACACACACTGATCACTGGGAGAGGAGGCTTGGTCAAGTAATTCAACCTTCCAATCATGTGGCAGGGTGAATGACAAGGATACATACTCCTGAGTGGTCCCATATGAGACTACTGTCACTGATCTCACTCTAATTTCATGCAAAATATCTCTCCACTTCAGTGTTGTGGAAAGCCAAAACACACTGGCTATTGTACTAAAACTCATCTGTATTTTGTAAATGTAAAATTCACCTTGTACCACAAAACTTGGATAAATAAAAGGTTATGTGAGGAGATGAAAAGGCAAATTAAAACTAAATTACTGGGGATTGGTTCTTACCTGTGTCTGGTGCACTTGAACCAGTTCAGTATGTCGGTACATCGTGTGTAATAGATCTGATCAAACGGATGAGCGTAAGACTCCTGGACTGTCACAGCATAGCTGGGAGCAGACAAAGGAAGAAATTGAAAAGCTGTTTGCTGCCACATGAAAAGCTTCAGTTGCCTCCACATGCTACTCATCTAACTAATTCCACCTCGAAAAACATCAATAGTTTTAGAAACTTTGTGTGTTATCAGAAACCAGAAGTGAGCTTCCCTCCACCACAGCTCCTCCTGGAAACTGTGGGAACACTTGTGACTTGGGCTCCATCTCCAAAACAGGCATGCAGGTTTCAGCCTAATAACCCACCCCCTTTTGGAAAAGAAAGAAATACTAACATTTGTGGTAGCTGAGAAGGTGAAAAGGACTTGAATAACTTCATAGTGAGTACTTTAAAAGAGGGAAGTGCCATGTTTTTTTAAAATGTCTCTGTTTTCTTCCTGCCTAGGACTGGTTTTGTTTTTATTCCACATTGCTAATAAAAGCTGTTATTAACTTAGCACTGATGCATTTTGCCAGTACAATGGGATGCTCACACTTCATTTTATGATGAAGGAACATCATTACTTCAAATACTGGATGCACCAATCAAACAGGATAGTTTGTAAAAGGTTGAAAGGAGTTTATTTTTTCTGCAGCACAAATTTAATCCTTTTAATTGGATGCAGAAATAACCTCAGAACTATCTGAAAACTGTAACATGAGGTAACTGGTATCTAGATCTGGAACACTTTGAAATCTGCTTAGAATGGGATTCCCTCCCTCTGTACAAGGGACTGGATATAAACAAAAACTGGGCAAATTGATTAGAAATCACCAACAATACCAAGAATTCAGCAATCTCCTTCCCAAAACACTACTTAATCATGCAACAGGTACTAAGTTAATTACTATTATTATATTTAAAGTGTTCAGGACTCCCACATGATACAGGAACACAAACAGCATTTACTGGATGGTGTCAGTCATTTCTGAACGTTGTATTGCCCTGCAGTTAAGTGTGTGCAGAGCCTGAGAGACTCATAATCTCAGGTTCTGATCTGGAAACAAGCTCTGCTTTATCAGATCTACAATACCTTTGGAGAACAATACTGAAATCATTCTAGGCAGGGTCAAGACCCAGGAATTAGATCCTCCAAGTCATTCATTATATTGATTGTCTTAATCATCCAAGTGATTTCCTTCTCATCAATGGGACTGCTGATGTGATTAAGCCCCGTGAGACTGCTCCCCTAAGGGAATACCAAAATATTTGCTTGGAGGGTCTGACTGACCTGAAATCGAAGATTGGACTTTACTGCCCTGCTTCTCCTGCCCCTTCCAGACAAGCCAAGGCTCCTCTAGATGCTGCTTTTGCCTCTATCACAATTTGCTGGGGCTGAAAATAATGTTTTCACTTCTACTAATGCCAAAATTTAAAATATCTACATTGCTCATTATTAATGTAAAACATTAACACTCAGAAATCTTGATGATTATTTTATGATCCCGTTTGTTATCCAGCATTTGCCCTAACAATCATTTCCCTTTGATTTATTAACATCTAAGTAACAAAGTCATCTTGGTCAGTACAACCAATCAATTTTGGTATTTAATTTTTGTTTCTCCTTGATTGGGTCTCTAGGTTGCTGACTTTCTTCAGACAAAATCAATATTTTATTCCTGTGCTCTGAATGCACTTCACCTCACAACAGAGACTGCAAAATCCTATTCCTGTAGAGGCTTTACTTTGCAACTGCATTACCCACAAGCAGTTCTCTGATTAAGACCTCAAAAATCAAAACAATGTGCATTAGAGGATGATTCCATTTCTGCTCTTTTTTATATTTGTTTTTCTCTTGTTTATTTTGCTAACATGTACAGTAATTCCTATTTATGAGGAACTAAAGCACAGAACAGAACTGGATCTGTAGCAGGTTAGACTTCAGAGGGCAGGAACTTTACCCTCTGCAAACAGACCCTGCATGAACTTGAACCCTATCAAAGCCAGTGGGGCTCTATGTACTGTCCTGCACAGATCCACTTTTAGGACAAGGACACTGTAACAATAGAGAGAACAGAATTACAAGGGCCTTTAATTCTCAGTGCTTTCACGCAGATTCTCTTTGATGCTGACACAAATTTGGCAGATACAGCCACAATGTTCAGAACATACAGAACAAGCCTGCATGTTGCAGCAGGAAAGGCTTAAAACTTAGTTGAAATCTCTAACAGTCTTGCTGGACAACAACCAGAAACAAAACCAAGACAGAACAAGGCCACCACCTCTCCTGGTCTCTCTGTGACAAATAAAAACAGTCCTGTGTGAGGTCTTCTAGCTGAAACCATGGAGGAGCTTTCTGAAGAGAGGTGACACGAGTGTGAGGTCTACAGCCCTAGCTTTAGAATCAGTGATGACCCAAATCCACTCAGAAGTATGATTTCTGACATGCAAATCCATGCTCTTCTGTGAGGCAGGGTGGTATTTAGCAAGTGATGGCTCTTATTCTGCCTTTTAGGCATACAAATCCAAAATTGCTAGCCAAAGGAAAAAAAAGTTGGCATGTTATACTTTACCTTTCCCAATGACTACAAACATTTGGATCATCTGGGTTTAAGGACAGAGTAGTTTTGAGCAGGAAAGACAGAATAAGCCCTTTCTGAATCCACCTGAACAGCATATGTGCCACCATGGTTGTACCTAGACAAAGAAAAGTAAGATTAGACATTAAAAATGATGCATTAAAAAAAACATCCTTGTAGGCTTTTTCATCCCAGCTTTTCTGCAAATCCAAATACTGTAGAGTTACTTACAAACTGAACTACTTGGAAAAGCAATAAACTAAGGAGTGAAATTTTTAAAAGTGCAAATACTTTTTAAAAGGAGTTAATATATTTAGACCTAAGCTGATGAATTTGATGAGTAAGCTGCCCAAGATATTGATAGCCTGAGTGTTCTTTCATTTCTGATGCTGATCATTTCTACCTCTGTCTGTCTCTACTGACAAAACAAATACCTGGGGTACTAAAACAATCTATAAACAAAACAACCCATAGGCAAATGGAAAAATACCCAAATACCCCCTTTGATTTATTTAAGTGGGTTTTACATGTATCAATATAGCAGGCTGGATCTGAGACATATGGTTATTACATGTCTGAAGGAAAATCAATTCACTTCTTGACTCTTGTGTGGAGCAATCTCTTAGAATGGCAGAGGTCAAAGTATGGCTCACATTATACAGAACAAAACTTGAAGTAAAAATATTCATAATGAAGTTGGAAATAGATTGTATAAAATTCATTAGGTGTTGTCTCTTCATCATCTTACAGTTCATCTATTAAATGTACCGACTTATATCTACTTATTGTTCATCTGGGGCTTTGAAACCAAAGTTGTGTTTGTCTAGAGGTCCCAAATGAAATCAGACAAAAAGACAAAAATGATATGAAATATGAAGCTGCTTTAAATTGGAACTGCATCAGAGGTGTTAATCTGTTAAACGTTAAGTCAGTAAAAAATATTTTTAAATATCCATTTTGGGCACTTACATCATCACATAATCCACCATTTA
Organism: Heliornis fulica; assembly: GCA_013399135.1. Lineage (NCBI taxonomy): Eukaryota > Metazoa > Chordata > Aves > Gruiformes > Heliornithidae > Heliornis > Heliornis fulica. The sequence goes on from VXBZ01006680.1 coordinate 342,758, forward strand.
AATCAAAAGTCCCATAAATTATTCCTGGCAACAAGACTGCCCTAAAAATAGATTGAATCTTCATATGATCATCTGAAAAACACATGGCTCATTGCCTCATGGTCCATAACAGCAAAAGGGATGTTAAGGGGTTTGCTCTGCATGGCACTGATATACAGCCCAGCATAAAGAAGCCATCACAAGGCAGAATGAACAGCAGAGGGATAGCCAGGAAAGCTGATGTGAAATTATCTCCTGAGTCAAGGCTTCCTAAGCTCGTTCAAGGACACCCACTGCTGTTAGTGCATTCGAAGTCAAAATCCCAGCGGGAGGAACAGTTCATCTTTTAAATTATTCTGCTAAACCCAAAGACAGGGCTTATGCCATGTAAGTCATATTAATGTTAAGTAACATGATTTAATGTTTATGTTCCTCATGAAATGGATTTAAGTCTGGGAGTGACCATTCTCTACCTGAGGGCTGTTTGAAAGCCCCATGGCTACAGTGCAAGAGCTTACTCTGGGAATCAGGAGGGCTGACGAGGAATGACATGAGAGATCCTTCTGTCTATTGAAAAGACACCCACTACACTTGTCCCAGACACTGCTCCCATGGAGGAAAGTGTCTTGAAGAGCTGGCCTGCAAGTGCTCATGGAACAAAAGTCCAGCAAACCTAATCTTGAAAAACTGGAGTCTGTTTGAGGGTAGATCTGAGCTTTCATTTAAGGTAACATACTGTCAGCTGTCCAAGTATCAAGCTACACACAATGACAGGCAGCCCCTGAACAAAAATACCTTCAAAAGACACCTTCAAGGTACTGCACTAGCTACCCTTGAGTAACCGAATCACAGAGGACAAGTTCCGCTGAGCGCTGGGTGTACAGGTTGTAATTTCCCCCCTTTGCTCATCCTCTTTGTGGAGACACTGAACAAGCAGGACTAGAGGAAAACCTGCTTCTACTCAACAGAAATGGTCCAGGCAAGAGCCAGCAAAACTGCTTATAGAGTCCTCCAGAGAGGGGAGGGTTTCAGTCACAAGGTGCTGTGCTCAGTTTGTTAATTCTTTGAGAACACCAAGAGCCCAGGTTGGTCCCTAGAGGAGTTAAAGGCAGAAAGACAGACAGTCTTCTACCTAAAGGGAATGAGCCTTCCTCACTTAACTAAAGCATCCCTCTGTTTGAATTGGGTGCTTCTCAGAAGTCTGTTTCTTCTGAAGAAATTATGTATCACTTTGGTTTTTAAATGAAATAAGCACCAAAAGAATTGTTTATAAGCCTTAACAGCATACAGAACATTTATTCACAGTGTATTTGAAGGAGGTGCAAAACTGTTTTCCAGACTTTTTAATGCTTATGCTATTTTATTATCTGTTTATAAATGAACTGCTTTGTGCAAATTATTTTGTACCTTTGTAAGTCAGGTTGTCTATCAGAAACATCCAACTCTGCAAATACAGCAAGACTTCACTCATCTCAAGTGTCTCTTTTTCTAACTCAAATGAAATATTTCACTTTGATCACTGTTAATAGAAAAGACCTTATGCCCAAATTGAATGGTTGCTATTACAGGATTCAGAATAAAACTCTAAAAATAGGAGCACATAGATTAAAAACAAAATAAAAAAAAAAATCACATCAACAAAGAATCCGGTAACAACATCTAACACAGGGTTTTCAACTGAGATTGCTCAGCATTATATATACTACATACCCTCCTGCACTGCATTTAATGTTTGGAACATATTCTCCAGGAAGGCAGCATCAGCCTTTCAGGGGACCATGCCTGTTACACAGTTAAAGATACAGCAAATCATAGGAACGTTTCCAGGGTCAGAACTGCCACTCTCGGGAGGAGAGGGAGCCTTTGGAGCTTGATGAGAGAGGAATAATGCTCTCTGTGCAGTCCCTAAGTAAACTCTTTTTGTCTCTCCAGACCTGATTTTTCTTTTCAGGAGTGAAAGAAGTCAATTTAGGTACAGTTTGGCAAGCAAGAGGGTCTTTCGATCCAAAATACAAGCTGGTGATTTTTCACAAGTGTCTGGCTCTCTGGTAATTATAACTGATTAGGTTAGGTATCTGTTACTCATTAAGCCATTTTCATATACTGTGCTGCTTTTTGAATACATTTCAGTACTTCACCTATGATATGTGATATAGGTCACATCCACCAGAAAAAAATAGTAGTGGCAAATTAATGACTTATTTGTCTGAGGATTCAGCTAAAAACCTTTGTTGGGGTTTTCAAAGAGACCAGAAGATGCAGATGATCATTTAAAGCAGATGAAGTACATGTGAGTGTGGATAAATCAGGTCTTTTACTCCCTTTTCACAGATTGTACAGTGCAAGGTGAGGATGACAGTACCCCACAAGATTGGAGGAGACTGAGGGGTGACCTCATTAATGTTATAAATATGTAAAGGGTGAGTGTCAGGAGGATGGAGCCAGGTGTTGGTAAGTGATAGAACAAGGGGAAATGGGTCCAAGCTGGAACATAGAAAGTTCCATCTTAATATAAGGAAGAACTTTTTCCCTGTGAGTGTGACAGAGCCCTGGGCCAGGCTGCCCAGAGAGGTTGTGGAGTTTCCTTCTCTGGAGACATTCCAGACCAATCTGGACATGTCCCTGTGTGATTTAATCGAGGTGACCCTGCTCTGGCAGGGGGTTGGACTAGATGGTCTTTGAAGATCCCTTTCAACTCCTGACATTCTGTGATTTGGAGCTACATACAAAGAAAATAAGACCCCAAAGAATCCTTGCTGGGTGAAGCAGAAATCCTCTAAAGCTCCCTCTAGGTGCTGAGGATCTGGCTTTACATTGTTGTGAAAAAGGAGTAGTGTATACTTTAAGTGGCTATGAAGAAAAAAAAGAAAACCAAAACCACAGATTAAATTTCTCCTCTGCTTCTTTGGCTGACAGACTAGAAAAATTAACTCAAAATGACCATTAGAGAATTTCCTGTTCAGGGGCAGTAGCAGTGAAACATTTCATTTTTACACCTCTGTCATAAAATATTTCATAACATGACTTTGACATGAAATTCAAACAGAATTTCCACTCCGTGACAAAGTTCTAAATTAAATGCTTTCGTCTCAATTTGGGATGAAATGAGTTCTGAACCAGGCAAAAAGCTAATTTAGTGTGCAGCTGCAATTAGGGAAAACATTTACAGAAGTGACTTTCACTAGCATGCAATACTCTAAATCCTTACTTTTGAAGTTCATTCCTTTAGATGGCTAAATGTATATGCAGTCAATTTAACCTAGCCTGAATTTTTCCCAGAAACATCTATGCAATGCTTTTACAAAGAGCCATGGTAAAAAGTGTTACCTCAAAAGTGCTAAAAATTCCAGATGGATCCTGCTTCTACAGACCACCAGCACATGAAGAGACACAGCACATTAGCAGGACAGCAGAAGAAAGCTCTTGAGAAACTGCTTGGCCCTGTGAGTGATCAATTAGAAAAACAGAAAACATACTGGGTCAAAGCGAGTGTGTTTGGGGGAGTGGAAGCAAATTAGGACAGAACTGAGAGAAACCATTCTGAATGATCACACATCATGAGACAGTTGTGCTGTATCAGACCAAAGAGCTCTATCCTGCTTCCAGCCAGTACCAAGTGTCTAGGGAAGAGCACAGGGCTGATGGTGACACATCCCTTTGGTACCTGGCCAGTCTCCAGCCATCTGCAACTTTGTGACTGCCTCAGCCCCAAGTGGCATCTTCGTGTTTTATGGCATTTGTTGGATTTGTCTAATCATTTCTGATCCATTAGAATGTAAATTTCAATACCCTAAACTTAAATTATAGTGTCAACAACATCCTGTGATGGTCTCATGTCTTAGCCAGGTACTGTACCAAACAGTTCCTTTGTTTTTCTGTCTTCTCCATTTCATCTGACACCTCCTTGCTCCTCTGTTAGAAGTCAATCCTTGATTCTCAGACTTTTTCCCCCATCACATCCTATCTTATAAACAAAACTTAGTTTACATACAGACTTTTTCTTCTGTAATCCCCTAACAAGAAAGTTCAATTTCTTCCAGGAAGTTTGATGAAAGAGCTTGCATAAGCCTTCTGGAAATCAAACTGGATCTTCTTGATCCACATGTTTACTTCAAAGAGCTTTAACAATTTACAAAGCCTTTAAAAAGCCATGTTGATTTTTCATTTATTTATCCAGAGGTTCCCTAATTCTGTTCTTAATTATAGCTTCTACCAAACAGGAAAACCTAGGTGTATGAAAATTAAAATTTATTCTGGTATTTATGTGCAAGTGATTGAGGAAAGTGCAAGAGAATAGTTAAGCAGGAAACAAAAAGTTGGATTTCACTGAAGAAGCATTAAAGTGACTGAGTGTTTGCTGATTACACTATTTTAGTCTCTAAGTAGTAGCAAGCTTCCAACAAGCTGCCCTCTGTGGCATTCCCTCCTTCTCATCCCATCTGAAATTTTCATGATAGTTTAGGCAAGGGATCATTTAAACACACACTTCATTTGGCTCTGCATCAGATTTTGTTAGAAACAAGCTGTTATGAAAGCTAAATGAGGCCACGAGTTTCAAAACTGATCAGGATTTTTTGGATGCCTCCATTTATGATTAATACCACGAGATACCATGGCAGGGCTGAACGACAGGCAGAGCCCAGAATCCATGCTAAGAGACAAGTTGTTTTCATCTGGCCAGTCAAGAATGAAGCCACTCAAACTCACTAGTCACTTCTGAAAATTGTTGCCACAACCAACAGGAATATTGCCAATGACAGGCTGTGAATTTGTTTGGTTTTTAATGAAAATTTAAAGCTGTTTTAAACAGATAAACACTTCCAGGAAGGATCAGGTACTGAATGCAAAAACACAATGTGACTCTTATTGTCTGAGCACAGAGATTCAAGTGAGAGAGGAACTGGCAGAAACACCAGACTCCATGCTGGGACACTGGGTTACCTCCACTGACATCTTGCACGACTAATGTGGGAGGACAGCAGACAAGAAGCTGCTTCTGTCAACAAAAAGGTGACATTTCAGTTAACAGGGTCTATTAAAGCCTCTGGGAGTCATCATACCCAGGGCACATTATTACCAGTTACACACAGGGCAAACAACTGGTCTGTAATTTGTGCTACAAACCCCATGCTGTCAGTCATATTAAGCTTTTCCATGCTCCCCTTAGCACTGCTCTCTAAGGTTTGTGTGCTGCTCTGCCTGTGCTTTCCAGTTCAGTAGCTGGAAATACTTGGAGTAGAGACAGAGTTCACCACTACTGAACTACTCTTCACCTGGAGGTGACACAGAAAAGGAAACAGCTGACCAGGACAGCACAATTTCTTTTGACTTCCAGGAGGTTTCCTTTGCAGTATCCTGGAAGGCTCCAAGTCACAGGACCACTCTGAACACTTCAGCCCTAGGAACAGACCAACAAGATGTACAAAACATTTTCTTAACTTAGGTTAAGAAAATTATCCTTAACTTTTCAGGATAAAAGTATTCTGTGCTCCCTAGGAAAGTTTATCACACTAAAGCAAAACTCGTGGCTGACATTGCAGTGAATGCTGGGAATGAAACAAAGCAAACAATTAAATTGCATTTTCCGTAATTAACATGAAATAAAGGAATAAAAGGAAAATTTAGAGATTTTGCATAGCCTGTGAGGAAGTCATAAAAGAAAAGGGTGAAGAGCTGCATCATGGTCTTAGCAGCAACCATCTCTGCTAGATCACCTGGCGACGTAGGTGCTGATCAGGACAAAAAAAGGAATGAATTTCATTCAATTTTTAAAACTTTCTTTTAAAGACTGGATACATGCACTGGCCTTCTAACTGCTGGAGTGCCCTCATAACTCTCTTTTCTAGTCCTTGAACCTCAGTTGCTCAGTATTCCAAAATCAGGGAGGTGGGGATGATTTTAAAGGGAACCCAATTTCCATATCTCTTAAGTTGCTTTAAATTTCTAAGATCTAAATTACACTGTTGTGTGTTGCAATTGCTACAATGAACACTGTAACAGTTCCATGGATATCTTATGAAGTCTGAAGATCTACTTCAGTGCTAAGCACCCTTATGAGCTGACTTCACTGGAGTCACTGGGAGCCTGGCTAGAGCGAAGTAGGAATAAATAATGAAGTAAGCTCTTCTCAATCTATCAAATGTTATTTTCGGAAGCTCGGGATTATTCTGTCAGTGCTCAGAGTAAAACTGGGTCAAAATACCACAGAGACATGCCACTAGGCAAGCAATCCAGGCAATTAGTTTAGTTATGGTTAATGAAGTATGTTTATTGAGACAAAGGCTGGTGCATGTGCCTGGGATAAAGTGCTCTGAATTTAAATCATGCTCTTAAAGACTTAAGACGTGATACTGGCTTAGCAAAGCAGGCTAGACAGAGGTAGGTGAAATTCCACCCAATTTCTGCATCTAGGACTATCTGTAGGCTGGCTCTGAGCCTTCAGAGGCACCCAACCATCATACAACACTGGGCTTTGAAGCTTCAGGTGAAGTTCAGGACATAAATGTTCTCCAAGTCTTTGTATCTTCCACAGGGGAAAGAAGAAGAGGACAAACTAACCTGCCAGGTGCTTTAATAAGCATATTACAAGCTGAAAAGTGACTAGATACTGAAAGAACAATGCATAAACAGATTTGGCAATACCCATCCACTCCATGAGATCAGCACACAAAGAAAAACACACTTTATCAGTACTTACACAAACTCAATATCCATGCACTCTTGTGTGAACCACGAGTACCAATCCAAACAGCTATTATTCCTTACAACACTAAATTTCTTTTTCTTAAATAATTGAATAGTTAATCAATAGTCCAGCAGAAATATAATGAAAATATTACATTAGCAACACCTAAAAACATTGCTGAAACAGTGCCCGAGTACAGATAATTGCTGGCTCCTTTTCAGAAAGGTCAGCTTGGGGAAAAAAATTATCTGTGATTTTATGCCCATAATTTTGTACTTGCACTCAGCTACCAGTGTAAAATTGGAAGCCAGCCCTTTGAACATTTGGCCCTTTAAGTTATCGATCCAAACCAAGTCCGCTGAAGCGCTGGCGTTCCTCCTAGAGCCGGAGCCCTGAGCCCATCTTCCCCGGCCTGACAGCCAGGCCAGGAGGTGGCTGGCGCTCCACCGGCATGTTCTGCCAGAAGCAAGATGGTGTTGGCAGGCTTCGAAGGCCCTCACTTCAAGAAGGATGTTGAGGTGCTGGAGCGTGTCCAGAGAAGGGCAACGAGGATGGTGAAGGGTCTGGAGAACAGGCCCTACGAGGAGGCTGAGGGAGCTGGGGAAGGGTCTGGAGAACAGGCCCTACGAGGAGGCTGAGGGAGCTGGGGAAGGGTCTGGAGAACAGGCCCTACGAGGAGGCTGAGGGAGCTGGGGGTGTTTAGTTTGGAGAAGAGGAGACTGAGGGGAGACCTTATTGCTCTCTACAACTACCTGAAAGGAGGTTGCAGTGAGGTGGGGGTTGGTCTCTTCTCCCCAGTAACAGGCGACAGAACTCGAGGAAATGGCCTCAAGCTGCTCCAGGGAAAATTTAGGTTGGATATTAGGAAGAACTTCTTTACTGAGAGAGTCACCGAGCATTGGAACGGTCTACCCAGGGAGGTGGTTGAGTCCCAATCTCTGGAGGTGTTTAAGAGACGGGTAGATGCGGTGCTTGAGGACATGGTCTAAGGGTAGACTTGGTGGCGGTAGGTTAATGGTTGGACTGGATGATCTTAGGGGTCATTTCCAGCCTTAACAATTCTATGATTCTATGATTCTATGAAGGCAAAGTCCTGGTACCCTGCAGCATGTCAACAGGAGACAACCTCCTGCAAGCTGAGAGATCCTCCTGGAGCAGTCATCTCCAAACACTCCCAATTAAACCACAGTAAACAAGGAAAGTCAGAGACACTTCAAGCATTGGCCTGCTCAAGCCTCCTTCCCCAATGCCACCATCTGACCAGTGCCATAAGGGGATGGCGTCCCCCGCCCCGATCCCACACTTCCTGCACAGTGGAATGTTAAAGCTGCCGAAGCTGTGTGGGGAGGCACGATCTCTACTGATTTAACAGTGTATTTATACTCACTATCCCATGCATATTTCAGCTATTCCTCCACACACACTACTTTGTAAAAGAAAGTATGCTGACACCCATCAAAAAACTGATCTCTGGAGAACTCAAGTCAGTTTGCTTATATATATACAGCCACCCACCTAATCCGCGTTCAAGATGTCAAACGATTACAGCATATGCTTCCTCAGACACTCTGAGCAACAAAGACCTTGTATACCCACAAGAATCAGGATAAATAAAGCAACCTCAGTGTTACAGGCATGCCCAGATGAGCAATAATGTGTGTCTGAGTATTCAGCTAAAAAAACCCCAACATTTTATTCCAATGGATTATTTTTACGGTATTGAAATAGGGCATATGAGGTTGATATGAAAATGGAAGTAACAAGCAATGAAATGTAAGGATGCTGAAAATATATACACTGAATTAAGTATAATTCTCTGAAAGTGCTGTGAAAGTCAGGAAAGAAGCACTGTTTGAAAATGTAGAATATCTTTTTCAGTTATATTTTTCAAAAATTACTTCCATTTTTCAAGAACAAATGCCCGCTTCTTTTTGTCTTCATTCATCTCAGAGGAAAATAAAATGAAACAAACAGAAAAAAAAAAAGTCCCAAGTACAGTGAACAGCTGAGCCAGGGACAAATTAAGTAACACAGATTGATGGCTGTTGATCTACTGCAGTACTATCACATCCCAATGCTACATCTCATATTTCATTTAAAGACCTGTCTCTTCCAGAAACAGTGCAGTATTTATGGGAGCAGGCTGATTTGCAAGCCTTGGAGCTGCACTGAGAATCCAGATTCAGTTCTTCCAATCTGGCTTGAAAGTTGGTGAACACCTTGAACTTTGAAGACAGTAACCCAAACAACATGAAACCAAACACTGGAAGAAAATGAACACTGAAACTCAACATGTATTTTCCAGAAATGCTGCAGGCAGGACAAAGCTTTTTATCTTCAGTTTCTTTGTAAGACAGTAAGGAGATAATGTTTGCTTCCTCTGCATCTCTACCTTTGCTAACCCCACTGGTCCAGTAGCATATATCTTCATCTGTTCTCCTCCAGGTTTTCCCAGTGCATTACTCTCCCTGGCATTCATTGTTACAACAGCACTCAGATGCTCTCTTCCCACAGTCAATTTCCCTTCTCAGCCTCTTGAAATCTCCATCTAATTTTTTTTAACTTCCTAGCTATTAAAAACATTGACTGGCCAATACAGAATATAACTTTTTCTATGAATGTCTGCTAAATATAAGATAAATGTTAAATCAATTTTTAGATTTCTAATGGCTTAAGAATTAGAGTGGCCACTTAAAAACTGCCAATGTTATTTGAAATACGAGAGGTTTCCTCAGAAGCTGCAATAACCCTTTGTGCTTTGCTGTGCTTCTTACAGAGCATATCTGGAACTCTATCAATACTGCAGGAATGATACTTGGTTCAATCATGTCCAAGCTAAAAGCCTGAGTTAGGAGTCCATGTAATTTATCTGGTGTCTCAGAACATGCACAAATCTCTGCCTGAATGGTTGGACTGGATGATCTTAAGGGTCTCTTCCAACCTTAACAATTGTATGATTCTATGACAGTTAGGTGGGTGTCTAGAAAAGGCTCCTAGGTGTGGTATCCCACATGGAACACATTCTGAACAGATCTACCCTTCTCTTCTCCATGCCATGGAGAAGGAAGGTCATGCTGTGTGAAGAAGGTCTCTGCAATTACTAGAAGTCACTGCTGGGAGAGAACATGCTGCAGGATTGCTGTTTCAGGACTACTCACCAGTTGCTCACATGCTGTGCTAGTAAGAAGGGACCTACTCCAAGTGCCTAAAGCTGGCATCCCAAAACCCTCTGAAGGAGGCTCAGGATATGTATTACCATGTCAGGACAGGTTTATATCCTGGCAAAGCCTGACTCCATGCCAAGGGAAGACACCAAATCCCTTGCCATGCCTTGCTCTCTCTGTGACACAAGCTGTGAATGAGAAAGGAGGTGAGCTGTGCCTAAAGGGCTGGCTGTGGGGCTCAGCACTTCTAGACTGTAGAGACATTTTACTTCTTGATTTAAACCTGCACCTCTTGACCACTCACTACTGACTGCAGACCTTCAAGCTATATAACCAAAAACAGGCTCCACAGCACTCCTCATTCAGCTACAGAGCAGCACCCAACTGCACCTTCACTAAGATGTGTCTCCAGGGGCTGAGATGAGCAACCAGCATCTGTAAATCCCCTTCCATAACATCCCTGTCTCATGCTTCTGTGCCTGCTTTCCTCTCTGTACAAGCAGAGGGAAGAGGGGACTATGGCCAAAATTTCCAGCAGATCCAGCCTCCAAAAATATCCTTACCTTTCCAGGAACCATCACAGACACTGTTAGAGCTGGAGAGATAAATGAGAACATGACCCCAGCCTTATTTAATTTTACATCACTATGCAAAGCTCTTGACTCCACTGTCTCCATGACCTACTTTATCTATTGTTTATTATTTTTTTTTTCCAGGAAACTGCTCATTAAGGATAAAAGCACCTGGCTTACAGTAACAGGGCACTGTGCAAAATATCTGTCACCGAGCCGAGAGAGGAACATTCATAAATATATCAGAAAGAGCAAACCCACAAAGAACTGAGGGGCTGCACTGGAGGAACTTCAGCAGAATGAAGGCAAAGAAGATGTAAGGGCCAATGTCTCTACTGGTGGAAATGGCTGAACTCCACTGAGTTCACTGTGTCAGTGTGTATCTGGAGAGCATGTGGATCCACCAGCTCAGTCATCAGATGCAGATGGTACTGCAGCTACTCAGGTTAAAGCGAGTAGTTTCTTTCTGGCAGAAAAAGCACTAGCTAGAAAAATCACTACAGACAAAACCAGACCTGATTAACTGGTGCATGCAGCTACCTCAGGTGCCTCTTCCCCCTCTGCCTAAATTTGGCACTGAACACTTATTTACTTTGAATAAAAAAATTATAAAAGAGGGAGTTTATGGAGTAAGTTTAAGGCTTAACTTCCACCATTTTACAGATGTATTTAGTAAGTTTTTTTTCCACAAATTAAGACAAGTACAGTTCTCCCTCTGCATTCTTCCCTCATCAACACCACACGTACCATCTGCTAAGTCCTTTCACTGAGCCTTCTCCATCGCTCGCTCTCGGATCCACAGCACTCTGATGGTCAAGAACACTTCCCAGTAAGTACTTTATTGGCCATAAAAATTACAGCTTAAATGTTGCTCATGTGTTTTCTAAGTGAAATGTAAACTTCACACAGTTTTCTCTGTGCTGAGATGATCTGAGCAAACACCCCTTACACATCTGCTGCTGAATGAAACCCAATGTGACAAACGCAGGCACACAAGGCAACAGCTGCAGGAGACGGGTCAGCTCCCCACTTTCATCTCCTCTCCTATCACACACAACCTTCAGAGCACTGGAGGAATCACAGACTCTCAGAGCTTTGTGCTGGTTAGCACCAAACTTGTGCCAAACTCACCTTTGTAAACATGAGCTAATCTGGATGTCGGTTTTAAACACTGCATTAATAAAGGGCTTCTAAGCTCCACACCGACTGGTCACCTCCTTCATCTGCCCCAGTTCCTTAGGTATGTGCTGGGAGTTCCCTCCCCCCAGTCTTTATTCTGACCTTATCATCATCTTCTGAGTCTTGTTTTCTTGTTTTTCTGTTCTATCCAACCCCCCTCTGAATAACCCCATTTATAATTGCATGGTGACCTCTTCCCCAGTTCAACAGCCACTTGGCACTTCTCAAAAACTCATTCCAGGTAATTGCATCTGTTTGAACTGCAACTCCACTGAATCCATCTCCAAGGGAACCTGCACAGTCTCTGGGCTCTCAGCTGCAAGATTTACCATCTGCAGGGACTCCAGGTACTGCAGGGTCAAGATCTTAACATGTCTTGATCCATCTTTGACCAGAGGAGAAACAAGTTCTCTCAGTGCATGAAAATGATTAAGATTAGTAACAGTGGAAGCAAGACTGGAGATTGTAAACTCTCTTCTTGCCACTCACTGGAATCCTGCTAGCCTGCATTTTACTCTTCTATCTCAGCTACCTTTTCTTCTTCCTCTTGTCCTTCATCACACAGGGCATTGCTGCCTTTCATGCCATTTCTTCCTTCGGAATTGGAGAAGCTAAGCTTTAGCTTATCTTGTTCTGAGATCTTGTTCAAGCTTTAGCTCATCATGTTCACTTGACATGATTTACTGTTACACCTGTGACATACAGCACTGAAGGGCTTTAACAGATATGTGTGAGCCAACTTGCAGGGACAGAGTAATCACCAGCCAATTAAACAGCAGCCACAAAGAAAAATACACAAACACAGCACAAAAATATCAGAATAAATCACTGACTACTGTTTTATGCTCTGGACTATTCAAGTAACTCCTGAATTGCTCCTTTCACTGATTCTTCAGGACTGTGTTGATAAAACACAATATCCCTTGGATTGTCTGGGCAAGAAGATTCAGTGTACTGCCTTTCTTCCACATAAACATGGATCACAGAGCTTCAACTGTCCTGCAACACTCGTGCTTCCAGGCTTGTGCTGGCTGCTCTGAATCCCTCCAGGAGAGTGGGTTGCAAGTCAGAACAGTGTGTGTCTCCAGACTTATGCTCTCCACCTTGGAAATGACTTAGCTTGCTGTCTTAAGGCATTCTTACTTCAGTACTCATTTCAAAAAGGGTCTGTGATATGAACTAGAAAGCCTTGCAACACAAGCACAGGAAGAGGAAGGCAGAGTTTAGCTCTCTGGTATTGCAGTGATAAGAGTGCAGAAGAAAGAAGTAGGATAGAGTAAAGCAGGATTGTGTACCAAGCACGTGTGTCAACCAAGGGCCACGTGTGTGCACTGGGAGCTGCCTCTCCTCAGCTTTACCCCTGGTACAATGGAACATGTCCCTCTCCCAGACATTTCATTTTGACCTGTCATGCACAGAGAAAAGTTTACATAAATTCACATTGTAATGGTGAACTGGGTGTTTCATAACTCACTCTGTTGAGCCTCATCTCCTGAGGATTAAAGCCCCCTCATTCTATGCCAAAATAGACAATGGATACAAACGAGCGATGGGGAGATGATGTGTTTTGCTCCCCTGTTTGTTTGTTTAAACTTGGAGCCCACTCACCAACCCAGTCATTCATTTCTCCAACTGTTTGAATTCTTTGATTTGCTAGTCAGTAAGTCAAACATTAGGTGGGAGTAGGAATGTGTAGGTGGAACCAGAGCAGTCAGAAGCTCTCAGAATCTTATTCTAAGATCTTGAAAATTTGAAAATCGGAAGTTGATTTAAAAAAAAATAAACTGCAATAAACAATTCTCATTTTTTCAGACTTTTTCTTTTTCAAATACTGACTCTGATGGAGCATTTTATCTGTCTTTAAATTCCTACTCAGAAAGATTTGGTCAAAATATCCCATTCAGACCTTTCAACGTCTCAATGAAAATGGGCAGAAAAAGACCAGCTGGAAATATGATTATCAGTTCAGCTCTAAAAGATGTTCACACTTTACAATTTCAACAAAATATTTACTAGTAATGGCTCACCTTATTATCATGAATTGAGAGTAAATTGAAATTTCGTGCAACTGAATAGGCTAATTACATACACAGACACATACTTTAAAAACTAGGCTTTTCATGTTCTTAAGTATAAGCAATTAAGGGTAAGAGTAACATTTCATAATCATGTCATTGATCTGAATTCATTTTCATTCTCCTGTGAAAGCACTATACTTACATAAGACACATCTGAATTTGTTCCTGTTTCTGGGATTGGCATTTGTTCTAGTCAAATATCCAACTTGTGAGGGGTTTTTTCCAGTTTTTACCTTCACAAGAAATTAAAATTTTGAGAGTCTGAATCTATCAACTTTGAAGAAAGAACTAAAAACTCGTTTAACAAAAAAAAAGTCACAGGGAGCTATGGGAAATTCTGTATTAGGCTGGCCTACTAATTAAATTCAACTATGCCATATTACTTCCACTGTTCAAATGTATCCGCCTACAGATCTAAAATCTTTTCAAAATTATTAAAAATCAGGAGTAAAAAAATCCCAAATCTCTTTCCTCTTTCATGTGGAGCCACACAGAATGCACTTTTTCCGATTTCAAAGTCCATTAAAACATCACCTTTGAAAACAGATGCACAATCAGGCCCAGAAGTGATTTATGCAAGCGAGCTGCTCAGAACTGCCAAGGACTATTCATGTTCAAAGCACCCCCAGCAGGCTCAGCTAGGTCCAGTTTGTATCATGTATAATTAGGATTCTTCAGACCATAAAATCAATACTATAGCTAGTAAGTGGTATGTTATCTCTCAGAATCTTGCTGCATCTTCTGTGTCTTTGATCAAGCAGAGTTGACTGTTAAGGACATTTAATGTTAATTAATGAAAATACATGTGATTAAAAGTTCTTTGAGGTTTAGCTAACTGTGCTACAAAAAAAATCCAGTATGTGAAATCTGAAATTTATGTTTGTATCAATGACTGGTGTTTAGGATACTCTGAGAAGAATTTAGGGTTACCAGTCATCTTAGCTAAACTTTCTCCTGCCTTACAGACATGCTTTCTTGAGCTGGTGTGTGTACCACAGATGAGCCAGTTCCTTGATGAGTTATGTCTCATTTCTAATATCAAGATCTGCAGGTAAATTCTTCCTTGGCACCAACTGAGTATTTTATGAAATTCACTTCCTTTGATAACGAGTGATTGACAGCAAACCACTATGACTGACAAATAAATAACAGAACCTGCTGAGATTAAGCAGGGATTTGAAAAGAATGACCACAATCCTCAGAAAAGAACAGTTACAGAAGGCCAAAGTATTCCATAATCCCACAGGAATGTGATATTTGGCTACCAATCACTTTGACTATCCAAGACCCTGGCTACTGAGTAACATTTATATTTAAAAATATTCCAATTTGATGTAATGCATCTAAGTGACTTTTCATGGTTGTCAGGCACAGGGAGAAAGGCAAAAGGAAATTTTTCATTATTATAAAGTGCTGTGGGATTCACTAGAAACATTGTATTAGATTTAATATCTGTTTCTAAACTAGAAATGAAGAGTAGAATAACTGCGTTGTAGTAACACTATAGGGCAGCTTCTGTAGTTAATATATGTCAATTATTTCCCATTTCCCAAGACATTTTTGATTTTATCATATATATTCTAACAGTCTTGCTTAATATTAGCTACGTAGATTAAATGAACCCCTGGGTTCAGCAAGACTACTCTACTACCACAGTCTGAGTAAACACCTTCCTTCCAACAACTTCTTCCAATACAGACCTGTGAAAAAGCAACACTGCTCACATTATCTCACTTTTTTCTCTAATAAACTAACATAGTAGCATAATAATAGTCAGAAACTTTAAGTACTCTTGCAGCAGCTCTATTAGTTCCAGCTAGGACATGCCCCACTGCTCAAGGACACGCTACTTTGAGTTCAGCAGTCCCTGCTGGTACTAACTAGTGAGTTAAGGCTTTCAATGACAGCAATCCCGTGCCAAAAATAAGAGACATACTGAGGGGAAAAAATAATCTTCCTGCATCTCTTGCAGTTTAGTTGAGTTTGAAAGACAAAGTGTGAAAGTGCTGAGAGCAGGATGCTGGCTAAATAGGTGCCACTTGTACTTGCCCCAGATGTGATGGAGCTGGCATGCTGTTCAATACAAAGTGATTAATGATTGCTTGCAATCAGCCCTAGAAATCAATTGGCATTGAGTGACATAATGATCCTATGACATCACACAGACTCACATCTGATGCTTGTTCTTGGACTCTCCTCCTCATGCTGCCATTTATGGCACTGTAAGTGGGCTCAAAAAATTATGGGCTTTATGATGTTCATGAATAAACAAGTTTTCACATGAGAGAGGTTTCTATTTCCTTCTGCCAATTTTTGTTTTCCTGTTCACCCGTGACCCCTCCCACCACTCTTCAGCATGTCAAACCCAGCTACATGAGCAGAGTGCAGGAAAAGTTATGTATCCAAGGTTGGCCCTTTATTTCAATTAAGAAATATGACATACAATAGGGAAGCCATATAAATTAGGAGAGGAAAGAAGGTCCTGTTGCTAGTAGAACACAGTGTTGTGAGCCCCATAAATCTCTCCATTTCAGCTGTACCACCACTGCTTTGTCCCTCTTTTCAGCACAAATAACAACTTTGACCAAAACAACTGTTCTAAAGTAATTATCTTTTTAAATGACCCCCAGTGCTCACTTCCAAAAGCATTTTTGAATGCTGTGCATTAAAAAAAAACAAAAAACAAACAAAAACCCAAACCAAACACAAAAACCAGAGTGAGAACAGGAATAAAGGGCAGCTTCTTCAGTCTCTATTCACATATGACAGATTTCTCCCTGCCTCAGTTTCCATAGTGGCCTTCTCTACATTTGTTCCAGTTGAATTTTTTACTAAGTTGGACAGCAGTGACACATAACATCCTAAATGAAGTGTCCTCTTTACCCTGTACAATGGTTCTGACTTTTTTACTATCTCTGCACAAATTCACCTTACTGAATCAGCCCTCAACCAGCTCTGCACTCCATGTTGGCAGCTCACAGGCATTCTACCCATGACCATCACCAGATCTTTCTTCTCTGACAAATCCAAATGACAAACCTCTTCCTTATCATAAAAAATTCAGGCTGTTAATCCTTGAGTGCACAGCTTTGCATTTGTTTTATAACATTTCTTCTGGTTACTCCAGTTCACAAGGTCACCCAGTTCCACCTACACTATGATTCAGACCACCTTGGTACAGAGTAACTCATTACCCTCCTAGATTAAAACTGGAGTAACATACCAGCAAGCATGGAACAGTCAAGAACTCTGATGAGCCTTCCCAGATGAAAATCCCATAAAATAATAAAGGAACAAAACCTTAGTTCAGTCTAGAAGGTCGAGTATAACTTCAACTTCAATACAGAAAATCTCAAATTACTCTAGATTCAAATACTCAAGTTACCAGATGCTTTCTAATCCCATCAAGTTGCCTTTCATCACCAAAACTTTACATCAAGAAAATGGAAATAGAATCTCTGAGTCTCACGGTCACACTAATTATAGGCACTTCCTCGTGAAGAATTAGCAGGATGCTTGTAATTGAATATATAAAAGTGAAAGTAAGCTTGATAAATCTGCTTCTGGGTTTGTTTGGTTTTATGTTTTTTGGGGTTTTGTTATTTGCAGTTTCCTCAAATTAAGTTGTACTAGTACAGACTACAGAAATAATTCCTGCATAACAAAC
Source organism: Heliornis fulica (assembly GCA_013399135.1). Taxonomy (NCBI): domain Eukaryota; kingdom Metazoa; phylum Chordata; class Aves; order Gruiformes; family Heliornithidae; genus Heliornis; species Heliornis fulica. The sequence continues at coordinate 360,082 of VXBZ01006680.1, forward strand.
AGACTGTGCAGATTTTCACGTGAGAAGTTCTTCAGTGCAGCGTGTAACACGAGTGTACCCACAGAGCACGGAGCATCGCTGACCACCACCACCAGTGGTGCAGTACAGGCTACCATATGCTAAGAAACAAGGCCCCAGCTGATGCATCTGCAGTAAATGATAGCTTGAGTCTTAGGAAAAGATAGAACAACATCATAACTGTCAAAGCAATTTTCCACATCGGTAGTTTAACACCTGAACTATTGCTTATTTTTGCCACAGAACTATTCCAGTTTCTGTCTGCTCTGAGATGTGTCATAAACAATGTTTGGCTGAAAGAGCCAAATGTACCACCAAGGTGGACACTTAATGAGGAAACAGTGGTTCCTCCCCCCCACCCCAGCTAAATAAAAAAGAAAAGATTCATTTTCTGTAAACATCTGGGTTGTAAATAACTTTTCACAGACAGTATGACATTAGACTGCCTCTGAATGAACGTCATAAAGGCTGAGTTATTAATTCTCATTTAATGCTACCATAATTTTCAGCTTTGCATATGAATATAATCTTGAAGTCTGTTACCAGCTATCTCAGGAATACAGCAGAAATGACAACATTCTTATGCCTTCTGCTTTTCGTGGGAATAACCAGCTAAGCATCTTGTCAGGTATTTTGAAAGGTTTCTCATAGTTCAAACAGTGCACAAAGAAAGTTTGATTTTGAAATGAAAAAACAGACTTATTTAATACATTAATTTTCCAGGTTCAAAACAGTTTAATTATTTCCATGGTCTAAGAGAAATCAAAAACAAATTGTGAGGTGTAAAAGAATAATTTATTTCCAATGGTTAATCCTTCAAAAAAGCCACAGGGAAAGAGACTCAGGATGTAGAAATCATTAATGGAAGAGTGATTGCTGACTGCTATTCCTAGAAACAATGAAATAAGGCTACAGCTGGCTCACAGAAGCAGGTAAGTTCTGGTTGACCTACCGTGAGGATTGTTGCTCACACTGCAACTCTGAAAAGGCTCTTTCAGAATCTAATCAAGCTACTGTTGTGTGGAAGACCAAGTTGGGCTATAATTTTCTGAAAAATACTCTTTAAACGGTTCCCAGTCATGCTTTTCTACCTGATGTCTTTCTTCAAGCTATTTTGACTCATAACTGCTTTCATTTTCATGAATCTGTCCTTAAAGAACCAAGGGAACATGACTTTCACACTACCAACTCTCCAGTGCCCAGTTAGGGGTGGGCAGGCAGGAAGAAAAGCAGGCAGTGAGCAGCTGACGCCTAACTACCAACCTCCAGCATGTAGTAGAGATCCATCCCACCAGGAGCACACACAAGAGGGGGAAATACCAGCAGCCACAAGGCAAAGAAAGTACCAGCTGCCAATTCCATGTCTGAGAAACAAGGTGGTTTTACAGAATCCTCAATCTTCCCACGGCTGCACTTGCTGGAACCCAGACTCCAGCTCTCCTCATCGCTGGTCTGGAAAACACGCTTACTCCACAGCCTTGGAGCACGTGGATTCTGGACTCTGCCTATAGATCTGTGTGAAAAATATTATGCAGAGAGAAATAAAGCTATAATGCTGGAACTTTACTTACTAATAAAGGACTGGAGATAGCAAGCCCATGAGTATGTACTACTTTCCTCGTTCTGATGTGGGAGATAAGCCAGAAAGTTGTTGGGCAGCAGACCAGGAGGAGGAATCAGGGACAAATAAATGAATGAGCGTAGAGGTAACTGTAGCACTTCTTTGGATTACATGCAGATCACCAGTGAACTCTTTGCCATTTGTTTTCTCCTAAGGGAAATCTCACTTTCCCAGCTTTAATTTAATCACGAGAAAAATATGTCAAGTATTGATTATAACTAGAAACTGAAGTCTTCTACAAGCATGTACACATTAACACTATCGCTCAGACATGACCTGGAAGAAATCCTCTGTCTGTCTGTCTTCATCCTCATTCCCACTCCTTCTAACAGATTGTCTCGTACAGAACAGCATGTTCAAACTTGTAAACATCAGTTTTGGTGATGAAAAAGTCCAGGAGGGAATTTGTTAAAACCATTAAATTTATGCTGCCTGTGATGCTAAGCATAACTAAGAGACATGTCTTCCAACTATGAAAGCTGAATGCAGTAAAGCCTCCGAGGAAGTTCTGTACATCAGCACTGATTTCAATTTACTGCACTTTGAAATAATATTCCAGTCAAGTCTTAAAGTAGGAGAACTTGCCACAAATGCCTGGGAAAATCCTACAGTGGTGCTGTTTGTCCACAACCCTTGAGAAATGGAAGAAACAAGGGACATACATTTGGACAGGACTTTTTGCTTGCTCCTGTCATGCCCAGCAACACCAGTTCTTTCCAGAGCTATTCTGAGCTTCTGATTATGACATTCTACTTTCTCCAAATCACAATGTAATCTATGTAGTCCTAAAAGGCTTTTTATTATCCAAATTTGATGTATTTTCTTATTTTTAAAATTGTATATCAAAACCAGCCCCAAAGTACTGCCCCCAAAGTACAAAACAACAAACAGCCAGTCACATACCCTGATGTTACACAGCTGTAAACTTGCTGGAAACCTGGAATAACAAACATTTTTCCTCCAACCACTCCAGCCTCCTATAAGAGGAAGAACTACAGAAAATACCTGAGTATTCTGCCCATGTTTTTGGTGTGAACAACTAAGAAATGACAGTGTTAGAGCATTTAATGTTAGAGCTTTGCTGCGCCTATAGCACCTGTCCAGTCAACGCCTGACGGAGGAAGATAAATCTATTTATAATACAAAATGAGTAACAAAGAGTTTATATAGTTGTCTCTGACAAAACTGACAAGGAATAGCTGGCAGCTTTAATCAGCTCCCACTGAGCCTGGGAAATTGGAGGGAAGGGAGGGCTGACCTTTCCGATGAATTTCTGAGGGCAGGTTAAAGTTTTGTTTACTTCTTTAATGGGAGGAGGTGTCGAGTTCTAAGACCTTTGGCTGAGGAGTCCTGTGCAAGAACACTGCACACCATATTTAACAAAGTCATTATGGGTTTCTCTACAACTGATTTTTTCAAATGAAGGGATGGATGAGGTTACATATATGAAAATGCTTGGATTTCATGTCCAAATTTGTCACTCAAAATGTACTATATATTATTTTCGTGTCTTGAATCTGAAAAACCCAGTAGAATATAGTTTAAATTTAATATTTGCAGGTCAGTGATTCTTAAAAGCACTGATTTGGGTTTTTTTATTCAACAAATATTCAGCTCCTATTTGTTTATATGAAAACTGATTTTTCATGTGCATCTGCTTAACTAGCACCAAGGCAGCAATAATTATTTTTGTGTGGTATGAAATCTCTAGTATCAGTTTTAAAAACTACTAAACATCTCCTCTTAAAATTAGGCTCCTTGGAATCATGTCTGAGGACAGAGTTCCAGCTGCATTTTTCCAAATGTTTCACCCTCTGGTTTATACCCCCTGCAGTGGGTACCCAAACTGACACCACAGGGCACTTGTTTTTTAATACAAAGCCCAAAGTGTTCTCTCATTAACAGTGTTGTACCATAGGGTGTCTGCTCACACTGCCAGCTCAAGTCCATCCCAATGGCTGATACAGAGACCTCGCCACAAAGGCTGGTGACTTCTAAATCAAGAATCACAGATAAAATGCAAACCTTTTGTTTTTCTATAATCTAGTTTATGTTTTTCTATAATTTACTGATTATTTTCTATAATTTACTGATCATTTTCTGTCCACTAACTCTTATAAAAATGCACCCACTGCTGTAAATCACCACCACACATATACTCACACACTTCTGAAGTTGTTTGCTGAACTAGATGCTGTGTAACTCACTGTACAATTTTTCAAACAATCCTGAAGGAACATAAGTATTGATTTTTTTGCCAGAATAGCACAGGATACACCTGACTGTCCATCAAAAACATGTTCCACGTTCTACTCTGGTTTGCACTTGCCTTACAGTTCAACAACTTCTACTTGGTATCAGTGGCAAACACTGAAATTCGTTTATAGGTCTGCACTTTCCAACTTACTGCTCATATTGCATTATAGACATGTAAAATCTATAACATACATATATATACATAACCATGAGCATGCTATAACCATTTCCTTCTGACTGACATCAGTGGAATTTGCAACTGGACCATGTACTTACTGGGAAGATGACAAAGCAACTCCCTGATGGAGAAGGGTTTCCATGATGTCAGAATGGAAAGGCACTGACTACAGCTGCACCTCTTCTGTTCTGAGCCATTTGGTTAAGAAATGTTTTAGACACGCATGCTTTAATGGTAAGGAAAAATTGTTTATGCTTCCCTTGTGAGATGAGGCTGTGCTGTACTCTCACAGCAAAAGGACAGGAGGATCAGGAGGTAACAGCACATGTAACTAAAGCACAATTCCTGCTGGTCTCAGAGCAAGGTTCTGTTTCCTCAGCAGCAGAAAACAGAGAGTGAATTATATCTTTACAGTAAGCATGAGACAACCCACACACCGCTAAGAAGTTTTTATAAATTGTGATGGATGATGATTCTGTAGCTGCTTCCAACCACTCCTGCAGGCTACTACATCAGCTCAAGAAATTAAAGGGAAACATAAAAGTTGCATTAAGCAAAAGTCAGTACTTATACTACTTGTGCTACTACAAAATCAGTATTTTGCCACTGCAGATGTATATCCTCATTTAGCTGAGTTACACTCGTGAAAATGTACAAACAATATTACCCATAGTATCATGGGGTATCACTCAAAACCACTCCCACTACTTAAAGCATAATAAAAGTCAAGTTCATTTTACACTAATAAATCTACATGTGGGTCAGAAGTATTTTTAATACATATATGTATACACATATACATGTGTATAGATACAATTTTAATATTTTACTTACATACTTGAAAATATTATTGTAATAATATCACTGCTGTTTCAGATTACCTGTGAAATTGAAAATGTCACAGGAATACAAGGAGATTTAAAATGCTGCATTTAGTCAGAACAGCAGTGCAAGTACCTCAGACTCCTTACTATTTACATGCTAGAGGCATGCAAGAGATCCTTAACTCTCAAACTGTGGAATTGTCATAATTTGTATGAATGCCTGAATTTTCCTGTCAATTAGGTCAAAGGTTTAACCTCTGAGATACTGTGCAGTGATGTTCTGCATCGTTCCTCTTCATCATTTTACAACTTTTAAATTTCATTGGAGTTATAAGACAAACTAATCTGAATGTTTGATCCATATACTCCAGACTGCTCAACATTTACTATCAATTTATTATCCATTTCCAATGTAAACAATTTCTAGCTCTTCAACAGGCTAAAAAAAGTTTTGCTTCGTTTCAAACCATTCTTGTCACATCTGTATAACTGATTCTGCTACTGTAGCAGCAACATTTCAAAATTTCCTTTGAAAAATAAAATTGATTTACTTTTAAAATAAATTTTGTTTAAAAAAACCCATTCAAATGCAAAGAAGTCTGCTACTTTATTGGGAATTTTAAAAAGTGTTAGATCTGCTCCTGATCAGAGCATAACATATCCTTCTTGCTTGCCTAAGGATGTCAGAAGATTTCTTGGATTGTTTTAAAGCTCCAGCAGAATGACATCGATTCAGTTAAGCTGAGGATCTCAATCCAAGTGACTTACACTGCAAGAAGCTCCCTTGGAACAGCTCTACCGCTGCAGTCACAGAACAACCTCGTGGTTCAATACGTGATTTTCAACATGTCAAGACTGGAATAACCTCACTGACTGAAGGGGAGTTCCTTCTTGGTTACTGAAATCAGAATCAGCTTCCTGGATGTGTGTGGTGTATAGGTCACCTCGGTTTTTGCATGGAGAGCATATTATATATATCACTCTAGCGGCAGACTCGGGGAACAAAAGCAGTAAAATATTTCCTCAGGGTAAAATATAGCTCCCAGGAGTCATAAAGCCTGAAGCAAAAGGTTATTTTACTCAAGACATATGCTGTATGTTTTATTATTCTTAGGGGGGGAACACAGTGGTGTTGTTCTAATATTCCAATGCCTGAGACTTCATCCTACTCACCCTTTGCAGCCCTTGGAAGCAAAACTCCCACAATGACACCGATGGGCAGAAAGGGAAGTGAAGTGGAGAAGTCAAAACGAGCAGACCCGGTTCATGTTCAGTGAAGCACAGCAGAGAATGATGGATGCAGATAATTACCTGCAATTTGTATCTGAGACAGTCTTTAAGACAGAACACCACATAAGGTTTTAGGAGTCTGAGGTGAGAGGCCAGGTAGTAGTAATTAATAGTAGGCATGGCAGTGAGCAGCCTAGATCCTTGGGGAATGGATCAGAGAGTGCCCATCAGTATATCAGGGCTATCTGCCTCCATATAAGATGAGGAAGGGCTCCAGCCTTAGAGCCTCAACACAGCTTGCAAAAGCCTTTTTCTGCTTCAATATGGCATGCAGTGAGGAAGGAGAAGGATCACACAGGTCTAAATTGAGAAGAAATTAAAAAATATTAAGAAAGAACATTGAAATGGAATAATGGTGGAAACCATTCAATCAGATGTGCAAAATGGAAAGTTTATATAAAGTAAGAAGCACAGTCACTAAAACACTAGAAAACTGAGCAGAGAAGAAGCCTACATGGTTGACAGAAAGCCCAACACAATAATGTTTTCCTACTAACACATTTGGAAGAACAATCAGTATCCCAGCTGGTCTGGTTATCCACAGCACCAGGTACTGTATCCAAGAACAGAGACTAACACATATTATTTTTTCTGTAAAGAAACCCAAACATTGAAATATTGCTACATTTTCTTATTATGTTTAAACATAATGAATTTTGACATTTACATCTGTGTTCCCATACTTTGCAGTAGATACTGCTTATAGGAAATCTGCTGAACATGCTGAAGATTTTGGAAGAAAAGTCAGAGGATTAGAGTTGGATGGACAGGGAAGCCCAACCCCTCACTGTCAGGAGCACAGGATTTATGGCACCTGAGGCAGAGCAGATTCACACAGTCCTGTTGAGTTCAAGCCTCAGGTGGCTAAAAAGAAACTATTTCCAGTGCTCAGGTACATGTACTCACCATGTGCCACAGCTATAACAGATCTCAAGGCATGGTGTGGTGCACTGGACTGATCAAAATTTAAGAGAAAGAATCTAAACAAGTAAAAAAAGAGATTTGGAGGTTTTCCTCTTTTTGAACAAAGTAATTAAAGATTTAAGTTTTGAGGATGTTTTTTGTTTTGTTTTTAAATAGAGATTTACTCACTGCCATCTGGAGCTTTTGGATGGAGGCATTAGGATCCTCTAGTGCAGAAATTACTATTTAGGTAGCAACAGGAAAACCAGGACCATGTTCCAAGCTGGAACATGGAAGTTCCATCTGAATATAAGGAAAAACTTTTTCCCTGTGAGGGTGACAGATGACTGGAACAGGCTGTCCAGAGAGGTTATGGAGTCTCCTTCTCTGGAGACACTCAAGACCAATCTGGACACATTCCTGTGTGATCTAATCGAGGTGATCCTGCTCTGACAGGGGGTTGGACTGGATGGTTTTTGGAGGTCCCTTCCAACTCCTGACATTCTGTGATTCTGTGACTTGAGTGCTGAGACAGGAAATCACACAGGTTCACTTAAGTTGAAGGCTGCAAGATTCTGAGATGACTTGGGAGTATAATCCAGGATGAATTGTATTCATATCTTCTCTTACACACTAATATTCCTCTTTCCTGGGATGCTGTACATGAGAAATAATATCCATGCCTTAGGGGAAGATGCTGAAGTGAGAGAAGATGCTGAATTGAGAGGCTCCAATCCAGTGTTCAGCCAGATCTCAATCAAAAGATTTATTCCTGATTCATGATTATTTATATGATGCAGTGCAGAAGATTGAGGGAGGAATGGAGAACCCCCATGCTATGGAATGGGGGCAAGAAAACTCACAAGCAGAGAAAATTCTTCTCTGTCTGACTAATATCACCATGCTTTCCTTCAAATTACTACTCTGTGTTTACACCTGCCTACAGAGATAAAGGTCTATCTGCATCGGTGATTTTCACAAGACCATTTTGTTCTCCTTTGTCCAATCCCAACAAATGCAAATTTTAGTTGGAAGGGAGGAAAATTTATTTAAAAAAAAAAAAAAAACAGGACCATGTTGCACAACTCAGATTCTTCTTCAGTTTGTTACATCCTCTTTCAATAGCCATGAGCAACCGAGGGCAACTCAATGCCACAGCAACATTGGTCTCCTGTATGTTATTGTGAATATGAAGCACTGAAAGCAAGGACATCTTCAGCTCTCAGTGAGAGCACTTTTTTTTGTTGAAATATCATTCCTCACTGTTTGGAATGAAACCCATTATTACCAATTAACCTGCTGTGAACCCATATCACTGGCTGAATTGAGCATAATTATTCATCCATAGTAATAGCTAAAGTAAATTCTGGCAATCTCGGCTAACATTGACTTCTCCTTTGGGAAAATTTTCAAAGATGCCATGTCCTTGGTTATGTTTTTAAAACCTTTTTTTTTGTGTTTAGCTGCAACTGAAAATGTATCGTTATGACTCATTTCTTCTTGCTTTCTGATGTTGTTTTCTTTTTTCTTGCACAAACATCTATAACCAACTCTATTATCAACTGAAAAATTACCTCCACATGTTCAGAAACCTGATTTTTCTTAAACAAAGTTTTAGCATCAGTAGCCCATGTAGGTTGTCTAAAAATACATTTTTAAATTAGTTGTTACTTTTCCTAGCTTTTTAACCACACAGTCTGATGAACCACAGCCCTGTGAGCAAACGCAGGCATAAATCTTGGTTTGAATTTATTTCAGGTTGTCAAATGTAATTTACCAAGAGAATGTCTGCCAAAAAAGAATCCAGAGGCAAACCTAAGTTGTCATCTTAAATTAAGTGTGGTTCCTTTTTGTTAATCTTTCTACATAAAAGGTTGTAAAATAATGCATTAAAGATGCAGCAGTCCTCTTTCCTAATAAAAAGGCAGAGGTGGCAAAACAGAATAAAGACAGAATGTTTCTTTAGCTGAGGGAACATGTGCTCGAGACAATTAAGTAAAGGCGCACCCGCTGGCTGGGAACTGCAATCTCTGTTCATTCCTGGGCCACATACAACGTGGGGAATGGAGAACCTGAACAGGAAGACAAAGAACAGCCAAACATCTGAATAAGCTTAGCAGTAGGTTTTTTGCAAAGAATTACTCAGATGCCTACTGTGATGGCCAAGGGGGCTGCTGGATACATTCTGGCCACTCCAGATTGCGCTGGAACTGTGGAACCGATGTTACTGACTGGCTGGATTCAGGCTCTCACTGAAGAATCGCTTCACTTTCATAGTAAAGAAACTCTGAGTTATAAAACTATGTCAAAACCTTTGACTCTTTTGCACTAGTACCCTTCCTTTCATTCCAGTAAGGTTGTTCTTGCCTTCAGGGACTGAACCAAGCTTTGGTTTTTTCCCCTGTGGGTTACCACCTCCTCCACATCACCTATGTCCCACTTGGTCACCTTAACCATTGCTCTCTGTTCCTGTTTTCTCCATACCTTTCCCCTGTATTAAAACTGATCCACAAAGTTAGACCTTTCAGATCCTCCAGGAAATCTACTGCAGCACCTTTACAACTGTAAGACCTAGGCAACCTGTAGCAGCAAGGAAAAGCTCCAGCCATAAACCTTGAGCAAGAAGCACCATGGCAATCACAAGCAAATGACCGAGCCAGTATTTGAGAAGTGAGAAACAAGCAGTGTGTGCATGGCAACACAAGCATTTGTCAACGTAGGGCAGAGCTACAGCACTGCTAAGAGTTTGAGTCAGCTACACCAGACTTGCCACCAATTGATGTTTTTGTGTTCCAAGGCCTAAACATCTGCCTGAAGCAAGGAAAATGCTTGGGAACTGATCGTGCACTTTCAGAACATACCTTAAAACCTGAAGTGAATAAAATATTCCAGATGTGGCTGATCCCCACCTGAGACATACAGGTATTTTGCCTCTCTGGTTTACTGTTCTGCTGTCTAACTTTTTTTCTGCACTTACACAACAGAGAGCATTCAACACAGCAACACCAACAGACGTATTAACACGAATGAACTGGAAACCCACAAATGGATCCGACAGCCCTGCTGGCTAATACATTACCATGCCCCATTGCATTCAGATGATACCATCTTAAACAGAAAGAACTGTACTCTACACTGAGTGACTGCATTTTATTTAATGCAGTGTACTTACAGTAATGCCACTTTGGTGCAGATGAGGATTTGTGACTTTTTGTTAGCTCATCTATTAAACTTTTTTTTTCTTTCCAGAAAAATAAGTGGAAGAAAAAAGGGCTTGTTGGATTAACCTGTACCACATTTTCCTCTAGACCTGAGTACTTTTAATTATTTCCTGTGAAAGCGAGACTACATTTAAGCACAACACCTCTCACCAAAACACAACAACTCCCTCCAAAAGTCTCCCACCCTCCAAATTAACCCCAAGGGCTGGTTTTCAAAGAGGATTTAGGGACTGCATGCAGAAAGGGAGCAGGGGTTGCCTGCTGCATTACTGTAACTGCCCATGCAAACTGGGTACATGCATGGATAGTTAAAACCTAATTAATCTGTAAGCATGTGCACCTAACTGTTGTGCACCACTCAGGTACATCTGCACACAGTTGGGCTGGGAAACTCCCTAATCAGTTTGAATAGTATGCCTGAACTGGTCCCAGTTCTCAGATTTGAAACCAGTCTGGGAATTCCAGGGTGCTGAAGACACTTCTAATAGGCTAATGAAAAGTAATTAAAAACACCAAGCCTCCTAACATTTGACTTTTATTTCTGATACAGGGGTGCATACCTACATTTGAAAACTTCCAGAAGTCACAAACTGAACTCAGAGATTTGTTAGAGCTTGTACCTAGAAAGCCAAATTTTTTAGATTAAGTTCATTAAATTTGTGTTTCCAGGCTGACAGGTCACTTGTTTGCCCTTTAACACAAATACCAGACATACTCAAGCATCTCATTTCTCTGAATAGGGGTTAGGGCCTCTGGTTTTTGATAAATTCCTGTCTCAAGGAATTTCTGTATCCCTTCTATGAACAGGATTTTCACCAGCAATATTATCACTGGGGAAAAACAAGTGTCCTACTTCTGTCTCCAGTGGTCTAAATGCTGGGGCTAAGCAAGTTAGAGGCAGAGGCACTCTGGTTTGAGTCAGATTTATACAGACCTCTGCTGTACCCTTGGCACTTTGCATAGATTAAAAGACAATATTCTACACAAGCAATTAAGATCCTATCATATTAATTGAACCACCATTATAACATTACCACAAGCCATCTAAGTAATCACTATATGATAACTCCTTATAAACCAGTTCATTGACCTACCAGATGCCTGCAGAAAAGGTAGGTTGGCAGTATGCCTTGGAAGCACAGAATCTGACAAATAACTCCTAAAACAAGAGGCCCTTTCCATCTAAATGAAGCCTCCAGCTTATCTGTATATATTATATGAGGGGAAAACAGCAGGATTTTTCTTTCTGAAAACATTTTTGAAGGTTTAAATAATATCTAGATACTACAGAGAAGAAAAAAAAAGAAAAATATTAAGCCACTACACTTTGTATATACATAATTATCCATCATCTGAGATCAAAAGGAAGACTGCTTTTATAGGTCAAAGATTCAGGCTCTTATTTAGGATGGGGGAAAAAATCAGATACAAGCCACAGATCTGAAAGAGGATTTTGACTCTTGATTCCTCCTACCTGAGCTGAGTGTTTCTGTTACTGGGTTAGTCTGCAATATTTTTCCTCATGTTTTAACCATGTGTTCCAGGAAACACCACTGAGCTACTGAATTCCCCACCAGCTAGAACAAGCTGAAGACTTACCAACATGGCATTAGACTTTCCATCTTTTCCTCTTCAGTGGGATATCCCCCAGTGGGTCATAACAGAACTACAGCAGGTGAAATATTTTAGTTACATTACTGATTACAGGTTTTTTAATGACTGGCATCACTGAGTAATATTTTTTAAAATACAGGTGGTAGATTCGGCTGTGTGAGGCTAATGGTTAATGACCTTAAAGGTCTTTTCCAACCTAAGTGATTCTGTGATATCCCATCTGACAGCTTGAAGGTTTCTAAAAGCTGTTTACAGTTGTCATGCAACATACTAAGCTCCTGGGAAGACTCATGGAACCGAGACAATCTGAGTACTTAACACCTTCCAAGACTGTGAACCTGCAAATTTTCTGTCTATATCTATTGCAGCAAATGTCAGCAGCTCCCTTCAGTTTTACTTCACCACACATAACTAAATGCACAACCTTAGTGACTTGAATACACAACATTAATGTCCAACTAAGGGTCTTCAGGAAAGCCATTTGACTGGTACCATAGTCAAGTAGCTTTTGAGCATCACCAAGTGACCACTGCATTTGTCTCCATCCCAGCTTGTTTGCTGGCACCTGGCTTTTATTCATAGAATGGCTATTATCAGAATTTTCACTTACACAGTATAAAATGTTAAGCTTTAGTCAAAAGCTGTTTAATTTACAATCTCAAGTCTGAGCCATTGATTTCAGGTCAAGTACTCCTGCTGAATAAGCCCCTCCATTACCGAAGTGACACACAGGAGACTTCACCAGTAACAGATGGATAACAGCAAGATCTATAAGGTCACAGTAAAAATGCTATACAGTGATGCAAATCTCAAGTTTCTCTGACATAACAGATCAGGATACTCAGATAACCTGTTTTTTACCACCATCTCCTAACATAACAGCTTCTGCCTACATCTCCCTTCTTGTTTCCCATTACTTCCCATTTTCCTCTTCCCAGCCCAGGCTCTGCTGTCCAGCTCCCTACTTTGCACAGTCAGCCTGTTTATCTCATTGACCTCCCAGAAAACTTGGCTTTTTGTTTTGTTGTTTTCCTGCCAAATAGCTTTTTTGCAGTGTTCTGTCATCTGTACCATCTACCTGCACACAAAGGCTCCTGTACAACTCTCCTGCCATGCACAAGGCCTTCACCTTCACCTCCAGATGAAAGCAGTGAAAATCATGGCAGAGGGAGGCAAGCCTTGCACTTTCAGCTTGTTACTACTGTGTTGATACAGAAAGTATTAACAACTAAGTAAAACACAGCTCTCAAAGATTATACAAGTTACAGAAAACAGAACCAACATTTAGATATTTATTTTCCTTCATAAAATAATTTTGAGTTTTCCAAATGATCTGTGGTCAAACTCTACTCGTTGCTACAAACATGCCAGCTGCACTGCCTATAGCGAGACATGCACCTCTGTGTGCCTCTTCAATACAGACTTGAATATGAAAGAAGCTCCATTAACACTCCAAGTTAATAAACTTGGAAAATACCTGGGTTTGTTTAATATTTCTGCATGGTGAATCCAGCTGCACAGAGCAGAAAACAAATTCTCATTCGTCTCGGTGGTTAACCTGTCATATGCCACGGCAGAGGAGCTCAGGAGGTTTTCCAAGCAGTGAGAAAACCTTCAGACTGAAAGACAACTGCAAGACTGCACAAGGGTGACCAAGGTTTTCTTGAAAAACATTGGGATTTTTTCTGGAATGACTTTCAACACACCCCAGTGAGACGAGACAAGCTTGAGTTATGAAGAAAAAGTTGAAGTTGTAGCTGAAACAAAGACCACTAGTATGTTACAAGAGTCGTAGGAAAATGTAAGCTGTGTAGTTCCTAGAAGATAACGTAATACCTGTAAATCCTGTAATATACATTATAGGGAACAGCTAAATTCCAGCAAGGTTTGTATTTCATTTAATGCAGATTCTCCTTTTACATAATGCATGCTGTCAGCAGTCAGTCCCTGTTTAATATGCATAGAAACTCTTCCTCTGTGTCACTTACTCAATAATTTGTCCCTTTTTACCAAAGAATGTTAAGTCCTAATCTTGCCCTGGGTAACACAGACAGGGAGGCCAACCAATGTACCCCCTCCTGAAGAAACCCAGGCAAACGGAATGCCCACAGAGAGAGGTACACTAAGGATCATAGTGGTCTGCACTGGCTGAGGGGAATGAGCTGCATCTAAAGCTGGTCATCAGCATCACCAAAGTTATCATGCATTTGCTACTCTTTACATGCACATAATTCTGCATGAGATGTGACCACAATTACCTATGGCTCCTCAACATCTCAATGCAACACCTACCTGTGCAGAGGCAGGAAATGATGCAGGAAATATTCATATTTATTTGTAGCTACAAAGCCCATTGTAAATACCACCTAGCTGCAAACACTAAAACACATGCTGAAGTACAAGCTCTTTAGCAGAGCCAATGAACCTGTTCTGAGTCAGGCCTGTAGCATGAAAGCTACGCTGAATCCAGCACAAGGGCAGAAACACTGTTTCAGTTCTGAAGGTCATGGCCATTTCAGTGATACACTGCATTTCCTGCTCTGCTTTCACAGCTGATGTTCTGGCTTATTTTTTGTTGAAGTTATGTATTAGGGACTTACGAGGGGAGTTTTTCTTTCAAAAGCCAAGATGCCACCAAAAAGAACATGGGTTTTTCAGTTTCAATAATATTTCCTTTAGGAGAATGAGATTTAACATGAAAAATACCACCCAAGTCTTCCATCTGAACAGAGCAGATATTAGTAAACACTACTGCACCAGTAAGTTAATACTTGTGAAGATAATGCATAACATGTTTCAAAGCTTTACCTCACGACTGTAGGAAGCAAGAGATAACTGCAGCACAGAAGAAAACAGCTATTGAACTTGATACTTTTCTTGCTAAGAACAGCCACCATGGAATTTTACCCTTCCCCTTCTTAATTTTTTTACTCTCATAAATCAAAAAAAGTCTTACATTTTTAAAAAAATTGGCAAGCAATCAGTCAGAGCAGACTAATTGCTTTTGCTATTTAAAAAGAACCTAATTTCAAATGGCTAAAGTGTTGTGGTCTAAAGTAGCTATTGTACATGTGCATTAATTAATTTCCTAAGGATTTTTATTACATCTCCATGACACAGTCTAATTATCTGATAATGCTTTTTCCCATGTATATGAGAACGACACTGCTACAGCATGTACTTCAATTGTACTCAAAGAGCCTGCAAAGTGTGAAACCAAAGGACTCAAGGTCTGTCTATTCTGCCAAATAACACATTGGGAAACCCTGCTGCAAAATCTTTTCATTCCAAAGGGATACAAGAGATAATCTGTCAAACATCATTGTCCAACTTATGCATTTTTCATACTCCTTCAAAGACCCAGAGAATAAGTGAGTGTTTTGTTTAACATTTCCCTTCTTCTGGACAGAAAATGTAAACACTGCTTTCTTGAACTGGTCAGCAGAACCAATGCAAACAGCGCTGCCTGGCAGTCTCTCACCCTCTGCCTTTTTCTATTTCTAACAATCCAGATGCTTTTTTGGTAACTCTAAGCTCCACATCACTGGAGGGGTGTTCTGTCATGTTCTCAAATTCAGGCTTAGCAGCTGACACTGTAGCTTGCAGCAAGCTGGACACAGTGCACACTAACTTTCCTTTCCAGAATCCTCAAGTAGTTTTCAGAAGCTGATGAGTAAGTCTCACTACAAGTAGAAGAAACACAGAACATAAAAAATGTAGCCTGGTCCCTGGCAAGCACCAAACAGATCTGCCCCACAACCTGCACATCCTATGGCAATGGGGGTGCTGTTTCCTCTGTGCTGCCATTCTAACCCAGATGGAAATCACCACACTGCTGACCCACGGCACAGAGAGCTCCAGTGGGGCTCTCATTCCTTACAATGCACTGAGAAGAGTTTGGTCTCTGTACTGCAGAGAGATTGTCCCAACTGGGAAAAAACAGAAGGGTCTATACATACATACACACACACACATATATATGTATATATAACCACCCGATTCAAGTCCTAAAAGGAGAAGTCAAACCCTATCAATATAAAAATGAGAAATATGCAAATGTCAGATGGAAAATAAGGAATAGACAAAATCCCAGGAATTTGCTCGCTGACTGCAGCCATTAGGTGAAAGAGCTTGGATCTCAACTACAGCAAAAGCAACTGGGAACCCAGCAAAATGAATGATAAATACAGGCCTCAGGAAAAACAAACTTTTGTATGTTTTTCTTAATTTCCATTCTGTTTAGGAAAACCTCCAGTGAACTCAAATCTTGGCAATGACTTAGACTAACTTCAAATTAATTTAGACTAAATATGCTAGATAACAGTAGTGGAAGGCTTCCCTGTTAAAATGCTACAGTAATAGATACACATCTGGGCAGGTTTCAGTGGAGAACAGCTATCAAATAATGAGCATCCAGCCTCACCTCAGCCTGCATTCAGCTTGCCTCATGTTAAATCATTAGCATCCTGCATATATTCTGAGAGACTCAACACTGAAAATATGATCTACTTGATTTAGACTAGAAACCAAGCCACAAATTAACATACCACTGTTGGCCTCAGCACTACAGAGACTGCTTCGCTGAGTTTGTGTGGGTACAAATCAAACAAAATACTGCACAGCATATGGAATATAACCTGGGGGAGGGAAAGTTGGAGAGACAGCAAACTAATTTGTGAAGTCTAATCTGTGTTTGATGCATACAAGTAACTCCCATTAATGTGAAATCAAGTAATATCACACCAAAAAGAGAAGACACTCCAAAAGTGGCTAGCTGCTGCCCACTACAACCCACTCCTCTGCAGTGTCTGCTGTGTGTTCTGCAGTAGCACAACCTTCTGCTAGCTGCTTCTGCTGCATTTGACTAGTTAAGCTCGTGCCAAAGTCTGGCTTCAGGGTGAACTTGGCACCATTACTGGATGAGAAATGCACACAAATACTCAGACATGTTTTAAGCTTAGCTCTTGGGCTTCTTGGCCCTAACTTCCAGCTTAAATAAACTTTGAATCCAGCAGACAAATCAGTAAGTCATATCCCCAGTCCAGCAGTGTGAGGCCATTTCTCATATGCTTGAATTCCATATCTGTCTTCTCCCAGCAACCAGCACAAGGAGATGTCTGGACAACCCTTAGTCTCTGCAGCTGGCAGTGTGCAGCAATGAGGCAACAACCACACACTGCAGGGATCTGGATGCTGTTCCACACGGCATACACACTCAAAGCCACGTCTCTGGTTCAGTAATACTGGTTAAGCAAGACTTGCAAAGTCCAAACCTTCCAGACACTGAACATCCAAAGATGTTCTTGCTCCATGGGGACATAAAGAAGCTCAGAACTTTCCCAGAGTGGGATGTAAAACACAGAAAGAAAAAGGAACATGAACGGTGCATCTCTTGTAAATATCATCTTTCCATTCCCTTGTGCTATGTGTGCCTGGCATGGGCATGTGCCCTCTCTGGCAGTGAAAAGGCTGTAGACTGAAAATGTGAGAGCAGTAAAACATTGCAGCACTTTAGGGGAAACTGCAAGCAATTTCCATTCTATTGATCTTCTCTGGACATCAATGACACACAGAGTGTATTTGGAAAACTAAATTCTAACGCATGCTGCACAAAGATGCTCTAGTTAAGCTTGTTTAAATGAGTGACTAAAATTCAATGACATTTATTATTCTGCTCCAAGGTACAGCGAGGAAATACATATTCACAGCTAAATAAGCATATAAATTGCCATACTTTTTATATATAGCATTAAGATATAAAACTCTCTGGGATAAAAAGTATTCATTTTAGTGGTTTATAAGATTAAAACTTCATTGTAAGTTATTAACAAAGGTATAGCATTACCAAATTAATTTTTAGCTAAGTTAGAATTCATTTAATTATGAAACCTCTAGGATTTGAGCACTTCACTCAGGCAGCAGCTTCAAATGCTATACAATACTTTTTTAAAAATCCCACAAAGAAACAAATAGAAAAATTGGTAGTTTAAAAAAATAATCAGGTTCAAATAATTAATAATAGTATCTGCTTGTAATAGGAAACTCCTGACAATGCTAAAACCAAGCTATTAATTTTCTTTTTTTCATAAGGTACATTGCTGCTCAAGTCATTTTTTCTGGCAACAAAGGTGCCAAGGAACTTTCATGCAAGATATTCTGAATGAAGACAATTCTTATCTAGCTCCTTCGCTTGCTTATAAATAAGGCAACATTGGCAGACACGCTGGGTGCATCAGCAATATTTGACAAACGTGCCTGGACTCCCTTGAGTGGAGAAATGCCATTATGGCAGAGGAGAAAATCGTTATCTGATCCATAAACGATTATGTGATGGTGGGTTGTGCCCACTCTGCTCACCACTATTTGCAAAATCTGTGTTTTAGTCCTGGAAAAAGCCATTCTGCCCTTCAAACTATGAACCAGCCACCTGAATCAGCCTTTCTGGTATATCTTTGTCACACACCTTCAAAGTGTCAGGACTGCTCTACTGCATCAAGGTTTACAACATAGTTTCCTCAGTCCTCTAAATCTTCCTTTCCAAAGGAATCTTCCTTTCCAAAGACCGTGGTCTATCAGTAAGCGCTGACTCATTAGTTTTACTGTAAGACTGTGTTCCTACACTGCTGTAAACAGTTATCCCACATCCTGGTTTTCAGTCATACACTGTCAATAATTTTTAGAAGAGCTCCTCTCTTCTGAAATATGTTCAAAATAATTCTTTGGTTCTTCAGGCTCCTAAAAATTTAGAACACTTTTTCTACTTGTGAATTTCTCGGTGACTTTTTTGGCCATTACAGGGAGATCCATATAAAGTACAGCAGCACCTTCCTACTCCAGTTCTGTCCAAGATTACACTGACTATCCAAAATAGCTTTTACATGCTCTGAAAAGATGAACAGTCTTTTTCTTTCTTCTCTTGCACAAATGGATGTGCATATCAGTTCTAGTCTTCTCCTACTATTATAATACTCTACTGATAATACATGTCTAACAGGTACACAAGTAGGTGATGATTCCCAGGTACACCTGCAAACCTTGCTGAGGTGCATTTTAATTCCCATTCTCCACGTCTTGATCTCTCCAAGTACTTCAGAGTTTAGATAAGAATACATTAAAGATGATGTATGAAGCAAGGTCCAAATATTTCAATAAGTATTGTTCAAGATGAGTGAGCTATTGAAATGGATTACTTTACAGAAGAAAAGACTTACTGCTGTATTATCATAAATCTATATTTTCATGACAGAGACACTCTCATTTAATAATAATGTTGTTTATCTTCCATAGGTATAAGGTGCAACCTTGTCTCCTTTCAAATCTATATGGACAGACATCTTTTCTAACTCAAGAATATACTGTGTAGGTTCAGAGAAGTATTGTATAGAAAAAGGCAAAGTATAAGCAGCAAACTGTGAAGGAAGTGCATTTTACTATGAGAACATTCAAAATAAACGGCCAGGGGTACTTGACATGACAAGTAACAGGCACTTACCTCGAGCAAGTGGTGTGATTTTTGTAATAACACTATTTGAACATTAAATCAGTTGGCAAAACAAAATCTTACCGATTAGGAACTGACAAAGAAAAAGACTCTTTTTAGCCATATTTTATTATCCAATGCAGAAGACCATCTAGTATGTTTTACGCTAACTGTATAAGAATATTCAGATACCTAGTACAGCATGGGGTGGCAAGGCTCCTCACCAGTCTCCACACTGGCAGTGACACATACTGGGAGAAATTTTCACACTAGGAAAAAACAAGGCAGAATTTCACCCAGCACGGGTGGCTTTTGTAACTTCTTCACTTGCCAATTGCTGTTTAATTGCTGGAATACAAGTAGACAAACAGAGTGACTGTCTGCTTCACTGCAAAACTAAACCTACCCAAAACCACCACCTAAGCTGTCCAACTTTCAGTAGAGTTAATACTAAGTTAACACTAAAAGCTATTTATTCATCCCATGCTGCTCAATGAAGACAGTGGTTTGGAGATAAGAGAAGCAATATGTTCAAATACTTTAACTACATTGAAAAAGAGAGTCTCTCCAAGACCTGAAATAAGTGGAAAACATTAGTCTGCTGATGGAAGCTGCACTGATGACCTTGTTCTTAAGCTGTTTATCCAAACTGAGCCTCAACAAATCTCAGATTCCAGACTATTATCTTGGGAAGTTCATAAGGATGTTGTCCACTGTGAAATGCAAGACTCATTTACAGCTGATAGGTATGAAGAAGGGATAATAAGGGTACCACATAAAAACCCCCTTAATCTTCTGGGATATCAGATAACACGTGCTCTCAGCTGCAACCCAGCAAACAAGAATAAAGCTATGGCCATCATTAACTCTGTGCTCTTTGCTCAGTCCAAACCTGGGGAAAAAGCACAAACAAAACCCCATTTTTTCTGTAAGAAATCTTATTTCCCACTACAATGCCACAATCTGAGATGAATCCTGCCTTGCTTCATTCTGTTCTCTCATCTGAGGTCTTTACTGAGGCATCAGCGTGCTTGAAGGGCGTGCACAGCATGAGTCCCATTGACAGTTTATTAGTGGAATTAGGTCTCTGACTGTACACTACTCAGCCAGCCCAAGTGTGGGAAGCATGTTCCTTTGCTCAGGAAATTTAGCATTCTAAACATGTTTCTTTTCATTGCTTTTACTGAGCAGCAAAATGAGCTATCATGTTTTAAACCTAAATTATTCAAAACCTAGGTGCATTGCAACTTCCTAATCTTCTAAATAAAACTATTAATTAGATACCTAATGAAAAATCATTGAATAGACTTCCACGTGGGATTTGGAAAAAAAAAAAAATCTTATCATAACATCAGATTTCACTCTTTATTTTGCTGTTTGGTTTATTTTCTTTCCTGTTTTCTTCATAGCTTCTTTCATCCCTTGCAAGTAGGATTCCCTTGGGAAAGATGGGAGAACTCCAGCCAGCAACTCGATCAGCACAGGACCCAGAGGACTTAGTTTAGCTCAGAACAGTAGGAAATCCTGTTGTAGTATTTTCTCCATCCTTTGGTTGGGTGGGTTGGGAAAGAACAAACTCAAAATATCCAAACCCTAAATCTTTCCCTAATCTTTCACATGTTTTCACATTGTCCAATTCACTGTCAGGTAACTTACAGCCTGTAACTTTTTCTGGGCAAGTTTGGTGAACTGTTGTTAGAATGGTCACACATGTATAAACTACCAGTAAACTGCTAAGAAGACAGCTGGAGGTTAAGGATTCATGAGAAGACATCTGACTAATAATGCTCATTTCAAAATTTAATCAGAGTGGCTTTTTTTAAATGTGGTATTGGACTGGAAAGCACTATCCCATGTTTCCGATGCTTTAGAGGTGGAAATTACTAGATATTAGAGATTTCATATAAAACCAATTGAAATTTATTAAAATTTGCCCATTGATTCCAACTAACTAGTAATCAAGCTTTTAAGACAGTTTTCACACACAAGGAAAAGGCAACACACAAGATGTACATTAGGGCTGATTCTCCTAAGACACAGAGCAAACAGGCATGTCTTCCTGTCCAAGACATTCCTTACACAACTAAGGGAGTTGTTCTCTCCAATGGTCAGTGCTAAACCAGAAATTTCACATTCCCTTCATGTATAGGAAAAGGTCACAGAAATGTGGAGGAAATAAGGCTCTACTGACTGATTCATTTTGCAGGACAAGATGCAGACAGAAGCTGCAGTAAATCTGCATTTCAGACACTGCAGAGATGTGCTTCAGGTAATTTTTCATGCAGCTAGAATCCAAAGTTAGGTCATGAATTCGCAGTCTCTGTTCCTTAAGATATGTGCAGCAGCTCACATGATAATTCTACTACAAGCCTACACCCAAAGCACATCCAAACTAAAGACTGCCGAGTTTAGGGTCTAGAGGAAATTCAACTTCTCATCCTGTGTCCCCAGACACAAGATGTCAAGGTGTTTTTATTGCTCCAAATGTTTTTCTTGGTCATTTAATATTGTGCACACGTGGCTACTAGATCACCCTACTCAAAAGAAGCTTATGATAGCATTAGCAAACAAGCTGGGTCTCAAGAACCAAAGATAGAGAGGTTTTGTCTTCGGGAGAAAGAGGGAGAAGTTCAGGCCACTTCTGACACCTGCCCAGTGCTCTGGCATGGTCCACAGCTCTTCAGTGTCACAGTGACAGTTGAGTATGGTGTGTTTAGACTCTGAAAAGCATTGAAGAGAGCTTGCCCCAAGTTAATTCACTGTGCAGAAGTAAACCACAGACATAATCTTTTCGCTGCTCCGAGAATCTATTTTAAGATGCTGGCATTTGATTTAAATATAACAAAAGCTGCTTGGGATTCAGTGTTATGTCTGCTGAGTAATGAACAACAACATGATAATTACATCAAAACTGATTGGTTTAAAAATGTCTACTTTAATTAATTTATTATAATACTTATAGAACAGTTTCAGACAAGGTCTAATGCACCCAGGATTAAATGTCATTCACTTGCAATGCCTGGAGGATGGACACACCCATGTGCAAAAAACATTCCCCATGTTAGTCAATGCAGAATATGTTTGTGAAGGATTCTCCCCTTCAGGCACTAATGCTGTGCATGTGCCATGTATGCTCAACATGACAACTTGACATTAAATTCTCTTACTAAGATACATGCATATAAAAAACCCAAGTCCTCCAGACCCTTTTTTTGGGTTTGTTTTTTTTGTTTGTTTGTTTGTTTGTGGGGTTTTTGGGGGGGTTTGTTTGTTTTTTGTTTTATTTTTGTTTGGGTTTTTACACTTAAAAGTGTTGGAAAACTCTGCAACTCTCTGAGCAGGACTTAGACCTAGCTGACTGTCAGAGTGGATCATGGCCTTCATGTGAAGGCTGCTGATATTTGTATTTTTTACATGGCTCCAAATCACAATCTGAAGCACAATTTGCTGGCTGAGGATACTTGAAGTGAGAAATAACTTAGTTATGTGTTTAACATTTAGAAAGTATTAAACACATAAATTATGACAAATTTTGTCCTGTACAAGCCATGTTAAAAACTGAGTTGCCAGGCAAAAGCTCCTGGTGCAATAAATCCTTAGAACTCCTGCTACTTAGGCCAGAAACAGGAGGTTCACAAGAAGCAGAGGTATCACCCTTTATTAACCAGAGAGATGTCACAGCTCAGAGCTGCACAGCCAAAAACTGAGCCTGTCCTCACCTTGCACCAGTGTCCCTAGTTCAGCTGACCTTGACCTTGGCACACAGGCTTAACAACAGCTGGCTGACACTTTGATGCCACTACTAGCACATGAAATGACAGTTAGTCCCATTGCAACCTTTGAGCAAACCACTGGCAATGAAACGAGCCAAACAGTTTAAGCAATTTTCAGAGAAAAACAGAGAATAATGTTTGAGATTCAACTAGGCTGAGGAATTTAAATAGGAAAAGCTATGAGTTAACAAACATTTTGAGAATATTTTACTAGGTAACTGAAAAAAAAATGAGAAATTAAAAATCAACACATTTGGAGATTATATGATATCTAAAAAAACTAATCAGATACTTAAAAATAGCCTGGCAGTAAACTCTAGTTGTTCCAAAGATCAGAAAGGCTTGTCTGCTCTAAAAATTGTAAGAAAAAAGATCATTCTGATGTTTCCATTTTCCAGGTAGATTGAACTTCTGCAAATAAAACAATGTCCCCTTTGCTAAGGTTTTTATTTAAGATCTCCAAAGAAACAAACCAATCTGACAGCATGACAATTCACTGTGCAAAAACACAAGTTAAACTTTTTTATTTCCTGGTCCTTGTTTTTGTTTGTTTGCTTTGCTTTCAATGCTATGTGAATGTATTTTATATTTAACTTTCACCTTTGCTACCTTTTTTAAGCAAGGAAAGGGAAAAGATGAAATCTCAGCACACAATCTTATCTTATTTTTTCTGCCTGATGGAAAACCTGGGTAGGGATTTTACTGCTTATTCAGACTGTGGGAAGGACAGCTCCTATGAGGTGGGAGTTTAGGCACATGCATTAACTAGAGAGAAAGATTTTTAAAAACAGCAAATAATTGAAGCACAATGATTTTTTAATTTTCACATTATTTTGCCAAGTAATTTAGGCCACAGGAATAAGTTATAAATTTTTGCATTAGTATTTACATGCACCAGATCATATTGAACTAAGTTCTTCATAAATAAATACTTAATTCTAGATCTGAGTCATCAGGACACCCATCCCAACAGCTGACAGCCTAAGGTTCCATTTCCAGAGTATAAATATACCCTTCTGCTCAAATATATTGGCTGAAAAGTATCAGAGCATGTGTTTAACTACAGATACAAGAAAACAAAAACAAAAAAAAAGGAAAGCATTAATCAAAATCTTCAGAACATTTGATAATATTTTTTATTCTTAAAATAGTATTTGGTAACCCCTGCTCAATTTGGAAAGCTTAACTGCACAACCCACTGCGAGGGCAAGAGTTTTCCTTTCAAAGAAAGTCAGTTTACATTTCATCAACCGAACACAAGCTTTATTTCTTTTTTGTTTAAAAGCAGGAAAGCGTAATGCCACAAAGACCAAAAGCCCTCTGTTGGTATATAAAAAACTGCTGTGCTATTGAGTAAAAGCTTGGCCTGAGTTGGAGTCCATTAATAGCTATCTGTACTAGAAAGACATTCATGTATTTTTGTTTGTTTCTGTTCTCCGGTTCCTACCCTCCTGATGAGAGCCAAGGGCTAAATTGTGCTGCTTCTAGTAAAGATTAAATGGCAAGCAATTCAACTTCTGGCACTAAACTTTCAAATACGAAAGGGGTTATGTCATGCAAAAAGAAAAGGGTTTTCTTTGGAATTGTGCATTCTTCTTGTGTAATGACATAATGAAAGGGAAGGGTTGCATTTTAAAGCTCTGCGACATTATCGAGCTTTGCTGCAGTCAGACTGCTTTGAAAGAAGCCCAATCCATCACCAAAGCTATATAGTTACTTAAAATGATAATGAAAAAATAAGCATTAATTGCTCATATAGGCAGTGTATTTACATCCATACATACAAGTAAGTGCCCAGATCTGCCTCATTACTTCATGGTACTGGGAGAAAAAAGTCACTTTCACACACTGGTTGTTTACTACGTAGAGCTACACAATGAATAGTAAGAAGAATCTGAGGCACAGCAAGTCACCAAACAAATCACAATTAGCAGGGTTTTCATTTCAGTTAGGCTGTGATTACTTCATTAGTATTATACAAATTTAACAGACTGACCCACTGGTAAGCCGAGGGGGACAATGGTAGCAGTAATTTAGCAAACCAAAAAGACAAATGGAGATATTTTTGCAGATATGGTGATCTAAAACTTACATCCTTCCTTAATAGTTTCTATTCCAGGTATTTAATTAGCATTATGATAACACTAAGCAAACTGCATACAGTGCAACAAACAATCCAAATTGACTTTGCAGCCTGAACGATTCTACCTCTCCGACAGCTATGTGACCGCTTGCGATTCTAATGGCTAGTCTGGCAATTAACGCTCTCTCATTAATCACTACTAATTAACTTCATTGATCCTTAACACTGGCATTTCCACATTCAAGCATGCTACAAGAAGCATCACATTTGTTATGATACAATATTCTGAGGAAATGAAATAAAAGAAGCGCCGTGTCAGGGGACCAAAATGCCGTTTAGGCCGGGATGTCCAGTTACACCTAAAACCACGCACTGATCTTAGCCTGGGTTTTAGTTTTTTAACTAAGACTGCTCTCTTAAAAAGGAGACAGCAACTATTTGTTATGTGGACATGAATATAAGAATATAATGAATGGACTGCAAAGTTGCTTTGCAGATACACTGCTCCTCTTGAAGTCAACCGCTTCAAATACGCAGCCTGAAATCCCCCTTCGGAGGCTGCTGCTGCCAGCTGCTGACACTGCAAGTCCTGCTGGGAAGGGCACGGCGTGTCCCCTCTGAGACACAACAGGAATACACAACTCCTCCACCACTGCAGTCATCCCCACTGCACTGCAATAAAGTGTTTGACTCCTGGTAGTGCTGTGAAACTACTCCCTAGAGTTGGCTACCGGTTGTTGGTACACCGAGTTGAAGGTAAGTAACATTGCTAAGTAAGGGTTTTGAAGAGGTAGGAACGGTGGGGAGGAGGGAGATGAAGATTTTGGAAGGTATCTTGAACTGAACTTTATATATGTATGAACTTTAAATCATAAAACACATATGAGAATATAAGAATTAGAGTACTAATCAGGCATGAAGTCTGATTCTCTGAAGACAGAGTCAAGAAAGAGCAAACCATCAAACGGGACTAAAGTTACACCGTGCTGTTAAACTCGCCTGTGCAGCGAGATCGATGCAGCACTGACAACATGTTTCTGTGCCAGGAACATGCAATAACAGCACGTGCTTTCACTGCAGCTGGGTGTTCTCGATAAAATGTAAGCTATCATAGTGCAAAGAACTGAAGGGAAAATGTATTTTAATAAACTAATGACCTGAACTGATTCTAGAGGATCGAAGTGGTCCTGCTCAAACCCTGACACTGGTTTACTGTATGAATTTGAGCAAATCATAATCCCTTCAGGGCTTTCTTCCACTTAGAAATGTGAAAACTGCTCCTGGAGATTTTTATTTTTATGAAGAGCTTGGGAAGGGTGCACAATATTCCAGGGTGCAGATGAGGACATTTTACAGGGTAATAAATCACCAATAAATGCAAAAATAAATTGGGTGAGGAAAAAGTTCTGTATCTGGCAAACTTTTTGATCTTCTTTCACAGACTAGTTACAGATGGCTTCAAGGTGACACGTAAAGCACATAAAAGAAGAACATACTTTCTCCTGAACTTCAGCTTAAAGCACTGACTGAAAAAGCAGCAAATTCATGGTGTACAGGAGTCACTTAAGTTCTTCCAAATCTTCCATGAAGGTTCTGCTTAGATTTCTAAACTGGGAACAGATAAAGAGGGTGCACTACAGAGCTACCCAATGATGCTGTGGCAGCCAGAAAAGTCCAGTAAGAATTATATGAAAGCAAACATACAGAGATTTTCAAGATCAAAAGATGTTCATTTGTGAAGTAAATGCCCAGCATTGTCTCTAACTTCCTGCCTCATGCCTTTGGATGACACAATCAACAAGGCTTCTTTTGTATTTCAGTTCTGCTTGATTGTACATTAATGCACTAGATAGTATTGAATCATCTGTTCTTGTCTGCAAGTAGTGCTGAGGATTTATAGATCAACAGCAGGAAGTTACAAGTGACATGTATGGGCAAAGTTGAGAAGAAGAAAGACAAGGTCATCCACAAACAGCAGTCCTGATTAAAAAAAAAAAAGAAATAAAGGAAGGAGTAATATTTTCAAGAGAATAAATTATGAGAAATATATTAATAAACATATCACAGAGTTTCCATTATATTCTGATCATTACAACTGCTATCAGACATGGAATAGAAAGGGGCTGGTCTGTTATCACTTAGTGCAGTGTTTGGTGCTCAATTCCAGTGTGAAGTCCTTCAGTGTCCAAGAACTAAGTCAACCTGCCCCATCTCTCAGGGGAGGCTCCAGCCTCTCCAGCTCCACTGCTAGAGAGGCCTGGGGAGTTTGTACCCCAGGGCTGAGTGGGGGAACGCTGCAGTGGAGCTCCCCACAGTTCCTTAAGTGTACAGAGCACAAAGCAGGGATGCGATTAATGTTCTTTCAACATGAAGAGATAAGAGAGATTTTCCTGAAAGCTGCTTTTTATCATACTGTGTTCAAGCAAACCAACATCAGATCAGATCCTGGGTACCTGTTTTTTGGATACTGTGTGTGAAACAAAGGATAAACAAACTTCAGCTAGCAGCGTGATGACGCAGCTGCCATCATTCAGTCAAGACTGAGATTTTGTGATTTAAAATCTACACCTTGTAAATCCTCTCCGTGGCCTTGGGATTTCTATACGCATTTCAGATGGCTCAGCTTGCAAAGATTTCTCTAAAGTTAGATGCTACATAAATCAGAGTTCAGTTCAGGAGTTCACTTAACACTCTTTGCCATTTAAATCAATGGGGCTTATGGGTCTAATTAAAAAATAAACACACATTTAAGGGCTTTTCTGTAGACCTAGAATTTGCATAGTATTACCAAAAATCCACCCCAGGGGAGTCTCCCTCTTCAGGATTCACACTCTTGTCCTAGTCACTCAGACTGAGCCCTCCTCAGAACCTCTATGGACCAAGCTGGGAGGGACTCAGTGTTTCCCATTTTGGAATGGGGATTAAGACTGAGAACACCTGCTGAACAAAACAAAACCAAAAAAGCACCAACTCACTTTCATGGGTTTTTTTTTCTGTTATGCTTCTTCCCCTGATCTGCTGCCTCAGTGCAAGTGTTGGCCTGATATAAATGAAGATCCACTAAACCTGTTTTTTCTGTCCTCGATTCAGGTTTAAGGAGCCTCACAGGTCCCTATGTGAAGTGTCATCCCAGTCTCAGAGATTCAGATTGTATCCAGCCTACTGTGCCATATGTACACTGCTTTGGCTATCCTTTTCTCATCAAAAGGCATTTCTAGGTGGTTTCTACTATAAAAAGAAACAGAACAATGGTATATCTTTGCCAGACTGGAAACCAGCAGAGGGTAGGATGAGCAACGCCTGCTAGCTAAAGAGGTGGACAAAACAGGAGCTTTTGCCAATTCTACAGAATGTGGTACATCTGCCCCAGGGAAAAAAGATGCTTCAAAACAACACAGTGCAATCTTTCCTGTGCAATGAACTGAATAAAGATCTGATATTGAATGACATTCCATCAAGAGCAGGAGATGCAAGGAACTGACTTAACCAGGCAGAGCCTATCCAACCTGTGATTCTGTGACTTTCTCAGTAGCACCAAACCTCCCACCGTGATCACCACCGGAGGAGGAGGCATCTTCTCTCAGTCAGAATAACCCAAGCTCATCAGCTGAATCCTACATCCTTCAGACAACACTATTCTGGTCTGTCTGTACAACACTGGGTGTCACATTCTTCACATGAATGTATGAGGAATGTCTCCACAGAAAGGTACTGGGGGTGGTGTTCAGGGATTACACCTGATTTCTCCAGTTGTACAACACAAGCCTGGATTTGACACGCAACAACCAGAATAACTTGGTGCAAGTGGAAGATGTTATGATTTCCAAATGCTAGAAACAAAACAAAAAAAAAAA
>VXBZ01006680.1:389230-429061 GCA_013399135.1 Heliornis fulica
AAGAGAAAAAACCCACCTTCTAACACAAACTTTGTCTCCTTCCATCTGTTCAGACAGAGTTTTGTACCTGCTTCTCATCAGAAGATGGTGATACTTTACTACACCTGTATTTTTATCTTCCACAATTTGCAACAAGAATTAACATTCTGACATCTAACTTGTCCCCACCAGGCTGACAATAACAGCTGACTGTACCTGCTAAGCATTGTGTTTGTAACACATTGCAAATTAAATCAATAGTAGCACCAGGAATTGGTGCAGATAGTAACATTTTATGCAGCAGAATTTTGTTTTATTGAGGCAAATGTTCATGAAGCATTTAATATAAAATAAATGAAAATACATCACTGGAATAAACAAAAATATTTTCTAGAGTATAGAACAGTTTGTTGTTGTTATTATTATTATCAAGTATTTCTCTCCAAAACCATGAGAATTTTAAAATACAGGTAACTTGCTACAGAAGCAAATGGAATAACCCTGAAAAAATCCCTCCTGACAGTCATACCATCTTAGAAGGAATCACCTTCCTTACCAGAGTAGATTTCTATTAATTATTTTCATTTGTTCGTGTCAAAAAGGGAATGATATTAAAACTGTTTGGGGTAAAACACAAATATTGCAGCAAGTTAAGACAGTATACACTAGTTTCAAGCTTTATTAATAAATTTAGCTTATATTGGTGTCATGTAACACAGGAACAGCATGGAAAATTGTTGAGAGGTACATGTGAAAGTCTCATGATTTATCTGATTTCCTCTGTTCTGATTTCAGCTGGGTCAAAAGAGTTTTATCACCATTATTTTGGCCCGACTCTGATATATTCAACTGGTAGATGCTCAGAGCAAATGATTTAGAAATTAAATATAAAGTGCAAATGTATTTGTATAAATTGATTTGTATCTATGACTGATGTCAATTATCTTCTTTGGTGGTTAAATCTTTTTTTAAAGTATCACTTTGAGCTAATATCTCTGAAGAACACACATCACAAACACCGTGTATCCAGAAGATGCTATTGCCATTCACAGCCTGGTGTCTAAGCCACAAACTGATTTCATTTCCATGCTGGAACATCACTGCTAGCAAGGGAGGAGGTCACTGGGACTTCTGAAATGAATGGTTAGAGAATATTGATTTCACTAGTTCAGAGTAGATAGCTCCATAATTCATGTGAAATACATTCAAAACCTTAACTTTGGTTTACATTTTCTTCTTATTAGAACAGTCATCAAGATGGGTTTGTATTGTGATAGATATTTAATATTACATACTAATTTCTATTTCCAAAACAGTCTTACATGATGATAACTCTTCAATCCCATATGGTTTTCTGACAGAATGTTAACTACAGCTGGGTGTAATACGCTTGCATCAAGGTGAACCTGAATGAAGTCAAACAACAACATCTAAACTGCCTGACACATTAACAGACCAATATCTGTTTTAATCACATATCTTGCCTGCTCCATGTTCTTGCCAGGCACAGAGATGAGACTGACCAGCCTGCAGTTCCCTGGATCTTCCTTTTCTCCCTTTTCCAGCAATAGGACACTTCACCAGACTGCCATGACCTCTCAAATACGAAGCTGCTAAGTCACCAATCATCACCATCACTTCCCTCAGGACCTGAGTGGTCTTGCATCTGATCTTCTCACACAACAGACAGTTCATTCTCCCAGTCCCTGCCTTTGTCCACTGCAACTTGGGCAGTGTGAGTGGAGCACCTGTAGTGATGACTGTGACAAAAAAGTCATTAAATAGCTCAGCTTTCTCCATATCCCAAGTAACCAGGTCTCCTGCTGCCTTCCAGAGAAGGCCCACATATTCCTTAGTCTTTCTTCTACCACTGACACACCTAAAGATACTTTTGTTGTTGTCCTTGTTCTACTGCCTGAGCATTTCATTAAGACAACTAGCATAGCTCATTGCAAAGTGCTTACTGCTACAGTACAGACACAGGTTAAAATTAGCCAGCTTTTTTCAGTTATTTTTCCAAACAAACACAATGGTCAGTCTGAGGAATGAGCTGCTACAGTTATCCCCTCTAGTGATTCCTTTTAGTGCATGATCAGAACCAGCACATGTTCAAGACATGGTCTCCTCAAACAAATGTTCTGATCCTCACCTTTACTGTGCACTAGGACTTGGTATAGAATATAGATCCTGTTCCCATAATTAAAAGTGATATGAAGTAGAAATCTACGAGTAAACACAAATATTCTATATCAAGCAGCATAACTGCATTAAAAAACAATATAATTGTTTTCTATATTATCATGCTCTCCATAAAGCTTCCCATATTAATAATAATAGATATATTCTATATTCTTCTCATTCAAGTGTGGTTTTGCTTTTATTTTATTCTGCTACATGCTTAGAAAAAGACATTAATTTATATTAATCCTACAACTCCCATTGCCTTTTTATAAACTGAATAGCAAACCAAAAATCTAAAAGAAGCTGCTGATATTTCGCTTGCTGTGATGTATGCTGTACCACCTGACACACCTGTCTAAATATATACCTACTCTGAACACTTTTGTCAGCAATATGGGGAAAAAATGGCCTTTCTTTAACTAAATTAAAGAAATACCTCTGGAACCAAAACTCCAGAAAATAAAATGTACTGAATTGTGAAAATTTTTATATACACACACAAACATTCTCTTATATGTGTGTGTCTGCCTCCATGTCCACAGACCTTCAAATACACCTTTTAATTACATGAAGAACTATAGAAGTGTTTGATTTTCTTAAATATTTCTCTCACATAATGAAGGATTTTAATATGAAATAGTTCTTAATCATGACCAGGACAGTATCATGTAAAGTACTGCAAAGTTTCAGATGATATTACCAAGATACTTTTTAGAGATAATTTACAGTGAATTATGTCCTCATTTTCCAAAGATATAACTGATGTAAATCTTATGTGCTCATCCTTTCAGTTCTATGTTTATATCCAAATAACCAGTTGTTTCCTAAAAACACGAGGGTCAATGCACAGGAAGTACCTGTGTATATAGTTTGACTAATGTATTTTATATTACTTGAAAATATGAGTTTCCATGTTCTGACACCAGACACATATGTACACCTGCCACAGGAATGTGTCTCTTAATATTCAGGCTGAGGCTTTGAGAGTACCAAGTGGTATATTTCCTTCTTGATGTACCGATTCATTAAAAGGAATTATGCATGTAAACTTGGCCACAGCAAAAAGACACCTTATGTCTTATACTGGGCTGAATCTGATTATTCAGATAAAGCTTGTAATAAAATGAAAGCAGTGTCAAGGAAAGAAAAAAAAAAAAAAAAAAAAGAACTTGAAAGAAGAGCAAGATCTTCAATAATGAAAAGTTTCCACCTGAAATCTTACACCAGAAGCAATTTGAATGGTCAATAAACTGCAGCTCTAACTAGTTCGTAAATACAGCAGATGTATTAACGTCTGCCTTTGTTTCCCTCACCCTAGCACTGGCTTACAGGCATTACAATCACTCAAGCAAAAGAACAAGGGTACTAGCATGGAGAGGGACTCTATTTCATGTCATCATTTACACTGCTACATAGTAAAAGGAGACTGACATTCAGGTATTACAAACCAAATTAAAATACTGGTCCCACAACACTACTGAAATGCTGCTGAAAGTGGGTTCAACCACCAAGAAGAAATTTGAAAAGTCATATCCAAGTTGAGAAGGGAAGAGAGAAAGAACAGACCGACAGACTGACGGGCAAGAAGCGTGGAAACAAGATACATACAATTAGATGTACCACTAAGTTACTAGACCTGCTGTCAGACACACAGAGCAGGACTCTCTTATAGCTGGAGTCATATTAGACAGTGACTGGGAGGTAAACTTCTGTCTTCTCTAAAACAGCAAAGCATCAATGAAGCCTCTCTTCTTGTCCAAGATGTTCACTTCCTGCATGTCACCGAAGAAGACAGTGAAGCAATGAAATCAGAGTAGAGCAAGACACAAATCTAACGTGTAAAGAGCGCTGTAATGACGGGGTGTAGAGTGTGTGGGACACAACTTGTCAGAGCCCTGCAAGGAGGAGTAGCTGCAGACACAAACATGATAGGAACAGGCACAATCTCTTTTGATAAACTCGTACTTATAGACTGAAAGCTCATATGAAAAGGTGACTTTAAGGGAAAACTTAAAATGCTTTGCAAACTTCAGTGAGGAAGTGAATTACAAGAGGTACTCTCAGAGTTTCAGATTAAAAGTAGTGGATTTTCTGAGACAAAGTCATAGTACATTGTTTCATCAGTGGCCCAAAACATGGCCCTTGCATGAGGCAGAACATTTCCTCCACGCACAGGACATTCAGGGGAGGATATTTCTGGCTATTTCTAAGTTAGAAGTTATTCATCTGAACAAAGATTTTGCATTTAATTTGAAGCTGACTGGAAAATGTTATCGAGTTACTTCCTAACTAGATTGAGAATACAGCAGCAAAATCAAATCATGGGATGAGTTTCATGCTCTCTTACAGTAGTGGTTTAAATTCACTGAAGTTAATGGTGTCTCTGTTGAATTACATCAGCTTTTTAGCTCTAAAAAGAACATACTAGTATAACCTCAAATATTATCAACCTCTTATCAGCAATCTGCTTTTCAGTGTCTGCAAGGCCAGCAAGGAAGTCAAATGTTTTAGACACAATCCAAAAAACACCCAAGCAGACTCATACTCTCTCGAGCAGTCTCAGGTCAAAGTAATCAAAAGGCCTGAAATCCCACTAGATTCCTTGATTCTCCTGGATGTAGTAAACAAAACTCAGTTGCCAGTAATTACTGCCTTTATCTCCCAATGTTCTAAAATATGTGATTATTCTTCTTAACACTGATCACTGTCACCCAAGCCATCCCAGTGTATTTTCTGGGCTATTGCACTGATGAACAGAATAGCTGATCCCTCTAAAGCACCTGCCTGTTGATACCTGGGGTGGACTGAGAGCAGCAAACGCCTTGGTGTGTCACTGACTGCCAGCCAGGTTTGGATGGGCTTCCAAATGTCAGGTTTGGGGACACAAGCCCTCGACAGTCTGCAGACCTGCAGGTCTCAAACAATCCCTTCTGACTCAGTCAGTGCCATAAATCACCAAGAATTAGGAATTGGACATCACTAAATCTCTACATTTAGAATTCCATGTTCTGGAGCTCCAGCCAGCTGTAAGCTTGATGAGCAAATTCTTTGTGCCTGTGCTTTCTGTTGTTGGCAAGCACTGGTTTTCCCTGTTATTTATCCTCATTCTATCTGCCTTTACTGGGTTCCACAAGGAATCTACTACAGGGATCTGGCACATATGGATGTGTGTACCCCCAAACTTGGCACTGCACTAGTCTTGCCAACACCAGAATGCCCCTGGCAATGCAATTCTTTACAAAGTACATTTGGAAGGAATAACAAATGGTAATTAATTGCTTCAAAGAAATGGCTCTGGCCCCAGTACTAACCGGTTTGATTATATAACAAAAACTTCTCTTGAAGTGTTGAGCAGAAAAAACCCCAAAACTTATGTTCCTTGCTATCCTGCACCCTCCTTCCTTGTGGATTGTACATCTCTCAGGCTAAGGCTTCAGCTGGTTTATTCATACAGACAGACAAAGCCAGCCAAAGACCCAACCTTCCCTTCTTCTGCTGTAAGCCAAAGGGTGGCAACATTGGAACCAACTGCCTTGTGCCTTTCAAAGAGAAGACAGAGAGATGCTCTTTCCCTTTGCTTATATTTCACAGGGAGAAAGGTTGTAGGAGTGAACTGACAAAGAGGAGAAAGCCTAATTCCCACCCTCCAAGTAACTAATTGTTGTTGCAGATATTTGAAAAGCAGATGAACAAAAGAGGCAGTGGGGATTGGGTTTTGTGCAAATAAGATGGAAACTGAAAAAGTTTTCCTGTCTACCTCTGCATGCACATCGGTGATGACTTAAACATCATGTGTCACATAACTCATGTACAGTTTGGCCTTCTTCCCCAGCTTCCTGAGGTCTTACTGATCTTCCAGTACCTCAAGGGGGCCTACAAGAAAGATGGGGAGAGGCTGTTTAGTAGGGCCTGTTGTGACAGGACAAGGGGTGATGGGTTTAAAATAGAGGGAGGGAGATTTAGATTGGATATTAGAAAAAAGTTCTTTCCTGTGAGAGTGGTGGAGCACTGGAACAGGTTGCCCAGGGAGGTGGTGGATGCCCCTGGATCCCTGGAGATGTTCAAGGCCAGGTTGGATGAGGCCCTGAGCAAGCTGATCTAGTTGGGGGTGTCCCTGCTTCTTGCAGGGGGGTTGGACTAGATGACCTCTGGGAGTCCCTTCCAACTCTAATCATTCTGTGATTCTGTGATTCTATGATCTCTACTCTCCAGAGCACCGTGACACTCTAACCTGACCGTACGAACGCCATGTGCCACTGAATGCAGTCAGGCTGTAACTGCTGTCCCCACTGTAAGGGGACACGCCGCCTTGCCAGCCTGTTGCCTGTTGTGTTGGTTTCAACGCGCTCATCCGCGAGCCAAGCGCATGCTGCAGAACTCCTGACAACTCCTGATATCTCTTCCTGCTGTTTCCACACTTGCAACCCAAGCAAAGCCACAGAGTTTACTCTTACATAGAGCAGAATTTGGCTTAATCATTTTCTCTTCTACTGAGCATGGAGGTTTTGATAATAACGAATGAGCACAGTGTGATGTAAACTACCTGATCGCAATCATTTGATATCAGCATACGTCTGTAGGTTCCTGCCTGCTCTGTGTGCACAATTTAATTAGATGAGTAATAAATGTGTCAAATTTATCAATGGTGTAAAACTTCAGTGAATTTACATCCTTGACTGCTATTCTTCACAGATATTTTATTATGGCTAGCAGTATTTACTTATTTATCCTAAACAAAAAAAAAATCTTATTTTCATTTACATTGATTTGTCCAATTTTCCAGGAGGGAAATACAATTAACCACAAATAAAAGGAAAAGAATCAAAGTTGACTGATGAGATGCTACTTTAAATCACTCTGTTCAATTATGCTAAAAGCATTCTCTATTTGCTACTACAGCACTTCCAAAACTGCAACAGGAGTGGTAAGAAGACTACACCAAAAGTTTGAGAAAGGATTTAGGATACATAGTTTCCTCCATTGAGAAGTGACAAGTATTGCACTTAGCCAATATAAACTATTTGTTTCCTTGGTACAATAATGACAAATATATTTTACCAGATCTGAAAACCCTAAGATACTGAAGTGATTGTGTAAGTTGTGCTAGTAATGAGGAATACATGAAGGCCAACTCCAGTTTAAGAGGCTGGTCTGCAGGATCACACACATGGTCTCCTCTGACTCAGCCACTAGAGCAGCCTCTTTCATACCACCAGCCATGGAAGGAGCTCAGGAAAACCAAAGCAGAGGAGTATTCAGCTGTGGGCTGCAGTTGAAGACTAACACTGGACTAACAGAGTGTTTGGTCTGACCCAACACAGCCCTTCCTCTGGTGTTGTGTTCTGGCAGAGCACTCCTTAGCAGAAGGTGGTCCTGGAGGGTTACTCCTTTACTGTCTCCCCAGATGTTAAGTTCCCTGTTAATGCACTTAGAAATCTGTGCTTGGGTTCCCAAAATGTTCATCCAAAAGGCACTAACAGAAAACTCCTTGGAATTGAAGTGGGTTGGAATTAGGCCCAATAAACTTCTCTACTCTCAAAAATCATAATGGAGAAGAGAATCGACTAGCACCAAAGTTTATTACACAGCCATTGGACACAAATGCATTCAATATAATCAAGTTGCTACTCTTCATATTTTAATTATAGGAAAAGCATTGTAAAAGTCAGACTTCCATTAAAAACAGGCAGTTTAACAAGACCTAATAATAAAATTTTTATCAATAGGAATATTCAGAATTAACTTTCTGTGCACAAATTAGATTTTAAACAGCAAGTTCATTTCTCTGGTGATCTAATTTAGGTTTTGGTATCAAACAATGTTTCAAACACATAAAAAACCTCCTATGGTAAATTTTTATCCCTAATGTTTTCCAGCTGGTCTCTAATAACTATTCCTAATTGTACTTGTTAAAAAGTGGATTTATGAATCTCAATTAGACTGGTTTTACTTATCCTACAGCAATTTTCAGTACCAAGAAAGACCATTTCAAGATAGGAAAAAAAAAAGTTTTATGTGGGTGACAAAATAATTATGAAAATAAAAAAGAAAATGCCTTTTATACAACTTAATTCTCAGTAATTCTATTTCAATAACCCAAAACAGAAAATATGGCATGTAATAACCATTTTGGGAACTTTGTTCATTCCACAAGTTCCAAGGTACTTTTATTACTAAGGATATTCAGTTTTGTTTGTGTGCCCTACTGTGAACATAAAAATCTACATCATTCTCAGTGAATCTATTTCAATTTTCTTTGCAAACTTAATATCCTGATTCAGCAAAGATCGAGATACAAGCTCACTCCAAGCACACACTGAAGACCCCCAGTCAATGTAAATTTTCCTGAAATCCATGCAGGGAAGCTTCAGCAAAGTTGTTAAGTGTATGGTTATCTTTAAAGTTTAATGTGACTAAATCTTCAGCAGGCACCCAGGTGGCCGTTTAACTATTTTGCTGACCAATATCCAGTGTTGTGAGAGAAAAGCTACAGTACATCCTTCCAAAACAATGGCTTCCCTCCCATGACTAATGGGTACTCTAATACCAGCTCTCACTTTCCTCAGTTTAAAAATACACTATACAAGTTCTTCTGACATCTTCCTATGAGAGGTAGTCTTAAAGAGAACCTGCAACCTTAGTTACAGAACTTACCAGAAGGCTTTGCAGTTAGGATTCAGATATTAAACATCAGCCACATCTCTGCATGACTGTTACCCATCACAGAAACATAAGCAAAATTAATAAGCATGACTGTGTGCCTGCCATGCCACGTCTATGAAAAGCAAAGCTTCCACAGTTTAATAGATTAAAAAATAATTCTGATAAACTGGTTTAAACTACAATATATCCTATATAGATGAAGAAACTTCTGCTACAAATATTTTTATATTACAGTCTCCAGCAACTTTCCCAGATGGCCAGGTAGTGGCTATTCCTCAGGGGTCACCATATGCTCTACAATTAGTGAGTCATGTCTCGGATTAACATTCAGATCTCTGACAAATGCCCATGAAACCAGAGCTGGAGACCAAGATCTTCACGCATCAAAGAGGGGAAAAGAGGCTCTTCCATGGCAAATTCTGAAATCAAAATTATTACACTACTAGGTATTATTATACCTAATGCAACAGCCATGAATGTTCTCCTTGAACACCTCTTCTAGCCAAGACAGTGGACCAGGCTGTCTTTTCCAGCAAGTCTCTATTCATTGCAAGGCTGAATATAGACTAAGAAATGCTATTTTTACACTACATTACAACGTTGACTGTTGTTGCAGCCAAACACTTTGGCTTGAAAGTTTGACTTCAGATATGTGTTAAGTAATGCACAATACATTCCCATCCAAAATTAAAAAAAAAAAAAAAAAATGCTAGAGTGCATGCAAAGCTCCACACAGGGCATGAAATAGTTAATATATGCCTGCTGTCCACTCGACATTTTCCTTAAAAGCTGCTGTGGAAAAGAAATCAGATTTCTCCCCAGAAGTATTATGATTGAAAGTAGCAACTTGAAAACAACAATGTTTTTATGGGCTCCTGTGAAGAGGATTCTCCAGTGCTCAGTAGGGCGAATCCAACCTTCTCAAAAATACTGATCCCATTATTCAGTTTTAGTAATTAAAATGTTTTCTAAATGATTGTTCCCCAGCAGGAGGAAATTGATTAATTTTAATGCATTATTGTATTTTACCATGGAACAACTTTTTCTCCCCCCTCATCCCCTCCTCTTCTTCCCACCACTTGCAGATGAATTATTTAGATGTGAAGATTTGTCTACTGTATTTGACACAAAGCTTTAGGGAGGGAGTGGAGATACCCAAGGAATGTCTCATCATTTACAAGTTCAGTTTCTTTCTATTTGAATATTGATCAGCAGAGCATACATTTTGAAGAAGAGGCTTGACTAAATGAACATAGATCCAAATGTGACTTTAACACAATTTACATATTTAGAAATGCATTTAGAGGCTTTATATATCTCTTTTCAAAACATGCTGTTTGGTTGGGTGTTGTTTTTTTTAACAGGCCATTAAATCTTATGTAATTGAAATATTTTATTAACACTGAGTACAATTTACAAATGTAGTGCCTTTAGGCTCCAACTCTAAGTCCTCTAAAACACAACCTTTAGCCAACCCTTCCACTGGATTTGGGTTCAGCTGTTAGTTGCCTACATGAGTGTTACAAGAAGTGGACACCTGGACACTAACCTCAAACTCTGGTTCAAAACTAGATCCTGCCTCATCTGAATGTGTGTTAGAATTCTATCACATCAAGCAATTGTAAATAGTTAAAAATATTTTGTGTTTGTATTCATCTTTTTAAGCACTTGTCATCTGAATAGAATCAGTGCTGACACAGATGACCTAATATTAAATAGTTTATTGAAACAGTCTTTCTCCTGCTCCCAGCAAGTGGGTTTTTTCCTTTTTGAAAAGGCTTCTGCTCCATTAGAAATTACAGGGAAATTCCAATATGATTTTTATCTCACAATAAGATTGCTTACATATCCAGCTCTATTTCTAAGCAAATTTCAGATAGATGAGAAAACTGATATATAATCAGATCTTCTGGAATGAAACTATTATCATCCAGTTGCACAAAATAAAGCAACAAACTGCAACAGAACTAACTGGGTTTGCACTTAGTAGCAGCTGACAGCAGTCACCTCCATGAAATGAAGAGAAATGAGCAGGGCAGAGTGGTCTGCAGGTAATCAAGACTAATTCACCTGGGGATGCATACAGAACTCAAGAACTTTGCACATGTTCTTGGAGCACTACACAGATGTGTTAGGATTAAAAATACATCAGGAACATTAATATTCACAGAAAATAAAAGGCACTGGTATTAGAAGCAATATCTGACAATGCCAAGAACAGGCTTCACCCTTCCTGATTCTGTAACATTTCTTTTTCTGGCAGTAGATTTATCCAATAAAAAACAGTAACCATAACATTTATTACTTAATAGCAAATTTACTAAAGTGCTCAAAGGTCCCAAGCAGAATGAAGGCCTATATATTATGTAAAACCAGACAAAGAAACTCTTTGTCTCTGATGACAAAGCTCAGCTTCAAAAGAACAGCAAGACTTGAATCCCCCAACTTCTTGCACTCTGGTTCACTGTGGACTTAGCTTGAAAATCAGCTCTAACAGAAGATGAAAAGAGTAAACAAAATGTGTCAGTCATACAGCAAAGTTGTATTATTTTTGACATACACTGTACAGATGTGTCTTGTGTAGAATTAAAAAAACAATGTATGAAGGAGATTGGTGTGAAGACCACCTTATCCATCCAAACAGCCTCGTAACTGATGCCTTTGAATAACTAGTTTTAGCTACATGAGAATTATTTGTCCATTATTATTAGAATTCCTATTTAACAAATAACAAGATATTATACTACTACAAGAAAATACTTATTTGTATCAAAAGCATATGTCTCTTTTTGCATGACAGGCAACATGCAACACAATTCCTTTAACTCACACACAGATGCCCAAGATGTTGGCTGAAGAGACAGCCCAACGAGCAGCAAGGGTTTCGGTATGAAATGCACTCAAGCTCTGCTGCTCTTTGAGTGAATCAGATGGGGTCCCTATCTGCTCAGAGAAAGATCCTGCTCACTGTGGCTTCAGAATTTACCTGAGGTGACATAACATTTTAAGACCACATCCTTCGCACTGCAAACCAGAACGAGTCATGAGAGCAGATGTACTAACCCTCACACACGAGGAGCCAAGCTTATAATTTACAACCTGGCCTCCTAACAGTGGTATCTTTATGCATACCGACTTAGAGGATTTCTTTCCCAGAACTCCAATGCAAGAGTCAAGACTTTGTATTAATTTCTATTTTTCTCATACTATTTAATAAACAAGTGGCATGCAAACACCCCAGAATATAGAAAAGACTCCCAAAAGACACAACCTAACAACATTTATGTATCCCTTCAGGTAAATGCAGAGCGCTNGCACCCCAGAATATAGAAAATACTCACATTTAAATGAAAAGAGAACCTTTTTGTAAAGTCACTGTCCCTAAATGGATTCACTGAAGTAAATCCAGTGCCACAAATGCATAATGTCTTCCAGTGTAAGGAAAAACTTTGTCCCTGTGAGGGTGACAGAGCACTGGAACAGGCTGCCCAGAGAGGTTGTGGAGTCTCCTTCTCTGGAGACATTCAAGACCAATCTGGAGATATTCCTGTGTGATTTAATCAAGGTGACCCTGCTCTGGCAGGGGGTTGGACTGGATGGTCTTTGGAGGTCCCTTCCAACTCCTAACAATCTGTGATTCTGTGACTATACTGGCAATGGAAAAAAGAAAACCAACCAACAAACAAGAAACCTCAGCAAACCAACCCAGAAACATTAACAAGAACTCTAGCAGTGTCTTCCAGGGAATTCAAAATCCATGATCAAACACTGAGCACATTTGTTTACTTTTCAATGACAACTGTTAAGTATTTAATTCATCGCAGTTTTGCACAATCACAAGATGGCTGAGGTTGGAAAGGACCTCTGGAGTTCACCTGGTCCAAAACTCCCACTCAAGCAGGGCCATCTGTCCAGGACAGTCTGGACTCCAAGGACACAGACTCCACATGCTTGGAGGTTTTTTTTAAGATTACATCCTTATTTTGTATTACTTTGTCAGCTTTTTGAAACCTGTAAGTGCCATGTTCCATCACGAAATGGAAAACTATCACTGAGATCCCAGTCCTGGGGATCCACCCTTTCCAGGTGCTGCTTCACACACAGCTCAGCAGGACAGCACAATCAACACTTATGTACCCCTTCAGGTAAATGCAGAGCGCTCTATTACTAAAAACTGTCACCACAACAGCACTTTTGCAATCTCAGAATACATATTTACCTTCACCTTCAGCAGTCTGCTCAATGGTCAGCTGTGTATGAAACTCAGAGCCTATTTAGTTCTAGAGTACCTGGGCAAACATGTTTCTTTTATCAAAGTCAACAGGACTACGACTATTCTGCTTCCAGTGCAGAATTTTTTCAGTAGATCTTTTGTTTTTTTAATGTCTGCACACAGAAGAAACAACCTAAACATAGATGACTACTACACAGAAAGCACAGACCCTAAAGTTGTCCTCTGCTGGATGTTCTATCAAGCTGCCCCTCAAGCAGAAACTTAAACAAAGCCTAAAATAATGCTAAGGAGAGTAACACAAAAGAAAGACCTGCAGGAAAATAAAGAGTGAGGATAAAAAGAGCTGCTAACTTCCTGACATCCTCCCAAAATCCCAAAACAGAAAACCCAGCACAAAATTAACAGAGGAGGATGCCTGGATTATCTAGAAACCATCACCTGGACATTAGTGCAGCACCATCCTGCTATTTCTTTTTGTCTTTTTCTGTCAAACAAAAGGAATTTGCATGCCATACACAGATCCCATTCCTCATCTTAGCACTCTCATTTAACTAAAAATTTCCAGGTGAGCCTTTCACCTGTGGCTGAATTTTCTTCAGGTGTCTCTCTGTGTCCTGTTGCTTATTTTCCCAATTGAGATTCTTTTTCTTGCTCTTTTCCATATTTAAAAGTGACTTATGCTATGGTTCCTATCCACACACCTCTGCCTGCCAAGCTGTTTTCCACTGCTTTTCCTGTCAACATTGTTTGCTCCTTATTCAGAGTTCCCATATTTTTTTGCATTTTACCCATCAGAGCAAGAAGAAGCAGCTCGCTTTCCAGGCTGCACTCAGATCCTCCACAAACAATCCCATTTATTTTGAGAAATAAATGTCACTTACATCTTTATCATCCAAAGTGGCACAACATAAACCAAAAGGAAAGATTAAGAAGAATAAAACTTTTCAAAATTCCTGTGGATTGGAGTGGACATAGCAGCTGCCTTCAGCATTCACCCACTGCATTCATTCGTTTATCTGATGCTTCTCTTTCTTCTGACCACAAACAGCTGATGGCACTTGACCATTCCACAGGCCTTAGTTAACAACCACAACTGCCCTCAAGAGGTTCTGATCTAGTGCTAGGTAGCAAGTGGATGGACCCTCTCCTGCAACAGGCAGTGCCATGCAAATCAGTCTCCTTCCATTTGCAGCATCTGCATCTTTCTGTACATTTGACCATCACTGTTTACTATAAATGTTTTGTAAATTTAATTTACTAATGTTGTAATTTCCGTGACTTATTCCTAGTAGCCCTCACTGCATCTAATCAATCCTTAATTACTATGCAAATACATCCTATAGGCTACTGATGTCTTTCCCTTCAAACATGAAATACATAATTAACGACAGCTCTAATGGCACCAAAGACTCCAAACCAAAAGAACTTTGCACAGTAATTTACACTTACCACCACTGATTTGTTGGAGTACTTATTATTCCAGACTTGCAGTGTTCTGGAAAAGTGATTACCAGTAATTCTAGTCAGTGACTGCAGTTACTGTGCTCCTCAAAACAAAATTCTACATAACTAAGCATAATATTTCCAATCAGAATATTACCTGATAATAGTTAGGGCTACATCCAATAATGCTCAATCAGGGAAGGCTTACAGTAAAACAGGAAGAAAAAAAAATCCCTCTATACAAGACACATGCACAGCTCTG
Organism: Heliornis fulica; assembly: GCA_013399135.1. Lineage (NCBI taxonomy): Eukaryota > Metazoa > Chordata > Aves > Gruiformes > Heliornithidae > Heliornis > Heliornis fulica. Next base: position 403,993 of record VXBZ01006680.1, read on the forward strand.
TCCTGCTTTAACACTCCAGCTGTCAAAACCCATCATACCTAAGCTCGAGCTCAAATTGCAAATAATAATTTTCAATTTTGTTCATTTGTTCCTTTACAATCGAGATTTCAATTTCCTTTACCTTTCTTTAAAAATTGAAACTTGGCATTACTACAAAAGGGTGGGATTCTTCTCATCAGTTTTGAGTAATCCCACAACTAGATGTCTGGCTTGGCCTGACAGTCCACCTTGAGGACTAGCAGACCATCTAGGACTACCCTGACCTCCTTGGAGGACGGGATCTGGCCTCAGTTCCAGAGGGCAGTTCATCATAAGGGTGATACCATCTGCTATAACAAGCCCCCTGTACCTAATCCCTTTGCAAAGAAATACTGGTACAAAACTCTTCCCCTATACTGTTTCAGTGTGTGACTAGTCACATAGTGTTTTGTGGAAGGCAACACATAATAACACCGAGAAGTAAATTTTCTGTTGCTTGAACTGCATCTATAAAAAACCTGATCATCCCTGTTTGGTTGATAAAATACCCACCTGAAATATGCAGAAAAAAAGGAATTGGAAGAGGAGAAGGGATGATGAGCATTGCTACACTGGACAGTTTTACTAAGTTTGAGAAATGGTAGGTATTATAACTTTAATGGTTTTGATTTGCCTTATCCATTTTAACATACAGAAGTTAATACGATTTCAAATTAATCAGCCAGTTCTTTAAAGTGATATTTACAGCTTTTACATTTAAATGAAGGCAAACAAAAGTATAATTTATGCTATAATAATGACATATAAAGTATCATTGTTTTAATTCTTTAATAGAATTAAGCTAGCTGTAGCAAGTAGATAAAACCCCTTTGAAAAGTGAAACACTGCCATAGTTTGTCTTGTCAAGGCTCCTGCTTCTAAGAATATATATGATTTTACCATTCTTTGAAAACCATAAATGACACAGCATGTCAGTGACACAGTTTCAATCTCAGCCTGGATATTTCCAACCAGAACCAGAGTATAATTCAGTCTCCATCCCCAATAACCCCAGTTGTTCTCCTCATACTGCTAACAAAGAGCTTAACACTGGACTTCCTCCTGAGAAACAAATTCCATACCCATGCTAACCCCCATGACTTTGCCAAGGCTGCATGGGATGAAAATGAATGCAGCATTTCGTTGGGAATTAAGAAAGCACAAATCAGACCCCAGTGCACAGAGTGACTGCCTGTCAAGTACATACTAGACTATGATGCACAGCTCATCTCACAAACAGTGTCAGCAAAGTCACCTACTAGTGTCCTATGCTGCTACCAGAAGCATGTTGGCTGCTAAATGACTTTACATTCTTTTTTCTTTCTCTACTGAGCTTATTTTAGAAAGGTTGTATATCAATCTGGAAAGTGCTGTGAACATGATGTTATCATAATGGTACCATATGCCAGTCGACTACTTACAAATCATCCATGCTTCCCTCACTTGGTAGATTTTTAAAGCATGATAAAGAACTTGATTCTTCCCATGCTTACAGTGGCTTTCTGTATAAGTATACTTCCACATTTTGCACTATTTTTTGTTGTTTGGTTTTTTTTTTTTAAAGGAAAATATTTGTACCAAACCCTCTGAAAAGGATCTTAAAATGGCTGTGTCAAATGGGAGTTTTTGCCTATTCAAGTATTTGTCTCAACACCAGATGTATTAAAAATTCCAACCCTACAAAAATGTACAATGTCCTCCCAAATCACCTTATCTAGGCCCACAGTCTGTAGAAATAGGTTGCAACCTTTAACCAATGAGCACTGGAGTTTTTCAATCTACCTTCTTGTTATGGCTCCTTCAGGTAACTGAATTTCAACACACCACCTCATACTTTCTCTATAGCTTTCTCCTTCCTTCCTTGTTTCAGAAAAAGAGAATTTTCACGTGCTCACAACACTCCATAAAACCTTGTAAAAAAAGCCAACTACCATAAGATTTGTGATAAAAACAGGGCATTTAAGTCTGAATCTGAAGAAGGAATCCAAGAAAAATGATTACAGAAAAGTTCAGCTGCAATTTTGAACTTCAGAGAACCTAGACCCATTTCCACTCCTATCTAGCAGTTAAATTATTTGGTTGTTGTTGTTTAAAAAAACCAAAAAGCATTTATTCACAAATTCCACACCTGGCTAACCTTTAAATTGTCCTATTCTGGCAGTTCTTTGGTGCCTTTTCAACTCTTTAGAATATTTTTCACAGTGCTATTCATTATATATTCCACTATTAGTGCTCATAAAATGTGTTGGGTTGAAAAACATAGAAAATTAAGTATGTGAAGTTAGAGTACAGAACTATTTTCACTTGGCTAAAGTGTCTAACTCATCTTCCAGGCAGTCCATATCTCTAGCAGTGAATCAGATTTCAGGCTCATGCCTGTTCATTCATTAGTCTTTGTAGTCAGGCCACTACTCAGAGAAATTCTCAGTGCCAGTTCCTTCTGCAGAGGAAGAAGTTAGGCCTACCAGTTCTGGTCTGGTTGGCAATCTGGTGCTAGATGGATGTGCTCCTCTTTCCTGCGGCACTTCTGTGAGCAGGCTAAATGCTGACCTTCATCTTCTATGACTCTTCTTCTCTTGGAATGAAGCTTTCATACAAATTTCAGTACTTTCCCTTTAGAGCAGCAGGCAGACAGGAGAAATGGCCTGAAGGACTTAGCACTACTGTTCATATACAAGTGTTTGTAAACACACTTATCTTGGACTTGTCTTTGGACATCCTGAGTGAGTACCTTAATTTCTCTCCTGTAGCACACTGTTTTACAGCTGCAGTATGATCCTCACATGCTGGCTCTCCATTAATTTGGTAAATAATCTTTAATTCCTAAGGATCATATTATGTAAACTCTTAAACAAAATTCTCCTCTCTATACACATACACCAACTGTACATCACTCACAGGAATCACACAAAAGTATCATATAGTAGAATTCATCTGGCAGTCTTTAAAACTGATTCTCTCTGGGATTTGTCTCCTTTCAGAGTAGCTCTTAATTTTCTACAAGCTTTTTCATTTCCCTTTCCATTAAGGAAAGAACTTCCTCACTGTGCAGAGAGAAGTACCAATTGCTACTGCAGAACGGTCAGCCAGAACAGCACAGAACAATGAGGTTGAATTTTTTTCATCTTTTCCATTAACATCTGAACAACCCTTTCTAGGGATAACTCATTTATTCACAATAGTAATTGTAACTACTTCCTTGATCCCAAGTTTTACTTATTAGTCATTTTCAGTAATATGTGAGACAGCCAGGGAAGGACTCAGTTGTCTCAGCATGGATTCTAAGAGCTATTTGAGACATCCTAGGAAAACCAATACATGGCATAGGGCACCAGATACACCAGATGTCTCATGGGACAACTGCATGCTGGTACAGCAGCAACTAGACACCAGGTAGGATAGCACAGAGAATGCAAGATGATTGTGAGACCTGAATCCTTGCAGCTGCAGCGTGGTCTAAAGTCCATCACCACCAGTGGAGAAATTCCCAGTGAATTGGCTCAAAATTGGAACTAGACCCTGACAGTGTCACAGTTTCTTCTACAGGAGAGGCGCAGTGCAAGTAACTCCATGCCTCCCAGCACTCCTCTGCAGCCAGAACTGACATATTTGCATGAAATGGCAGTAAGAATAGAGTGTGTGAATAGGTAATTCACCCCCAAAGTGGCCCAGATGGATAGGTTGTGGGAACACGCCACACGAGCGCTAGGCACCTGGAAGTACACAAAGGCCAATGGCAAGCACGCATGTCGCAGTAATAAAAATCTAAAAACTAGTGCAGGCACCACAGTTCCACACTCCCCAGTGCCAGCAGTCCCCATGTCTCAAGAAAAAAGAGCTTATAGCTTTTATATAAAGTAACTGTGAACTGTATAAAGTCTCCATTTAAATTCCCGCCCCAGAGGTTTGCACAGCAGTACTGTGGAAAGTAGTAATTATATAGAAGCTTTTAAGTATGCAATGGTACACAGTGCTTCTCTTTTTAAGCTGAACAAACCAAGCAGTATCATAAATATTATATTTTAACAGTAGCTTAGACCACATGGTTTTTAAAACAATAACCAAGCACATGCTTAGCAGGAGCAGAGAATTAGAAATGATTTCGTAGACAAGGATAAAAGGTTTGCAGGAACTGTGATCATACTACAGAGAAATAGTTTATACAGACTGTGCTTGAAGGTACGTTAACAGTTCCAATATAATTAACTGTTTTCAGAGATTTATAGTTTTGCTGTATGCATTTGCTTAAATATTAATTCTGCTGCCAAGTGTTTAAAGCACGATGGATTATTCAAAGTAAAAATGGCTGGATGACCCATTCATAGTAAATATGCTCACAAACATGCAACTTAGAAGAGAGAGCTGCTTTCTATTTGATACTCATTACTATTAATTTGAATTTAGTAGCAAAAACAAGAGACCACATTAGTTCTTTTTCACCAAGTAAAAAACAGAAGCAACATAATGCATCCTAATATTGTGTGTTTTACCTCAGCCCATTTTAATTTGTTGTAACAAAATTACAAAATTTTATTAAGTGCATGACTGGGTGACTAGAAAGCAAGACAAAACTGAAATTTCATCATTAAAAACAGTGACCACCTGACCATTTCAGTGTTTCACATGTCGAAACACTGAAAAACATTCACTATAAAACTTTCACAATTCTATAACAAATTTACTCAGATACTAAGAACAGGCAGAAAGAAAACTACGATCAACAGTTTGAATATTAAAGAAACCTCCAGAGGTTACTGACAAAAAGAACTCATGCAATTGCATTGAAACTAATGTGGCAAGCATATATCATCACCCTTCAACACGGATGTCTGTTAGTATTTACTGCTCTACTGCAAAGCCAATGCAGGGCTCCAGCACTAACTTTAATAGACTCCACACTGGGTCCCAAGAACGTAAACTTGTTCATAAGCTCTTGCAAGACCAGACCCTCAGTCTGTAAAAGACCACATAAAATCAGATCCTATGACAAGACTGTTTAGTAGGTTTCTTCACCTTTATTTAGCACTATTATAAGCAAGGCAATACACTTAGAAGAATCCATCCATCAGACATTACTCCGGGAAGGAAAACTTGTGGGATTTAGTAACAAAGAGGACATGTAAGAAAGAGCCAAACAGAAAGAGAGGCAGAAAAACCCTGCCTGCACTCTAAGAGAGCCTAAATATTATAAGGTTTCAGGCCAACTCTTGGGTATCCCAGAAGAAACCTCCACTGAATTACTTAGCCCTTTATTGTAAAATTAAGGAGCGTAACATACAATCACCTGACTTGCCATTTCTGTTACCCAAATACAGGACTAAGCCTGACTGGGGGCAGGGGTTCCTCCATTTGACAGGATGTAGAAGGCAGACAGGCTGCTACATCATAGTTAATTCATAATTCACGTGCTAGCAGGACACCGTAAAGATGTGGACTGCAGACTTCTTTTTACTTGACTTTCTTCCTGCTGAGAATGGCAGGCAGGGGCTAACCCCAGCCTTTGCAGTGTTTAGTGACCACAGATTTTATTTAAATCCCCAACCCTGTGATACTTTGAGAGATGGCTGCCTTGGTTTCACAAAATATCGATCCTCTGCCCACCACCCTGGGCCAGCCAGATGCCCAGTGCCCGCAGACAAATATTAACAAACACAGCCACCAGAACCCGAGGAGCTCAGCTGAATTTGGGAACTCATGTCCTGGCACTCCCAAACTCCATCCTCTTTGATAGGAATCACCTGGCAGGGTGGCCAGAGTCCTTCCTAGGCAAAGGGCAATGTTTGGCTCCGGCGAGTAGCACCAGCGAGAGGGAGATTCCACCAGCTTCCCAGCCTCGACAAACTGGGGCGTCACTTACTGTGTATTCTACAAGTTCTCCCTACCCCAAAGGGCCTCTTCACCAGGAGCTCCGTTAAGTACAGGCAAGGGAAGAGCCCCGACCCGAGCAGAGCGGCGCCAGCCCCAGGGTACCCCCGCACCCGCACAGAGCGACAGCCCGCGGCCGCGGAGCCCAGACCCGCCTGCTGGAACCACAAGAAAGTTCGTGCCGATACAACACCCCGGTAAACCACGCGATGGGGGGCGGCTTGGGAGAGAAACGCTCATGGTGGGGGGGGAGAGTCCTAGTAAAGCCGTAAGATCTCACCCACGCACACATCTCCTAGCTCAGCACTTCCAAAATCACCAACGAGAACCCAAAGAAAGCTCGAGGAAAGGGACAGAAGCGGGAGCCTGGGGAGGGATTGCCTTTCCCCGGCTCGTCCTGGGTGCCTGGGCCGTTCCAGGAGGAGCGGGGANGTGCCGCTGCCTTGGACGGGGAGGCGATGCTGCTGCGGGGGACTCCGGGCGCCTCTTTGGCTCTGTTAGGAAACTTACCGCGGCCACACGACCCACCTTAAACCCGCCTCCCCGCAGGACCCGGGGGAGGGAGAAGGAGGAGGAGGGAGGGAGGAGACGGGGGTGGGGGCTTGGAGCCGCTCATTTCCCAGCGCAGAACCAAGTCACAGCAGCATCTCTTGGGTGTCGCTCCGGGATGCAGGGCTGGGCTCACCAGTGAGGCCCCGGCTCCCGCAGGCGCCGGGCCGGGGCCGCGCTCCGCTCCCCGGATTCTTGCGTTTACGCGCAGAAACTTTCCCGTTTCCTGCGGCGCTGATGCTGGGTTTTGGCTTATTCGGTCGGTGATGGTTGGTTTGGTTACTTACTTAACCATTTGTTGGTTTGTTTATTTTTTGGGGGGGGCGGGAATCTAATGCCGAAGCCTTGGGGTTTGTGTATGTGGTTTGGCTTTTTTGTTTTCTCCGCCCGATTCAATTAAAATACCTTATATAGACGTAAATAGACCCCGGCATCCCAAGGGTGGCTCCCGAACAGTGTATGGGGGGATGAGGAAGCAAACTACAGCTGAGGCAGAAACACTCAGCAGAGGGTAGGAGATGGGAGGGGGGGAACCCCAAGGCTCCCTGCCTCCTGCGGCTGAAAGAACGGGATCTCCAGAGCAGAGACCTATCAAACTCCACAGATGCGCTTAGATCATGCAAACTTCTGGACCCGTTTCAAGGTGCCTCGGTTTGCAACTACACGCCCGGCCGCCGCTGGAGCGGCACAGACAGGCAGCTCCGACTGCCTGAAGCGGCCCCTGGATGGAGAGAGGCTGGCGGGAGGGGGTACCGGCCGAGACCGAGGGGATGCTAACAGACAGAAAGCGCGATGGAAAATTTGCCTCTTCTCTAGCATCCTCTACCGTCCAGAGCATCTGCCCTTGTACTGTCAAATCGACTGCACCACTGCTGCTTTTTTAGGGCAGCTTAGAGAGGTATCAGTCAGGAAACGAACTGCAACCCGTGTGTCATTTTCTTTCTGGAAGATGTGCCAGAAGTTACAAATACATGATGATAAAAATCACTAGACCAAAATGCTTGTGACAGGTGATTTGAATAGCTGCACTAACTTAGCTCTCAGCCAGCAATCTTTTGCTTGCACAGTCTTTTCAAGATGAAATGCTCTAGTTGTGTTATGTACTATTACTGATTATTTTCTAATTAGAATAATAATGTTGGCCAAGTTCCTGCTTTTTTATCATCTCAGTATGTAAGAAACATAAGATGAAAAACCTTTTTGATAATGTACCAACATGGCTAATGGAACTTTTTTTTGTCATTGTAGCCCCATAATGAATCCCCACATGGTGCAATATTTTGTGTACATATGAGGCTGCCAAAATCCTTTGTCCCACACTGTGTCTTTCTTGGCTACATGCCAGCATATGACTGCAGGTGATGGCAGAGTTTCAAAATGGGTAAAGATAGTTCAGGCCAGAACTGGTAGGCTGTTCCTATCAGGGACTCCCTGCAATCTCCCAAGAAACTTCCACCACTGCTTTCATACCTCCAGGTTCCCAACCTTCCCCTCGCTGCTTTGTCCTGGCTCACAGATGTCCTGAGATTTTGCACCAGCCTCCTAAGGCAGGTGAATGGGGCAATGGGAGATGGATGGGTGCTGGGGTGATGGTTGCCTTCCCCACTGCTTTTCTGCACACCCAGATCTCTGCTGTCTCCATAGCTCCAGGCTGGTTTTCTTCATTAGCTTTGGTTAAGGCAAGCTAACCAGGATCTGCAGCATTGTTGGTGCCTAAGGTGAAGTCATCCCCATCTTCCCAGACCTTTTTACAAACATCCTAATAATGAATATCAATAATAAATTAGCAATAATGTTTATGTATTAAATTATTCTCAATATTTAATAAAATTTAGTAGATCAAATTTAAACTAGATTTATTGAATAAATAAAGATAATTAGGTTTTGCTGTATAAGAATATTAAAACCACTCATTTTTCTATATGATGACATTGTTTATGACTCAGTTTTCTCACCAGTTTCCAACTGGGGAACTATCTGGCCTCCCAGATTTTTCTTTTTAAAACATAAGCTGCTGTCTCAAATGCATGGAGACAAAACCTGGTTAAAATAAATTAGGCCAGCTTACTGCTACAATTTTTTAACCTTTTTTTTTAGTTTTGTTTTCCAGAGTTCCCTTCAAGACTTTTGTATGAAGTGTCCTGTCAAACTATGACAGCCCTGAACACCAAAAATCCCAAGATATTACACTGTTGTGTGACTATTTACAGGTGTTTGAGACAAAGCATTTAGCCCTGCTCTTCTTTCTCCTGAGAAATCCCATCCAGCTCAGTAATTCCATTTGGACACAAAAGCATAGTTCTGGTATTCTCTGCAGTATGATTGTCTACTTAAAGGGTAGTAGATGTTAGTAAATGTCACTGAATCTGGCTATGGATGTGTTTTACATTTGAGGATGACAACTATAACTTTTAGTATGGGTCTCTATGTAAATGCAACCTCCATCAAGGAAGACATTCAGTATAAAAAACATTAGATTGCATCACACTGAGTGTAGTTCAGTGATACTGGTTTTAAAATGCAGAGTTTACTGATGAAGATATAAAAAGATGGTTTGGCTCTTTTCTTATTATTGTTGACTCAATGAGTCCAGCCTAGAGTTATAACTCTGAAGTCAAGCTGAATCTTCAAGCATAGCTAGATTCTTTCATAAATCAGAATGAGTTGTTGAAATTCTGAAGGACAAAATAACTCTCAGTTACAGATTACAGCCTCAGTTTGGTGCAATGATATATTTGGTTATCCCCATGCAATCTGAGCACCAACAAGAAAAGGAGAAAAAAATTTGGAAAAAGAGGGAAAAAAAAAAAGGCAAGAGTGCATTACAAGAGTGACTCTGCAACAGAAAACTGCTTAATAATTCTGCTGATAAAGTGAGAGCCAGAAAAGAATTCATTTCCTTCTCCCAGAGCACAGCTGGGGTGAACAAGAGTTTAAAGAAGTGCAGCTCTTGCATAAAGGTAACCAGGTATGTCCTTCAGCGAGACAGACAATGGAAGTTTGAAAACACTAAAGTCATTGGGAGCTTTGCCACTGACTTTTGGGGCAGGCAGAATTTTGCCCTGGGAGAAGATCTGCTGAGTAAGAAACAGCCACTTGCACATACTTTCTCTTCAAAGTCAAATGACCTCTCCAGAGCATTTTTACTGCTTTCATTTGCTTCCTTCTATATGTCTAATTGAAAACTAGTTCCATTCCACTTTTTCATTCTCCATATGTTTGGTTTTTTTTTTCTTAAAGGGGGAGTTGGGCCTCAGAAAATAGCAGCATACTAAATTGTGGAACTGTCAAAGCATCAGTTTNGGGCAGGCAGAATTTTGCCCTGGGAGAAGATCTGCTGAGTAAGAAACAGCCACTTGCACATACTTTCTCTTCAAAGTCAAATGACCTCTCCAGAGCATTTTTACTGCTTTCATTTGCTTCCTTCTATATGTCTAATTGAAAACTAGTTCCATTCCACTTTTTCATTCTCCATATGTTTGGGTTTTTTTTCTTAAAGGGGGAGTAAAATAGCAGCATACTAAATCGTGGAACTGTCAAAGCATCAGTTTTCAACACTGTAAAATTATTACACTTATTAAACCTCGAGAAATTAAATATGCATAATTTGTGTCCCAACAAACAAATTATTATTGAAAATAATGCTTGAAGAAGAAAAACAAAGCTTTTCAGACATAACATGAATTTTAACTTGTTTTTTTCTAAAACCAATCAGGGTTTTAGTTTATGCATCATTCTGTTCCCTGCAATAATATGCTGTCTGTGCAATCAGTGATGATAAATGGTACATAATTGTAAACTTGATATTGGTTTTCAATATTGAATTCATCATTCTGTCCTCTTAACACATATTAAATACTTTAAAGAATTTATATATTTGCTTGATTTATCTATGATTTTTTCCAATATGTAAAATTTATTAGTTTTCTAGTTTTTGAGAAACTAAGAGCAGACAACATCATTAATAACACTGAATAATAATGTTAGCCTCATTTATGCATGGCTCCCTTCTACCAACACAAAGTGTCCAGATCAAATACAAACATATTAGTTGTAGGCAGTGTGGAAAAGTCTTAACTAGAGCCACTCCTGTGTATGTTTTGACTTTCCTGGTCTATATATGCAATCAAATAATGATTGCAAGAATTTACTCTCATATAGAGAGGTAACTCCTGCACTCACAGGACTTGCATTTCACTTGATTCAATCTCAGAACTGCTGACTAAACCCCCAAGTTTGAAGAAATGCAATAACTCTATTTAAAGGGCAAAAAAGTTTAGATATTCTTCAGAGTTTGGGACCACTCCAGAGACAATGTTAATTTACTTTTTTTCATATCATGGACCGATTTTCCCAAGTATAAAAGTGTACTCAAATTGCCCCAGTACTCTTAATGAACAGGTAAGGCAAAAAAATTTTAAAAATATCAGAAAACATAAATCCTACATAACAGTAGCAAAAGAATATAGATGCAATTAATCTAATTCAAATACACACTAAGCATATAGTGCCTGATTCAATCACATCAATTGGTTTTTCCATTAACACAGCTTTTATGTCTGCTCCCCATCCACAATATAAAGGGCACTGAAAACGAGTTAAGAACTGGCCAGTGATGAGTGGTTTATGTAAATCTTTTCCTATATGAAGTAAAATTCTGCTTTTAATCATGTATGTATGAACATCATTCTTAATAACTGCTATTTTTCTTAATCAAGGTATCTGCACTGGACCAGGGCATAAAATTATTTTTTGTTTAGTAAACAAATGTAAATTTAAAAATAAAAAGAGGATTTGGTAAGGCTAAAGCAGATAATTATGCAATGATGCAAACAGAAGAAACAGCATCTATTCCATCTACAGCAAATTACTTCAGGGAGAAATTTGAGCTAGTAACAAAAATAACAAAAGGAAGTCAGGTGCACACAGCTATTACTCCTTTTGGTATAAAAGAAGTGGATAAAAGACCAGCCTTTCACAAAATTTACGAGAGGAATGCCCTGCTGCAGGATAGCTGTGACAGTTTTGTTGTATGACAAGATCAACTATTTTGATGAATATGAATAGCCCAAGCAGTTAAAATAGTGTGGGTATATTACAGCCTCCAAGCTTCAAAGCATAAATGGTTTGCTATCTGGAGCAAAGAAAAACCATTTCAGTGTGTAATTCTGTATGAAACATATCAGGATCCCCAACTACCTGCTGGCAACAAGAGTAACTTTCTGTTTTTATTTGAATCATGGGATTCTGGCAAGTATTGGAGAAGGATATCAAGATAGATTGACAGCCATTCTACAGCACCTAAATTCTTATTAATGTTAATGAGAGTTATGCATATGAACTAAGAAATGAAAAGGCCCCTCACAATGAAAAAAAAAGAAAGAAAGAAAGAAAAGCAGCATGTATAATGCATAATTAATGGCAATGTCATATAGGTCAACAGCAAGTATTGTCCTATGTGGCTAGCCTCAAGGCCCAGGGTTTTTTCTATCAAGGAAGCACATACTGTGACTGAAGCAGGAATCCCACTGCTTCCAGCTACATCTTCACCTTCTGGTTTTGAGCGTTAAAGGGACAGTTTATCCATCACGCTCCTGTGTGTCTATAGATGTTTGTCTCAGTACTGGGTAAGGTAGGAGTACACCACCAAACAGGCATCTATAGGTTAGTGTGCATTATCAGATGTATTTGTAATTGGGTTAGAAGCTGCATAGCTTATTACAACCTCTTGAGTTTGTCCAGCTTTGTCATTATTTAAAAACAAAACATGTACATTTCCTTAAACTGAGGTTGGAGCAAATTGGAAACCTGCTGGTACCAATGTAAAGCAGTGATACTGCAAGAGGGCTTCTGTGAAGAAATATAGTGGTATTCAGCAGCTAAAGAGTGCTGATTCACTTCATCTGCCTACACCTATTCATGGAATTCTCACAAAGTTCTGTTCCTTCACACAGAAACCCAAGAAATGGCTCACCCTTGGGAGATTTCTCCTCTATATAAAGCTGACCAGAATTCCCAGTGATGATAATGAACCAAGTAATGTTAAAATAAAGACTAAAGCAGATAGAAAAACATGTGGTTGGCACTCTGAAAAAAAAGGCCATATGATACTGAGAAAAGTCCATATGACATCTTCACTTATTCCTTATTTACAAGTACTTCTAAATATGCTGGGTCAAATTTATCACCAAGCTTAGCCAGTTTTCTTCAAACAGCTGTCTGTAGATAGACATAATATTAAGGACAGAACTTAAATCTGTACAGAAATTGGCATTGTTTGGACACACTGTGAAATGCACATTGCTCTGCTATGTTTCTATCAAAAGAAATTTTGAGTTCCACTGGTCTTATATTCAGTGAGAAATATACAAAAAAAAGAAGAGAGAAGCTAAAAGAAGCCATGAATTTATCTTTGTAATAGATTTCTGCATGAATTTTTACCCTAAATGTTTAGGAACTAGTTGAATGTGAACACTGAGTATAAACATGCTCTTAATTGTACCCCCTTTCTATAATCATTTTTATCTTTATTTGCATAAACATAGTACCCAGAGTTCTCACTCAAAATCAGAACTTCATTTGATTCCCATAGAGTCACAGTAATATACAATCTCAAAAATTAATGCAAGAAAGGGTGAAGGCAAAATAGGAAAGTAACTGCCTCCAGTTGCAATGACAAAGCAGGGAATAAAACCTTTGAGTTCTGGTTCCAGGTCCACAGCTCTGCCAACTGGACTTGTGTATCTCAGTGCCACTAAACATGGGACATGGGGATAATCTGAATTGTAATCTGCTCTGGGATCTTTTGTTACTGCTTTTATGTATCATCATAGAAATAAGCAGCCTACAGAGCTAGTCCATTCTGCATAAGACCTTATCTCCTGGTACAGTGAGATTTAAAGATACACCTTTACATTGATTGTAATGACTTTTGGACTGGACCATAGATTATTTTATGCCTCACTTTACTACAAAAATGGAAATAGCATTCCATGTGCTGATTAATACTAACTTCTGTGCAGAACCTAGGTCTGTACTGCACAAGCTAAAAATATGAAAAGTATAATGGACATTTTAAAACTTTGGAATTTCAAGGAATTATGTTCATTGACATTTTAAATGTAAAAAGAAAAAAAAAAGTAAATCCCAACAGAAACTCCCACAAGTTTTAGTTCACATTTAAAAAAAAAAAAAGGGAGAACTTGACTTCAAATATTTCTTTCCATTTTTCATCCAGCTCAACAGGCATTCATCGAATTTAAAAAGTCAGGATCTGCCAGAAGTTTATTTGCAAAATGACAGTATGCCGCAATGCATTTATTTCTCTGTTTTGCCACTTTACAAGGGAAAAAAAAATATATTTCTAAGATATTTTTGGTAATGTATGACTAAGTAGCAAAATTAAAACTAGGAAATTAATAACTACATGGCATTTCAATCCCATCAACTCTAATCAACATAAATCCATTCTAATTAAAACCTGCAAATCCTGAGGATACCAAACTGATAGCCCTCTGTTACAGGGAGATGGCAATAACAGGCACACCACATACAAATGGGGAGCATGGAAACCTCTGAAAGAGGCAAAGATGAAGCAGTACAAAAAGTATTTTTAGAATACCATTAGCCCTCAATAATCTCTAATTGGCAAAAACAAACATAAATTTTATCTTTTAAAACTTAAAAAGTGCTTTTACGAGCTAAATGAAAGATCTGAAGGAAGTGTACAACTTCACAGGCTGATAAAAGGTTACCAAGTTTATCAATCACAGTCATCAAACCAGAAACAGTAGAGTGATTCAAAGCATGTTCTTATCATCATGATGAATAACACACATCAGTTCAAATTATTATAATAGAAAATTTGTAATTGCATCAGAGTCCTTGTTTCAAAGTCAAAACATCTTAAGTCTTGACTCTGTCTTTAGGACTTGATCAAAAGCCTGTGAACGTTTACAAGAGTCTTTGCTCTGACTCCCTTGTGTCTTGCATGCCTCCTTTATATGGAAGTGGAAAGGTACTGCCCACTGGCTTCACACATTTTAGATAAGCTAAGAAGCTCCCCATCTCTCCTATCTTCCATTCAATCTAGTACACTATCAAGTACATAAATAAATAATAATACAATTAAATACATAACAATGGATGTCAAATCTACTTTTCCTGTTGCACTGCAATCAGTAGATCCACACTGAGTTTGGATGTGTATCATTTTTACACAGATACAGCAGCTAATACTGATACTTTGAGGTTTAAGGGGAGAACCCATCTTCACCCAACTCTAACTTAGCTCTTTAAAGAAGGACCCCTTTTGTCTATTGGCTTTTTTTTAATCCACAACCAGCAGAGATTAAACAAATGCATTTGCTTGGCAGGCAGTGGCTGTCACCCTGCCAATTAGCTCAACAGGAAGCAAACAACCTGCTGACCTTCCTGGGCAAGCAGTCTCTCTGAGGCAAGCAAATGAGACTGTAGTAAGGGCTGTAGCTCAGGCAGTTGTTATTATCATATATCATCACAAACTTACTCTACCAATGCCCTGGAATTATGGCAACATTACAGCACCACTGAAGTATAAAGCTGGAGGGAACTAAAGCTGTCATTATGTCTAGTGGTTTCCAAACTGTACCCTGTGAAAACATAGTGAGTGTTGTCTTGATGATGTTCTCAACAACCACTGATACTAAGGGGGTCTGGTGGTCTGCAGAGAAGCCCTGAGAGCTGACAATGATTTGTTAGAAAGCCTGTAAATTACTGATTTGATTACAGCAGCAAGGAGCAAGTTACACCTAGACTACTCCTACCAGACATTTATTTAACTTGTTCTTATAAATTTCCAGTGAATGACAATGCAAAATCTCTGTATGCAAACCGAGTCAGAATGTAATGCAAATATGCTGTTCAAGAATATTTAATCTTAGTTATAGTTTCCTTTTCAAAACTGCAAATTATTTTTTCCTTTTAATGAAGTAGAAGAAAAATAGATCATCACATATATAAATGCTTGGACAAGATTATATGTAGAAAAGCAAGATAATAAAATTCATCATCCTTCTTCCTTGCCTATTGCGATGTCCACTGGTACTAAAGTAGGAAAATATCTACTCCCACTATGTGTTGAATATGAAACAACAGTTATAGCTAATATATGCTTTAACATGACATGCTCTGCAAGCAGTATTGGAAAGGGGACTTTGGTGAATAATGAGGAAGGCAGTTTTGGTAAGGTTCCTCAGCTATGAGGAAATTCTTCGGGTGAAAGTTTCACCTAGGTCTCTCCTGCATGTCATACCATTGGATCAAACAAGAGAAGCTGAAAGGTAGACTGAGATAGCAATGTGTCGGGACACAAAAAGATGCTTTAATAGATAAAAAGATGCAGTCTCTTTAAGAAAGGATTTTTCCACTTTGTGTTCCTATTGTCTGAAATCTGGCCTGAATAGAAGAAGCTACCTTGATAAAATATAGGCAAAGAAAAAAACATATAAGAAAATAATGGAAATGCTGTTATGGACTTTTGTGAGTATAAATAGTTTTGGAAATGAAACTGTCAAGCACAGAATCTGAAATGATGTAGAAATAAAGTCATTTTAATGGTGAGCATGCTGCAAACACATAAACATTCTCTAGTTCCTTTCACAGCCTAGCATCTTGTAATTTTAATTTTTTTTTCATCTGACATATGGGGAGGCATCAGTTGGAGAATCAAGGGGACAGAGAGGCAGAAATGGACCAAGGGGAAGGTTAAGAACAGATATCAACAGGAGATATTTAATTGCAAAAATTAAATTGAAGGAACAGGACATAGTAAAAGAAAAAAAAAAAAGTGGGATGGCAAAATAAGCTAGAAAATAACACGCTGAACTCAATTTTAGGCAAATTATTAGATTGAAATAATCTAAGATTGTCCCTCCATCTTTTTATATGCTTCTAAAGGTATAAACTCTCATATCTGAGTGTTCATGTCATCTGACTTGAAATACAGAACTGGGTCTGCTCTTTTGCCTTCAGTTTGCACCAGCAGAAAAACTTTCTCTTACCTGCAGCTGTACTTGCAATGCAGCATGCCAGACACCTCACACTGGTGCTTTACACGTCTTCAGTAGCACACACTGCACATGGGAACATGGAGTCGGCACTAGAGTGTGGGGAAAACATGTAAAATTAGCATCAATATGTAAAATACAAACAATCAGACAGTTTGTCACTAGATTAAATTAGCATCTTGGTATTTGATGTCCCCAGAAAGTTTCCCATCATATCAGCTGCCACATAAAGTAGCTCTATTTCTAGAGCTAATCACAAAGTTTTCTGAATAGGATGTGTTGAAACACTGTTGTTACTCATCCATTTATAGTATCTCAGGCAACCTGTGGCAGCCTCTTTACACCAGGAGAGCACAAGCTTGAGTGATTATGTTTGGACCATGCATAGCAGCAGCCACTTTCTGTCCTGTGACTTGCAAAGGGAAGATATGCAATGGATTTGACAATCTCTTTACATTGCTGGTTCTACAGGTCTGGATTGAACTGTGGGTGGGAAGAAGGAAGGTCATTATAGAGTGGGCAGTGCAGTACCTGAAAGAGCATTCACAACACCCATTTCTAAGCACAGAAGTCTTTCTCCTTGTTAACTAGACTAGAAAGAAGTTAGATCAGCCTATCTGCTCAACTTTAGATATCTGCTTTAAGTGCTGATGTGAAGTGACATATCTTACAATATCCATGGTGAATTTTCTCTCTGGAGGTCATGGGGACAGTCAGAGGTGACAGACTGCCTGATTGCCCAACACACAGCAGTGTCCCTAGGGAAACCCTGTATCCTGCTCCAGACTATTTAACAGGAGAGTAAACTACTGGTCCAAGGTTTAATTTCTTCCTCTGATAATATTTTTGTATCTTGGGGTCTTTTTTTTTGTTTGTTTGGTTGGTTGTTTTTTTTCCTTTTTACTAGTCCATTACACTGTTTTCTTCTTGTAATGGCAGCTCTTTCAGACACTTTTAAAACTTTATGCTACCTAATATCTTCACAAACCAGAATGAAATCTACTATTTACAGTCAAGGGTGATGAACCAAGAGAATGGATATTTGGCTCAAATCCTGGTTGAGCTGCTCAGTTGGCATGTGACCCCAGGCAAATAATTTGATCTTCTTTCTTTAGTTCAAGCAGTTATAAATTTGACTAAGAAGCAAGACCTTTCTGAAAAGCACTAGCCTTTGACCTCAGCCTGCATGAGTAAATGCATCTCCAAAACCTCAGGCTGAATGATACAGCAAATCTTTTTTCAGTTATCTACCCCTATAAACCATACAGTTGTTCACATAACTTTAACTCTCCAACATAATAGGGGCTTATGCATATAAATGTTTCACTATTTCACTGTAGAACAAAGCCCATGTTTCAACACTTTTTCTTCATTCAGAAATTACAGTAAGCCAGGGATACTACTGTAGGTTCACATGCAAAAGCCACTGCAACTTGATACAAAAAGGAAAAGGGAAAGGAAAAGAACTACTTATACTATTCTTTACCAGTGGTTTTCAGTTTTCAATTTTCTACAGATCCCCTAAGGTCCCCCCTACCCTCAATTATTCCATGGTCCAACACCCAGAGGGCCAGGCACATACTGAGTCCACCACCAGTATACATTAAGCTGCAGAATCTGACACTTTATCCACAGTTTTACCCCATCATGTCGCTAAGTATGAATCCAGTGTGATCAGAGGCAATGTCATACCATTTTGTGGAGAGAAAAAACACCTTAAATACCTGCCTGGCTCCCATGAAAGCAAGCAAAGAGAAGGGTGGAACAAAGCATGCAAAGGCTGAGTGTAAGCAGAAAATAAACAGCAGCTAGTGCTTTTTGGACTCACAGTTGATTATTCATTGACACTCTTCCTGTCACCAGGTAAGTATTTTTTCAACATAGGCAGTTACAGAGGGATAACTGGAGTCCCTGAGGCTAGGATGAGCAAGGTCAGTGGAAGTAATGTTTCAGCTTTTAGGAAGGGATGATGACCTGAGTTTGACTTTGACTCCACATTTAAACTCAATAGTTTGAGTTTACTTGTATATATTGAGTTTACTTGTATACAAGTTTTTAACTGATTTGAAAAAGGAGCAGCCACATGGTGCTCATGTTCTTACCTAGCATCACACAGAATCATTTTAGTGATATTAAGAACAAATTTTCCATAATGACTGCAATATGAAGTCATAACAAAACTATCTAACGTTTGTGATGAAAACCTTAAGGACAATGACAAAGACACCCTTTAATAAGACATTCAGCAGTAGAGTATACCCAGAAGAGTTGGGCAAATACTGCAATCCATTTCCCTTGGATATTCATTTGAATTTTTAAATGGATTTCTTTTGACTGTTCACATCCCTTTTGTGCTCACTTTCCATGAATAGCAAATGAGCTTTAATAAGGGGAATAATCATGAAAAACACATTTTAAGCTTGAACATTTGCCAAATGAAAACCTCAAATTGTACAATCAATGGTTAGCAGTATATTTGTAATTTGTATTTTATGACTTTTACACTAAATGAAAAAATTCACTCTTGGTCAGTTTTCATACACTTGCAGTAAAGAGACACAGATAATATCATTACTTACAGAACTAGACAGCACAGATTAAAGTATTGCTGTATACAATTAGGTATAGCTGAATTATTTGCTAGCTAAGACTTAGTTCTTGAAAATAATTATGATAAAATAAAGTATTTTGAAATTTTGCGTGTTTACTTTGTAAACAATTTTTTAAAAATAGAGTAAACTGTTATTTACCCACTCCTGCTAAGCAATATTATTTGCCAGAGGGTGGAGCGCTTATGGATATAAAAACTTTACTCACAGCCTTTCGGTGAGAAAAATATTAAACCCCTAAGATGCACGGCAGCAGACCAGAAATATAGTATGATATTTCTCCTTTAGTTTCAATATACAAGTCTGAGCTCTCAAGGAAAACCTTTTGTATCTCATTTGTAGAGCAAATCACAACAGCAGAGTTCCAGGTCAACCCCATTTAATTTCTTGTGATAGGAGCCTAAAAGGGAATTAATCAGTTTCGCCCAGAAACTTCTCCTTGTGGTTTTGAAAGCAGGTTAAAAAAAGTCATCCTTGTAATTCTGTTTTCTATTTACTGTGGCATATAAATAAATAAACCTTAGAGCATTATACTGTGCAGCACTGACCCCAAACTTGAGCTAGATATACTGTAGGAAGCAATCCCAATTCAGCAGTGGGTGGGAAAGGTGACCTGTTGGGTCTTTCCATTTCTGACCACGATTGTCTTTTGAACCATACAGGAGCTGCTCCAGAGGCCAAGGCACCACAGAGCATCACTGCAATGTGAAATCTCCAATCAAACCAAATGCATTTTAATGATAAAAAGATTGGTATGGTGGACTCCTCCTTTAATCTATCTGTTGTTTTCATAATTTCTAGCGTAATTAAGATAAATGTATTTTATTAAAGCAGGAATAATGGGATCCAACAAAATTATCACCTACAAAAAAGCTCCCTAATCAGCTTAACGTTCTAATGATGTTAGCCAAAAGGCTTTTTTCCTTTGAATAATATCTGAGGTCTCCCATCAGTAAAGGTATTCAAAAATCTGGAATAAAAAGAGTAAAAGTACAGAAAACAAGTGAAACAAATTAGTATATAACTAACGAATTAGTTTATAACTTGGCAGTTCAGTGATGCAGTAAATTTTTGAACTGCACTCACTGAAGAAAAAGGTGGTGGGAAGAAAATCAAATGCATACCATATTAAAAGTCAAGTATTTTGACAAATAAATAAATTGCTTTTATGCTTCTAATAATTGCAAACATCAGGTAGTTTCATATTCCTGCCATGCTTGAGGGCATCTGCAAGACTTTTTTTTTAATTACAGAGCAACATCAGTTTCTAGTTTATTTTGAGAAGAAATTTGTCTAGCTATGTTATAAGCAACTCAAAACATTTTGTTCACAGAAGCTGAAAAGTTGTATTTCAGCCTATCGGATATAGTATTAGAAGCAGAAGTTACCATTTCAAGTCAAAATCAATTAAATAGTGTCTCTCAGTGGTGATCAGTGGTATTGCAAACTTAGAAGTCATGGTTAATGACTGAGACAAATGGGAAGCCCGACAATTCAGGAATGCAAAATAATTTTCTTTTCACAAGAATAAAAACATTAGCATGTTTTCTGTAATGCTATATAAAATAATTTTAAATTATAAATGGGATAATCCAGGTAATTACAGGCCTGTCAGTCAAAGTGCAATCCCAAGCGAAATAACAGTAAGTCTAATTAATATGGGATTTGACAATAATTATTAAAGGAGAGTGATAATTATAATTAATTCCAGTTGACACAGGATTACAGAATACAATGTGGAAAAATAACTTGATATCTTTCTTTGGTAAGACTATGGTTTTAGTGAGTAAAAGCAATATTGCCACTACGAGCATTCTACTAGGAATTGAAAGTGTTTGTAAAAGTGTTTGTCAGCTCACACACAGCTTTAGTGGAAGCTCAAATCAGCATGGCGTATTATAAATTGACTGTGGAAAGTTTAAGTAATGGGTCTTATAATGAAATGCTCTCTTCAGATTTCCTACCAGGGTCATAGAAGCATAGAATTGTCTCGGTTGAAAGGGAACCTTTAGATCATCAAGTCCAAGCATCACCCTAACCCGCCATACACTACTAACCCATGTCCCTCAGCACCACATCTAAACATCCTTTAAATCCCTCCAGGGATGGAGACTCCACCACACCCCTGGGCAGCCTGTTCCAATGCCTAAGAAATCATGGAGATTTCTTTTGCATATTTTTGTAACTGCACACCAGGACAGAGAACTGACTTAGCTCATTTAATAAACTGGGTGCCAGCAAGTAACATACAGACTTGAAGCAAGAGAGGATGTAAGCCGTGCTTACCTAGCAGGGATCCAGCTTCATTGACAAGCTGACCATTCTGATATACAGGAATAACATTCCCACACCTCCCTCCATGACATCACTACATATTTCATCACTCCTGATAACAAATGTGGGGAGTTCTTATGTTTTTCTCACCAATGAAGGCAAAGAATTCTACTTCAGAAAACGCAGCTACATGTAACACTCATGGATATTGATCTTCATTTTGTGTTCTTTTGTTCAGAAAATACAAACATCTCTTAGCTGTGTATCTCTGCTGCATAGTGGGAAGGAGACTAAATCTCCAAGTATTGGCATCCAGAGTGCAACTGGGCAAGAACTGCACATTACACTTGTTTACGAGTGCAAGGAATGGCATATTAATCCCAAGACCCTTCTAGAAGTGGGCACTATTTTTACATTATTTGGCTTTTACTGAGCCAGCAACCAAAGAGAAGGAATCCCCAAGAGAAAAGACAACATTTGTTCTTTTTTTCCTATGAGTTAGAAGCAGATGCTGAACTGCCAGTTGCTTCAAAATTGCTTTAAGAATGGAAGCACCAACTTCAAAAATACACTATAAAATAATCAAATCTTCCATTCTCTACCTCAGTGACAGAGTCCTTGGAGAAAATAATAAACAAAGGGGGGCTTTTTCAAATGGAAAGATACAATTTCTATTGATTCTATGACTCTGTGGATCCCAGACTTTAACTCTGTCTCTTGTTTGTGTTACTTTTTTTTCCTACAAACAGCCTGTATCAGACCTCACAGCTTACATAACCTAACCTTTAGGCTGATTACTGCAGCAGTGTTTATAAGCACAGTGGCCATCCAGAATATAATTTGCTATATACATTTCTCTTTGTCATGATCATAAACTTGGCTCATGAAGCCAAACTTAGCTTTGCAGCCCACCTCACAACAGGAGGGAGAATAATAAGCTTTACAAATCCAAGGACTAAGTCCCTTTGCAAACCCAGTAGTTGCTTTGCCCGGGCAGAGGCAAGATGTACAAAAAGATACATACATGAGCCAAAATCTCAAGTTCTCCAATGGTCCAAAACATTTCTTTTCCAAGATATAGAACAACTTCTATCAAAAGATATTAGATTGAAATTCTGCACTGCATCTCCTGACGTGTTTTTCCAAGCAGGGAGACCTCCTGAGAGGATCACACTTCCCGACATAGGCAAGAACAAACATGTAATTGAACTTTAAAGAGACTTCTCTCACTCATTTAAAATGAAAGCTTCTCTAGCCCTTGCTGGTGTTATTCAAGGGAGAATTGTATAAAATAAAGAATACTCTCTGAAAATAATAATTGTACTGTTGCTTTCTGTTCTACCATGTTTTGTTTCTCAAGCACTAAATGAGGAAATCTCATCATCCTGCAGCTGTGCTGCACTCTATGTTCAGTCTTCAACATTTAATGAGATCTTCCAACACTTAGAACATTTTTGCAGCTTTAATTTTAAAACAACTGAAGAGGCTCTTGCTATCCTGTTAGTTTCACCTCTCCCTGCACAAACTTATGCTGTATGTAAAGCCAATTACCAGATGAGCATGGAGGTTTGTCTCTGATCCTATTGGGACAAACTCAGTTGATAAATAAAGTGCAATGAGTTCTCCTTGGTTTTAGTGACTCAACCTTTGACTTTTACTCATATGAGGTTGCTTTCTAGGAGAGGTAGGAAGGAATGGGGGAAACTGAGAACTTTAAAAATTGGAAGTAAGCATGTGGCTACTCAACAGCATCAGCAATGCATGAACATAGCTCAAAGGTCTTATATTTTTCTCTCTGAAACAGCTAGCAAATAAGAGCAGTGATCTCAGTCACTTTAATTAACCTTCTTCATTTTACTGCAGTCATTGAGTGACGCTGAGTAAGCACAAACACACTGGAGTGTGTTCTTCACTGTGGCAGCAATCAGCATCTGCTACATTTCAAACTGAATTAAATGTCTTTTCTCCCAGATGTTATGCTTTTCTTCCCCTTTCCATAACCGCTGGTTATTTCATCTTTGTTCCTACAGAACAAGAGCTCCATCATTTTGGTCTATGGTTCCCCTTCCCTCTCACATCCTGCTTACATAATATGTCTAAAATCATCCTGACTGCCAAAACCAAGTCTACACTTTGGTTGTCTTTCACTAAGTTATAACACCTCCTCCTCCTCATATGTTTGAGAACTTGGCTTCTGCAAATCAGTTTCTTACAGATGGTACTTCCACTTACTGGCACCAATTGGTTACTTAGAAGTATTAGTCATTGGAGATACACATTTTATAAAACATGTGAAAAATAAGAAAGTAGAATAAACAGGAACACACAGTGACATACTGCCTTGGCTCTTTCCCAGTCTTTTTTCCTCATAAGGACAAAAACTAGATAGTTTATACCATGTATTTGCATTCAAGTGAGGTTATGAGGTAGGAAATTAATTAATATTGAGAAAGTAAAAATGTTTTTCTAATAGTCCAAATAATCCCCCCTAAATGCCTTGCTAACAGCATTGCAGCCTTATTTACAGAACACTGACTCACATTCAGAAAGTATGTTGGTTTCATGACCTTCCACAGTTTTTGTTTGATCTTGAGCAAGACTTCAATCTTTCAGTGCCTTTACCTTCCTCTCCATAAATGTGAAGAACAATATTAATGGCTACTGTAATTAGCTGATATTAGAGCTTGCCTACAATCCTATGAACCCTAGACCCCTTCCCCACATCAACTCCCTGACTGTCCCCAGGTGAACAAGACAATCTGAGATATGGACCTGGAATTTCTCTTGGAAGATGCCATGATGGACCATGGAGGTTCACATGCACTTATGTGGGACTACAGTTTTGGCACAGGAAGACAGCCTTGTTCTGTTCTTTCGTGGATCCTTTTCAATCCTCCAATGGCTCCTAGAGAAAAAAAAATCACATCACTGCCCTTTTAATAAGAAGTCTAAAACCAAACAGAAAAACCCTGCAGATATCTTCACAGGTTCTTCTCACTTGCCATCATCCATGAGCACCCCTGCCACTTTTTCAGCATTTTCCCTACTGTACCCCAAACCTGTTTTCTTCTCACTGAAAAGCAACCTGTCTTTCCTGCTTACCACATAAGCTAGAGCTTTCCTGGGGCTCAGCACCTGACATGGCCGGTGTCCCCTTCGTCTCCTAAGTGATCTGAGCTCCTTTGTCTCCTCTTCACTCCTAGCCCAAGCCTGCTCCCACCTGTCCCTCAGAGCCACCCCCCTGACCATAGCTTTGGTTCCCTCAGCTCTGGCACTGCTTGCCTCAGCTTGTCCCCTCCTGCCCCTCAGCTACAGCCCTGGTTCCCTCAGCTGGGAGCCTCCGGACCCTCAGCTAACTCCCACCTCTTCCTCAGAGCCACCCCTTGTCTACAGCCCTGAGTCACTCGGCTGTTGTCCCACTTCCCTCAGCTGGCTCCCTTCAGTCCCTCAGCTCTAGCACCAGTTCCCTCAGCTCACTCCCACCTGTCCCTCAGAGCCACCTCTCTGTAGCTCTGGTCACCTCACCTCAGCTCGCTCCTTCCCGCCCCCACAGCTCGCTCCCGCCTCTCCCACAAATGCCACCCGAGGTCGCTCAGTTGGTTCTCTCCAGCCCCTCGGCTCCAGCACCTGTTCCCTCAGCTCTCTCCCGCCCGTTCCTCAGAGCCACCTCTCGGCTCCAGCACCTGTTACCTCACCTCGCTCCCGCCC
>VXBZ01006680.1:429337-459253 GCA_013399135.1 Heliornis fulica
CCCCTCGGCTCCAGCACCTGTTCCCTCAGCTCGCTCCCGCCCGTTCCTCAGAGCCACCCCTCGGCTCCAGCACCTGTTCCCTCACCCCGCTGCCGCCTCAGCTCGCGGCCCCCGAACTTTTCCCGCCCATCCGCTGGGCCCTGCCCTGCCTCGCGCGGTTGCCCCGCCCCCGGGCCATGCGCACGCGCCCTGGAGCGCGGCCCGGGCCGAGGGGCAGCGGGTTGTGGCCGTGCCGATGCTCCGCACGGAGAAGGTGGTTCATCTGCGGAGCCAGCAGGGCCGCTCGGTGCGGGTCGTGCGGGAGCACTACCTACGCCTCGACGTGCCGTGCCACAGCGCCCTGTGCCGGGCCGCCTGTCCTCGCGGTGAGGGGTCGGGGGTGCTGACGGCGGGAGGCTGAGGGTCGGGGCTGCTGGGGGGATGCCAGAGCCGGGATCGCCCCGGGTGGCGAGCTGGAGCGGTGGGCAGCTTGTCCGCGGGGTCCTTGTACCTCAGCTCGCGTAGGCCAGAGCTGGGTGCAGAGGTGATCCACACGGCTTGGCCAGGCGGGGCTGCCGCGGCGGGGAGGCCTGACAGTATCCGCGGCGACCCGGTGCCGGAGGCGGGAGAGAGCTGGAGAGGAGGTGGCCGGTGTGGTGTGCGGCCGCCGGAGCCGTGTGGGCCGCCGGAGGCTCGTCCCGGAGCTCTCCTCGGCGTCCCGAGCCGTGTGGGGACGGTGCTGAACAGCAGCCTGTAAAGTCCTAAAACCCGAACGGTGCCAGGTCGGGCGTACAGAAGTGCTTCTTCAAGCAGAACCCCTTAGAAATAGACGAGTTGTTAAGAGAGACAGGAACCGAGAAGTTGATTGTTACAGGAATTAACTGTGACCGTTTACGGACGGTGTTCTGCTACAGGACTCTCTACAAGCTCCGTACTTAGCTCTTAAGAGATCTTTTAAGACAAATTCATTTCTATGGGGTGGTGGTTTATAGCATAAACTGAATTCTGTACATACCTGTTAAGGGACCAAGCTGTTACCTTGAAGCATCAGGAGTCATTTCTCTTAAGTAATTAAATCTAATTGCCTGTGTTATATCTGGCCATCCCAGACATGGGAAGACAGCCAGCCCCTGTGATGTCTGGATTTGTTGTTGGTTTTACACCCTGCGATGTTGTTATGTGCATCATAGATCATGGTGTGACCTTTGGTTGATATTTCAGGGGCTTGTTGTTGCTGTTATTAAATAACACAATTTATTTGGTGCAAGAAAACGAGTGGCAACTATGTTAACTAACATAGTATTCAGATAATTTAAATTGACCAAACTATTTGCTTACCTGAAAGAAGAGGTTGAGAATTATTATTTTTAATTATTTTGTCAGTCTTCTGAATCGTTGTTGTTCTAGATGCCACTTTTTGTTCCCTGATGTGTTGCATTTGATTATGAATTCCTGAAGGATAAGTTACAGGCACCAAAAAAAAAATCTTACATCGCTCCCTATGTTTAACTTGTCCTTTTCTGGACTGAAATGTAAATTGTGCTGTAGATGAGTCTCAGAGTATGTCCCTTTGTAACTATTTGGGGTAATTCAGAGGTGGGGCAAACATTTGTTCTCATTCATAACCCTACATATTGTGCTGAACAGACTTCATTTCATGCACTGTGAGAGATTGTGCATAAATCACATCTGCAGATACTCCTCTGACGGTGTGCTGTGCCTACTTGCAAGTTACTCTGATCTAGATAAATAGGTTAGGCAAGGATAGCTTCATATGAGCAGATTACATAAATCTTCAAGTGACATTTCACTTCTGAATTATTAATAAATATTAGCTTTCCTCTCTGCATTCTGCAGTCATCCATTACCTTCGGTGTGAGATGTAGCCATGCTACTGTATGCAGAGTTGTGCCTACTGAATTCACATTTCTGGTGATCACAGTTAAT
Organism: Heliornis fulica; assembly: GCA_013399135.1. Classification (NCBI taxonomy): domain Eukaryota; kingdom Metazoa; phylum Chordata; class Aves; order Gruiformes; family Heliornithidae; genus Heliornis; species Heliornis fulica. Next base: position 431,264 of record VXBZ01006680.1, read on the forward strand.
AGATTGTCCTGTGTCAGCTTATAAGAAATACATGAAAATAACCTGACTTGTCAAGATCTGTCTGTTTCTATTAAATAGAATTTGCCTGCACTATGGTAAGTTCCACGGTGCATCAGGAATAAATAGGCATTGAGAAAAAATACCATGGTGATCCCCACTGCCTGAAAGTTTGTTGAATAATCTTTGAGATATCTAAAGCAATTACATTCATTAATTTTAAGGTGTGTTTTAGGATGTCATGTGGGATGTGTTGGTTGTGGTATTTTGATGGTGTATTTCTAAGGGATGGAGGCTCAGTAGAGAAAATTGCTAATGATGGTTAATTGCTTAGACTCAAGAACATCTTCTCTTTGCAGTAGCACTTCTTTTCTCTACATATGCCCTTATCTGTATTCTTTTATGTAAAGACATAGAAGAAGAGCTTGCTGTAAATGGATAATGTGCAACAGAGATCTGTGGAAGCAGTGTAACAGAACTACACATAATTCTGGATACTTTGAAAATTTCACGAGAAGATTTTTCTGTGACAGATGTAAAGTCTCTTTTTTTTGATATGGAAGTAGAAAGAAAAGGAGTGTAACCCACACTCTTTAAGTTACATTTTTTTCATAATGAAAGTGGATCTTTCTCAGTCATTTGGATAGAATTTGCACTAAATTTTGGCATTGGTGGATGCAAAAGGTTTTGTCATAATTTTTAGAGACCGTAATACAGAATTGCACCATTGTAGTTACAATTTTTTTCATGAGAAAAAATGATATTTCCTGACATCTGAAAGTATTGTTTAAAAGCCAGAATTGCAACTGAAACCTTAAACCTTTAATCTCTGAATTATATTGTAGATGGCAAATTGCTGTCGAATGATGTTACGCATTACGTTGTGCCGGACTGCAGGGTTGTTCAGGATTACCTTGAGATTCTCGAGCTTCCAGAGCTGAAAGGTATTATATTCATGCAAACAGCGTGTCAAGCACTGCAGCATCAAAAAGGACGCAGGTACTTATCCTAGAATAAGTTCATTTTAATTTAGATTGAAGTAGAGATGCTAACTTCCTAGAATCCCAGACTGGTTTGGGTTGGAAGGGACCTCAGAACCCATCTAGTGCCACCCCCCACCATGGGTAGAATGACACCCTCCACTAGACCAGGTTGCCCAAAGTCACAGACTTAAATGTCAGTTTAAGGGCAGTAACCAGGGGTCAGCAGATACACTGTGCTTAATGTGGTTTAAGGTCTTTCATGTGTCTTAATGTAATTTTCAGAAGAGAAGGAATGTGATCCTTTGAGATCCATGGCCATCAATGCCTGCCATAGTTTTCATTTGATAGAAGTGATATTAAACTTACAGCATTTTTAACTAATCAGATGCCTTGAGACAGGAATTAAGGACACTTTGCCATAATGACAGATCATGTGCTACAATGAGATAATAGACATGGGTTTAGTTTGCTCTGTGGAAGAGTGAGCACTTGACTTTGGGGAGCAGCTCCTGCTGTTTTATGGTACTTGCCTTGCTAGACATTAACCTAGGGATTGACACAGTGCATAAGAGTGCATTGAGGTCTGACGATATTTCTAAATCACAAAGGCCTTTGAAGAAATAGTTCTTATTCCAGAAGTAACAAAATAAGATCCAGAATGCTTTGTGGGGCTCATTGGAAAACAAATATGTTTAAAAATCAGAAGGATTCATAATGGGAACAAGAAAAGCTTGCTTACAGATGATTTAGGTTTTATCACTAACGAATGCATGACAGTATTTCTCGAGTTTTTTGGCTGTATTTTCATTTGGAGTTAAAGTAGCATTATCAGAAGGAAGCACAAGACTATGTTTATCTCTTTTTCTTTTTTTTTATTATTCTAGAGACTACAACAAGTTAAGAAATCTAGTCAAGGATGCCCGTCATGACTGTACGGTGTTTGCTAATGAATTCCACCAGCATTCTTATTTGCCAAGAGAGAAGGGAGAATCCATGGAGAAATGGCAGACCAGGTTTGTTTTAACTTGTGCTACTACACTGGACAACATTGTGACTTTGTGTTTGGGAATATTAGCATGCATTGTGTATGTAAGAGTTCACACTCTTGCTCAGCTGAGTAACCAAAAGTCTAGCTTGTCCTTTTGTAATTAAGGAAGCATCAACATTGGGGTTTTTTAGGAAAATAAGACAAAAATATACTTAATTAAATGCAATAACACTAAAAAAAGGAAGCTGGATCATTGTAAAGTTACACAGCCATTTTAAAGAATGCTTTAGTATAATAAATAGGCCATGCACACCATGTTGGGCTGTTAGATGTGGTGTTTAGTAGCCTGTAAACACAGTAGCATTGGAGGCCTGGCAGTTCCAACTTGCCTTTTATAAACTTTCCCTCAAAAGAACAAATATCTGGGTGCAGGTAGGGTATGTGTTGGGGAAGAAACATTTTTCTTTTCTTTCCTCTGTTCCTTTGGTGCTTCTTTATGGCACATAGTAAGTTTTGCAGGTAGAAGGTTGTGAATAGCTTGTGAATATCTCTCAAAAGTATGTGTGTTAAACCAAAATCTCATTTATATAAAGCCTGCAAGTATCTGGCAAGTAGCAAATGAGATACACCAGAAATCTTATTTCCAACTCTGCTTTTCTAGGAGCATTTACAATGCAGCAGTCTGGTATTACAATCATTGCCTGGGTCAGATGCCGGTTGTTATGGTAACTGAAGATGAAGATGCTATCAAGCAGTACGGAAATGAAACAGAAGGAGTGTTTGTGATTTCCTTCAAGGTAACATGTCACAAAAATAGAAGGAGTTTTCCTTTCTGCTGCATAAAAATGATGAAGCAAGTACCTTAAAGCCCAATGTATAGTGCAAATCATTTCAGAGTTTATGTTTAAAACTATGATGCTAAGTCCTATCTTCATTTATCAAAGAAAGCAAAGATAGCAGTCATGGGAATGTCATAAAAATTGGTGGCAGTGAGCAAACCAGAGGACTGAAAAGCAAACAGCAGCTCTAGAGGTTATCTTTCTTATGAGCCCTTTTCATTGTTTTCCCTATTTTTGAAGAGTTTGGCATTGATGAGCAATGATCAGTTACCTCAGCCAGCTCTCTCAGCCTGGAGTGCTGGCAGTCCATAAAGAGGTGTAGCCTGAATATCCATCAGCATTACTCCTCCAGTTTACTTTAGCCTTGACTGCTCGCAATACAGTGATGCATGAGAAGATAATTCATTTTTTATTTAGTTGTTGAACTCTGATACCACTTGTATTCAGAAGGATATATGGCTGGGATGTTGATGTTTAGCTGTGAGAGAATGTTGACTAAAACAGATTTACCTTAGAGCTATACCAAAATGATGATGCTTGAGTTTTTTAATTGCTGTGAGGCAATGGAAAGCAGCTCAAATGTAGCATACAAAACCACATGGAAAATGTAGAGATAATAGTGGGTTTCCAGTTTGATTTTTCTGCTGTGGCACTTTACAAGAAGTATGTAGCCTGGATGGAGTATATTATAGTGAAAGCATGTGAATCTCCAGTCTAGGATGCTGTTTTAACAGTTATGCCTCCTTGTATTTAGTAAATGAGTTAGATTGAATCTGGAACAAATCTGTGGTGTTCAGAGCAGACAGATCATTCCCACTTAGAAATGCTATCCCAGTATAGCACATGAGGCAGCATTTGGTCATTATGGGCTTTCTAAATGCATTATTAAAAGAACAGACACCTCTGAATCCTCCAGTAACTGTTTATATATGTGCATACAGAACTACTTGGATAACTTTTGGCCTGACTTAAAGGCTGCCCATGAGCTCTTCGACTCTATACTTCAAACTCGGCGTGAACGGGAGAGCGAAAGCCAAGAAAACAGTGGAAAAGAGTATCCTGAGCACTTACCTGTGGAAATACTGGAGGCTGGGATCAAATCTGGACGATATATACAGGTAATGTACTATAGAGAGAGCTCCACAGACCAAGGCAGTCTTATGCTTGGTCTCTTTAGTTTCCTGATTAGGCTAATTGATATAGAAATATTGCTGTAGTGGGAAGAGGGAAAGAAGACAAAAAAGCAAGGCTAAGATGGAAGGGATTAGAAGTGTCAAAATTTTTTCTCATATCTCATCTTGTGAACACATTATGGTTTTTCTCTTGAAGAAAGAAAACCAAGAATTTTTATTGTGGAACTTAAATTTGCCATGGATTTTTCTTGAAGTTGATGTGTGATGTGCCTGTAAGTTGAGAAAGCAGGTGTGACATGAAGCAACTACATCTCATTCTTATGTTTAAGAAGGGCAGCATTGCTTCCCTCATTTGCAGAGAGATCTCTCAGTGAAATTAATTTACCGTTTTATGGCTGTTGAGGGCCTTAATTTGGATCGTTGGTGTTAAAAATTATTTAATGAATTAGAAATAGTAGTTTGTTCCTTTCCTGACAATTTCAGTGGTGAGTTGAGAACAGAATCTGAACAGAAAGAAGGAGGGGTGTTTTTTTTCTTGTAAGAATGACTCCAGATTCCATAGGCAGGTGGCAAAAGCACACTGACTGCACTTTGAGTAATGGGATCTTTACCAGCCTACACTTAAACTGAGCATTTACAAGAACTCACCACTGTTTGCCAGAAGGAAGCACTTACAAGTTCTGCATTGTACATTCACCCCCTATGTTATGTTCAAGATAATTTCTATATCAATAAAAGCTACTAATTTATCTCAAAATAACTGTGAAGCCCCAAATGTTACACTTAAACTTAGCTCTGCAAGGTGTGACTTTCACTCTGTTTATGTGTTTATTCTTTTCTTGTAGGGTACACTGAATGTCAATAAACACAGAGCTCAGGTGGAAGCTTTTGTTCGCCTTCAGGGATTTGGCAGCAAGGAAACAGGTGAAAAGCCGACAGGATTTACTCAATGCCTTTTTGTCACCGTCTGTGCTTGTTACATGAAGCCATGTAGCCAAGTATGTAGCTGTTCAGTTAGTAAACAAGATGAAAGCTAAGACACTCCAATGCTTAGGTGGTTATTATGGGCCACAAAGGAGGCTGAAGATGAACCTAGAGGGTGGGCCTTGAGAGAAAACACTACGCTTTATGGACCCCTTCCTCTTTCTCAGCACCTCTGGCCATGTTTTGGACTCTTGTCCTCCTAATGGGTTTCCCTAGACCCTTTCTGATGTTGAACACTGTTCCAGTTGTTATCTCCATGCTTTACTCAAACTTCAGATGACCACTCATCTGACTGAAATAACTGTGGGTGTTGGTGGGATTAGGGAACTGGTTGTTGTGAATATAATAGGAAAAATCCCTTTTGATCAGATTGGTGCACCAGTATTGTCTTTCTGGTATGAGTTAGTGATAAATACCTTTGAAGGATTGTCCATGCACAGATGTTGTCCCAGCTTTCACTAATAAACACTTCTAAATGTTCCTCTGACAGACCCTGCAGTCAAACCAATGTTGTCTATACTAATCCTTTTTTTAAGACTTGCTTAATTCTGGACCCTGCCCAGCATCCTGTGGTAATGGTTTCCACAGTTTAACTGGGTTGTGTGTTTTTAAAGCTGCTGCCTAAGAACAGGCAACTCATTCTAGCCTATGATGTTTTTATCTGAGAGGTAACCTACAGAATTGCTTAATATCCCCTTCAGACAAAACAAGGGGAAGGTTTTAATTTTCTTGCAATATTACTTACTTGCCAGTAGTCTGTTTTGGAAGAAACCTTATTGCACGTGTCCTTTTCTGATGTTTAAGCAGAATGTTGCCAGGGGTGTAGGGGTTGGAATTTTTTCACAGTTCTATTTCTTTTTCATTTTGAATTTAGAACTTCACAGTGACATCCTTATTTATGGGGCCAGAGCTCGGAATCGCGCGATCCATGGTGATGTGGTAGCTGTTGAGTTACTACCTGTGCAGGAGTGGAAGGGAAGGACTGTTGCCCTTTGTGAAAATGACACTGAAGATAAAGCTCATGCAGACACCACTGGTGACCCTATGCCCACAGGTAATGGAGATAGTGTGATGTGATGTTTTGTCACCTCACTTCCTTGGTCCAAGCTTTAGCAGCATCCTTTTAATTTCTTGCTGACAAAGAGTGTTCAGGAAGAGATTTTTTTTGTTAGATGAAGAAGTGTCCAGCTCCCATTACAGTATGTACAGCTGCATCTTCAGGAGTTTGCTGAGGTCAGAGTTAAAAGTTGTAGGAGGTTAATTCTCTTCTGGCAAGAAAATACTGTTTGATTTTGATCATTGCTATTAAAAATTTTCTCTAGTAGAATTGGCCACATTTCAGGAGTAGTGGGAATGCCTATGATAATTTATGTACTCTATCAACTGAAANTGAAAATACTGCTTGTATTTGATCATTGTTATTAAAAATTTTCTGTAGTTTTAGTAGAAATGGCCACATTTCAGGAGTAGTGGGAATGCCTATGATAATTTATGTACTGTATCAGCTGAAATCTATACAATTAAGTTAGTCTCAATGTAAACTGTCATTAAAATCTGTGTGAACAGTGATTTATTAAAAACTTGGTGTTGTCTGCAAACACTGTGTTGTTAGCAATTGTAATACAGATTTCTGGACACACTAGTTCATGTTACAAAGCCTTCCATAGCTCCTGTGAATTTGCTCTCATGTTCCTGTTTAACTCTTTAATGTACAGCCAACAATGTTTCTTATTAAAAGGTAAAGTTGTTGGAGTCATGCAAAAGAACTGGAGGGATTATGTGGTCACTTTCCCCTCTAAAGAAGACATCCAGTCCCAGAGCAGAAATCCTCAGAAAATCCTTGTTATACCTTGGGACTACCGAATTCCCAAAATCCGGATCAGTACCCAGCAAGCTGAAGCATTACAGGTAATTTGTGCTTCTCTATTCTGTATTTCTTGCAAAATTGTGCAGGTGTTACATATGATAATGATGTTTTCCATGGCAAAAACACAGATAAAACTATTTGTAAAGTTAAGTCTGTGAGAGTAGTTCAGTTTCTGCCTTGAAGGGATGTGTTCAGTTTCTGTCAGAACTGCCTCCTGTCAGGTAATGAAGCTTATTTGAGTTCTGAATTTGGGCCACAGTCCAGATACCCTGAGCATTTATAGATCTCTTGCTTTATTGTTGTTTTTTTTTCTGATAAATTAAAGGTTAAGTAAGGGGTATAAATTGTAATAGCCCTTGTGGCTTTAATGGATCTATGTCAATATGTAACTTGAGTGCAAGTAGTAAGGGGGGTTTTCCAACAAATAACAAATTAGGATGATTAGCCTGCCATTGCTCTAGAAGGAGGAAACAAGGCTCTGTTTGTTCCTAGCAGCTTTTACCTTTTAATGGTAGGTACATCTTCACAGCCAAGAAGTCAATTCCAGGGCTGTCTTTTCCAGTATAAGAACGTTTATGTACATCTCTGGTTTGCCTTTTTTTTTTATACCTTAAGAGATTATACAATGACCCTAAGTGAGTTTTTGATCAGGAGGACAGTGCAATCCTTAGCACTTGTTTGGATGTTTCTCATAGGGGGTTTCTTCTTCTATAAAGTTAGTAGAGTTGTCAGGCTCTGTGCCCCTGAAGGAGTACTTGTATCGATTACCAGTCAGGAGCAGATTGCCGCTGTAACACAGTTGTCTTCCTGCAGGAGTATAGAGTTGTCGTGCGTATTGATTCTTGGGAATCAACTTCTCTATATCCAAACGGACATTTCGTGAGAGCTCTAGGAAGAATTGGAGATCTGGAAGGGGAAATCGCAGCAATTCTGGTGGAGAACAGCATCTGTCTTGCCCCTTTCTCAGAAATCCAGGTTAGTCTTTGTGATTAGGTACATTTTTTTTCTGTAGATTTCCAGGGTCTTGTTTCTCAAAGAGGGGAACTTCTTAGAGCTGAGTGTCTAGTTACCAACAGGTTTTTCAGAGCTGAAAACTATTCATAGGTTGTTTTTCTGGGATTACTTTTGGATCAGTGGTTCTATATTTACTATGAATTTTCAAGTCAAGAGTGATTTTAAAACAATGTTATGAGAAGATTACAAACTCTCAATTCTAATTTGAAATAGACTTTTAAAGTACTACTATCTTTAATTCATTTATGGTACTGATCCTAAAGGCCTGGACCTACTGAAATCATTACCTTAAATCCTTTTGTCTTCAACCAAGAGAGGAACCAGCTCTCATAGATAAGTATTTTGATTATACCTACAAGTAATTGAAAGAAAAAGAATGTAAAAACCCAATAGACAGTGGTGACAGAAACAGAGTAGAAAAGGAAAAACAATTTGTTGGCTCCTTTTGTAGAAAATTGTGAATTGTAAAATTGTATGTTCATTCATAATGTTTCTGTACAGCATAGTGAAATGCCCATGAGTTCTTCAAAGAATCCTTGGAAAGTGAGTCCAGAGGAGGAAAAAAAACGTCTTGACTTGAGAGATACACACTTGATATTCAGCATCGACCCAAAAGGCTGTGAGGATGTGGATGACGCGCTCTCTGTTAGAACTCTTCCTAATGGCAACCTGGAGTTAGGTGTCCACATTGCAGATGTAACCCACTTTGTGGCAGCAAATTCTTACACCGATGCTGAGGCCAGGGCAAGGTAAATTATTGTAAACTATTCCAAAAATTAGAAAGTTGATGGAGCCTAGAGGTTTGTGATACTACCCTAAGGAAATAATGAGAAACTGGAAGGAAATAAATGTTCATTCTTCTTTTGTGTCAAGGAAATAGCTTATTAGAACTAAAACGTAACTAATGGTGTTCTGCTTCCCTGACTGGGAAGAAACTCTTTCTGGCCTACAGCTTCACCCTTTTACTATGACATTGCTCTTCTCCACCAAGTTATAATTTATGTTTCCCCAATTGCTACTGTTTGCTTCACAACCTACTTTAACATTGTGAAGTATTTACAAACTTCCAAGGGGAATGAGTCTTCCTACAGAACACACACAAAATGGAATTAAGTTTTACATGAATTTAATTCTAGAGGTATTTGGCACATTTGTGTTTAAATATTCAGTCTTGTGTTTCACCATGCTAGGTATTCATTTTTTTTTCTTTTATTGCCACTGTTTTGAACTTAAACTCCCAAATCACTTAATGAAATGTAGTCTTCGTAGATGCAAAGAAATGTAAAGTGTGTAGCAGCAAATAGTTAAATAATTTGATTTTGGTATTGCACAAGTGTGTGTTCTACAAGAATAACCTTTCAAAGTCATGCTCTGTGTCTTGTCTTAGTGAAGCTAAGCTTAATACTGCAAACTGCTTGGGAGAAACACACCAGTGAGTCCTTGTGAGAACAGTAAATGTATTTTATTCCTCAGGGCAACAACTTACTATTTAGCAGATCGGCGTTACGACATGCTGCCCGCCGTCTTGAGTGCTGACGTATGCTCTCTTCTTAGTGGAGTCGATAGGTAAGATTTGGTGTAGTAGCTACTTAGGCACTTGCTCTTTGAATTACTTGTAAATGAAGCAGTTAGAGAATCACAAAAAAGCTGAAAGACACTATTATGCACTGCCTGTCTCATCCTCCAGGAGTGTTTACCCATACCCATGGCAATTTGGATTTAAACAGCAACCTAAAGGCATCTCTTTTCTTGTTCTTCCACATGGGTTTCAGTCTGCAGTGCATACCCCAACGGGAACAGTCACGGTTATTACTATTTCCTATTCTTCAAACATGCTGTTACCCTGTTTTGTTGTAATTTAGAGGATTGGTTGGCTGGCTGAAATGCAAAAACACCCATAGTCCCCATGTTTATTAAGCTGTGAGACTGAAAGGGAAGTGCATTAATTAGTGCCATTGCTGAGAACTGGTTTATTTAATGAAAAACAAAAATATTTCCAGTAAATAAACCCCAAACAGAATGAAACCTGTGGATTTGTAATCAATTTATGTCAACCACAACTATTTATAGAATTGTGATCTTATCTTTAAGGTATGCTGTGAGTGTCCTGTGGGAGCTAGCAAAAGAATCATATGAAATTCTGCGAGTCCACTACAACAGAACCATCATTCGATCTGCGTACAAGCTGGTGTACGAAGTGGCACAGGGATTATTAGATGGAGACCCAAGTGCTGTTGGTGATATTCCAGAACTGAAAAACTTGGATGAAAGAACTAGACAAGAGAAGCTGGATGAACTGGTTTGGGCAATATCAAAACTCACTGATATAGCACGACACATTAGAGCTAAGCGGGACAGCTGTGGTGCTCTGGAACTAGAAGGGATAGAGATCCGAGTGCAACTGGATGATAAAAATAACATCCATGACCTCATCCCCAGGCAGCCCCTGGAGGTGCACGAGACCGTAGCAGAATGTATGATTCTGGCCAACCACTGGGTGGCGAAGAAGGTTTCGGAGCGTTTTCCTGACCAAGCTTTGTTGCGTCAACACCCTCCACCACGCCAGGAGTTTTTTACTGAACTCCGAGAATGTGCCAGCGCTAAAGGTTTCTCAATAGACACACGGTATCGTTCATCACTTAAGATCTTTAATTAAAAAGATAAGCAGTTAACTGTTTAGCTTTGCTACTGCCATGGAGCATTACAGTTCTCATTACCAGCATTAATAGACACTGCAGAACAGGTCTTAAAAAACCCTAAATGCTTACCCTAACCTTTCTTTAAGCAGGAGCTGATGCTCTGAAGGAGAGGCTGGCTGCATGGTGCTGCCTGGGTCAGTGGCAGCATCTGAACAATTTTAGACATAACCTACAGTAGTTTTTCCAGTCACTGCATGTTGGTTAAGCTCTGTAACAGCCTTGTTTGCACTGGATTTTTTGTAACAGAAGTGCAGGAGAGTAATGCTTTAAATCACATCAGTTCTGTGCAGTGTAGGCACTTTAAATGTCTCAAATTAATTTAGAATTATGTTATTGAGGCCACTAGAGAATCCTGGGAGCTTCATCCCCTTTGGAGCCATAATTTCAGGACATGATAGAACATGAAGGGCATGAGTAGTGCCTCCTTTTACCTAGTGTCCCCTTTTCCCCTGCACTACTTGTGCTCTCCTGTGCAGAAGAGGTTTTGGACCAGCTCACTGTCCGGTTTGCATGGTGTACAAGTGGGTTTTGCTCCAGGCTGTCCTGGCCATCCATGTTGCAGGAGACAGGCCGGGGGGTGGTGAAAACTGGTGTTTTTCCTCTTTTGCCTAGGGCAGAGCTCATTAAACTGTGCTGGAAGTTTTAATACCATTCTGCTTGTCACATATATTTATTAACCAATTTGTACTTTTCTGCATTATTTTGAACTAGTAAGCTGTTATCAGGGATGGTATCATTTTCTTCAGAACTTCCACTTCTCTGGCAGGTCTAACAAAGCATTGGCTGACTCTCTGGATAAAGCAGATGACCCACTGGATCCAATTGTAAATAAGCTGTTGAGATCTATGGCCACTCAGGCGATGTCCAACGCCGTGTACTTCTCGACTGGCTCGTGTCCTGAGGAANCTTGATGGCAGCAACTCTGGAGGAGACTAAAGGAGATGTTCAGGATAATGTTTTCTGTAATAAGGATCTTCAGGAATTGTGCAGACACATCAATAACAGAAACCGGGTAAGATGGGTGGTGGGGCACAGTCAGTGTGCTGCCCAAGGGAACAGGATACCAGCCCTGACACCGCTTCACTTCCATTTATAATGACTGGTTGTTGTTTGGGTTTTGGTATTTTATTTAATCTCAGGCAAAAGTTGATATTTGGTAGTAAAAGTAACTGTACTTCATCTCTACCCGATGTAGGATTTCCTTTAAATGTAATTTTTCCAGGGGATGAGTAAGGGATTCAGTAACCGAAAAAAGAAACTATGGAAATCAAAGCCAAACATTTGTTGAAATATTTATTAAGGTGGTTTTGTCTTTTTTTTTGGGGGGTGTGCTTGCAGGCAGCACAGCATGCTCAGAAACAGTCTACAGAACTCTTCCAGTGCATGTACTTCAAAGACAAGACCCCAGAAACAGATGAGCGCTGCTTAGCAGACGGGGTTATTTACTCCATTCGAGCCAACGGCGTGCTTGTCTTCGTGCCAAGGTGAGTTGATTAGAGCTTGAACTCGGCTCAGAAGTGAGATGTGTTTGGAGAAGGCTGGGAGAACACCCCTGGTCCTTGAAATTGTGGGGCCTGGTGCTGGCTGTTGACAGCATGTGAGATTTCAGTTGTGAATCCTGAGCAGTGCTTTAGGATGCTCTGACTCCAACCAGGAAGAGGTAAGGCCATGCTGCACAGAATCTATTGGTTTCAGAACACTAACAGGATTTTATTCCCCCCAAGCAGAACAATGACTGGAATATACCCCCAACCTCTTTTATTTTGAACCAATATCTTTTTGTTACAACTATATAACTATAACACTGCATTCCTCAGTGCTCTCTTCCTTCACTGCAGACTGCAGTTGAGGCAGACCAGGCACAAGCACCCTTCTGCCAGCTGCATGAAGCAGTGTGTATGCAGTGCTGGTTAGGGTAGCTGGACACTTGGAGATGCCTGAACCTCAGCTCAGCTGCTGCTTCACACTAGTAGAAGGGAACTCTTCACATGAGATTAATACCACATTTCCAGTTCTGAGCTTTTACATCTGTAACTTAATGTCTACTATTGCATATTTTCTAAACTAACTGACCAGCAGATGACTAAAGAAGGAACTAGTGCCCATAGCACTGGAGAGCACAGCTCTTCAGAAGGGGGAAGAGAACTCCCTTTCCTCTCTCTTACGGGCTCTGGAGATTCCAGATCAGATAATGAGTCTGTGCAGTACTGGGAGCAACACTGTCTGTACATAGCTACAAGGAAGGTATGCAAAGAACCTGCTGCCCTTAAACCAAGACCAAGCCCAGAACAGAATTCAGATAAACCCCCATTCTACAGGCACACTCCTAAAGCAAACCATTACATGGTTGAACCTATCCCCCAGGCTGAGCTATTCTATAAAACCAGCTCATGTAGGCCTGTCAGCTCCAGCATTCCCTGGGGGTGTGACCAAAGGGCCAGAACCACCCCAGCCAAGGAATGCTCCTTCCAGAGAACCATTCCCTCACAGCTCATTCTGGAATAACCTGTAATGCTGCTCTTCTCCCACTATCCAGCCTCCAGGCTCCACCCAACACCTAAGATGGAGGATCACCACCTGTATTTTGCTTTTACTCAACTGCTTTTGAAACACTTGAGTGTCTTCACTGAAAATACACAAGGGGTTTCTTTGCCACCACCCATCAGCATCCCTGAGGCAGGATTATCACGCAACAGCACTCCACTCACCCCTTCAAATTGCTGTTATATAATCCCAGCTCACCTGATGTTGGGTTTCAGAATCCAGGGAGCTGCTAAGGGTGAAAAATCATTCAAACAGCTTCTATTGACTCATCTTTGTTTTGTAGATATGGAATCAAAGGTGCTGCATACATGAAAAACAAAGATGGCTTAGTCATGGCTTGTCAGGATGATGGGAGCTGCGAGTGGCAACCTGGATCACTTCATCGCTTCCAGAGTAAAATTACTTCCACTACAACTACTGGAGAATCAGTGACATTAAACCTTTTCGATCATGTTACAGTGAGTATTTAATCTGAAGGAAGTAAAAGCAAACAGCACCATCAGAAATAAAGTAACTTTTATATTGCTTTTAAGGTGAAGATCCTCGTGCAGACTTCCCGCTGCCATGCCGACACGATCAAGCTTGAAATAACCAGGAATGCACCGTATCAAACTTCAGACACAGGGGTTTCCCAGAAGAATTATCATGGGGTGAGATCTGACTTGGTGAAAGAAGTCAGTCAGTCTGCAGAAGCAGCCCAGCGTGCCCAGGAGAGCTCAGGAGTTGAAGTACTTGATGAAGACTATCAGGAGTACTGCCAGACCAAGGGAGCAAGCTTATACCAGCTCCTGGAGGAGATCAGGGAGTTGGCACTGTTAGACGTTTCAGATGAAGTTAGATCTTGAACTACAACATCTGCCTGATGTTCTGCTCACGTTCACTTTGTCTGATTCAGATGGTTGGACTGCTTTTTAAAAAAAAAATTTAGATATTCAGGAGTCCTTTTGTTAAAAAACTAAATGTCTATTTTAAGTAAGAATTATTTTTATCTGATTATGAACATGTATGAATTTTTAAAAGATTTTATACATGATAAAATCTCATCTTCCAGACTAAAGACAGTGTGATGTATTTTTTTACCTGTCATTCAAAAACTTAACTTTCCCATGTTGTCCATAAGTGAAATTGTTAAAACTTTGACATACTTCTAAGTATAATTACAAAGTATTTCCTACAGCTGTTGGCTCTTCCAGTAGTGAGTTTAACTCACAGCTATAAGAATATAGAAAGCAAATGCCTACATGCTAATCTGGAATAGAGTTTTGTTTATTGAAAGCCCCCAGGTATAAAAGGTAACACTTGTTGGCTGCTAGTGCTGCTCTTACTTCAGTTTCTAGAAATTCAGACTCCTTTACAAGCAGCAGTCTACCCTGTGCTAATGGAGAGGGCAGGCTCAGGGCTTCACCAGTTCTTATTCCTTCCACAAAAGGGAGAAGCTGCTGTGCAGAAGGAAAAACATAACTGTAAGAAGAGGATGAAACACAACTTCTGGGGAAAGAACAGAATGAGCCCAAGAAGAGGACAGAGCTGGTCACAGGCAAAGCCTTTTCCCCAATGGGGATGTACTCCTCAGACTAGCACAGGGCTGGGGAGGTTGTAGGGCTTGTAGCACCCCCAATACAAGAAGTTCAGGAATACTTGTGAAATTTAATAGCTTCCATTTTATAAGAAAAAGATACAGATACATGATAAGCAAGTTAAAAAAAATCCCAGGGCACCTGTTCAGCAGCACTGCTATTACATACACCCTCTACTGAGAAAACCCAACCGATCAACAACTTCAATAGAAACCTCACTGCCAGCAGCCTAGTGAATTCAGTTTGACAACTGTAAACAAAATTCAGAGCAGGCTGAAAAAACCTCATTAACATTTCCTTCAGAATGTTGGAGGAGGTAGAAAAAGAGGTCTCAAATGCAGATGAAGAACTTGTGTTTTCTTGGGTACAGAGTTCCTCATCTGCAGCTTCAAGAGTAGAGTTCTAACGATGCAGATGTCACAGTGAAGACATCCATGGAGCTGCTGGAGTCAGGGCACAAAAAGCCAGCAACATGTCAATGTCAAAATGTTGGAGTGTTCGTTAAGTCATTTGGAGCATGGGGAACAGTTACTGCTTTTCACTGGCAAATTCCAATTCTCTGTCTCCATCTTCAGCTTCTGTAACAACAGCCTCAGGTACAGTAACCTGAGGGTCTTCACTAAGGTCAGCAGGATCCTGAGCAACTGGGGTATTAAACTCATCTTCTGAGTAATGAGGGGAGAGCTCTGCTGGAAAAAAAAAAATCCCACTATGAGAAAACACTCTTGCTGCATGTTTAACCACAGTTTCTATCACAACCAGGTCTGCAGGACAGTCAAATCCAGAGATGACCAGCAAGCTGAGTTTCATTTCAAAGACAAAGCAATCAGAATTTGGCCTGCCATCTAGGGACATTAGTTCTGACTTTGCTTTGGAGGAGTCTCACTATAGGAACACAGTTTAAATTTTAAGTTATACATTTTGCTACCTGGAGAAGAGCAATTGCTACCCATTCCTTTGATCCCAAAGCTCAGATATACAAGCTTCCCCAGCTACCACCCTTAAGGCTAGCACTTCAGGTACAGAGCTCATTACCGTGGTGCTGGGACTGGCTGTTACACTGCATCTTCGCCTGCCTCCGTTCCAAGGCGAGCTGCCTGTTCTTCCTCATTCGCTGTTGCTGTTCTTCTGTCAGAGTTGTACCTGGCTGAGAATGGAGTTCTTCTGCATTTCCAGAGGAGGAATGTGCATCTTCAGCAGCTGTGTCCACTCCGTTACTTTCCCCTCCACCACCTGGTTAAAAACAAGGGAGAGGGGGAAGAGGTGCAGAAGTCAACACTTTGAACCCAGAGATATCTACTACTAAACATCTGTCCAGAACATTTATAAAGAATTGTTCTGTTCTACATTTGAAAGTTTTCTTGACAGCTAAATATCATTCCAGAATCTAGTTTTAAAGCAGAGCACTCTCCAAAGATTGCCAGGTACCTTGTGCCTTTGTACCACTTTAAGCCTGCGAACAGACTAAGCTAACAAGGTTTTAGTACAACACTCTAGCTCAGGTTTTTACTCCAGACCTGTAAGAACCTCAAGGTTTTCAATACAGGACAGAGCAGCTGTAGCAGTACACTTGCCAACACAGGCCAAGAACAGACCAGCACTGCGTTTCAGTGCAGATGTATGGAACCATCGCACAGTAAATCCGATTACCTCTACAGACACTGTCGGCAGGAACCATTTGCTTTGCTGTACGTGGCTGCTCACGGCTGCATTCCATCTCTAGCAAATGCAGCTCATGGGGAAGACAGCCACGTGTGGCCAGTTGCCCAAAGGCCTTTCCCACAGGCCAGGCAAGGTTTCACCTCTGATTACCTCAAACACAACAGCTTTCCCCAGCCTTGTCTGGAGGCTGAGGGTCACATGAGGACAAACTGGACAAGGGGTAGCCTCAAGGAAGGTGTGAACACCTGCAAAGGACCTTAGGAACAACTATGAAATTATCACATTTCTGTTACTCAAGTCTCCTCTGAGCTACTAGGTGAACTCTACTCCTTTTTATTAAAAAAAATTATATATTATTTTAAATATGTTTATCTCTAGTCTATCTAAACCCATCAACTGATTAAAACACCAAAACACTTGTGAATGATCTACTTGTTAAGTAGCTGCATGTTTATAGTGGAAGAAACACTGGATACCAGCTGTACATCAAGCTCAACAGGTACACCTAACAGCCCACAACCATGAACAAATGCTTTCCCCACAAAGGGCACCACACCCTGACTGCAGTGTAACTCCCTGTAACATGACCACAGTGAGCCTTTGATTTCTGCATCAGTGAGATCCAAGAGCTCTTTGGACTGCACGCTCACATGAGTGCAATACAAACCAGTCTGGTCACTTACCTGCAGCAGCAGTTTGGTGTTCTTTTGGAAGAACACTTTAACAATACTGGTAATAACACCCATTTTCTATTTCTCT
The DNA here is from genome assembly GCA_013399135.1 of Heliornis fulica. Taxonomy (NCBI): domain Eukaryota; kingdom Metazoa; phylum Chordata; class Aves; order Gruiformes; family Heliornithidae; genus Heliornis; species Heliornis fulica. The sequence goes on from VXBZ01006680.1 coordinate 448,310, forward strand.
TCAGTATATCACATGCCTTTTTTTATTTTGTAATGTATGTAGGATTATAGTCTAAGTACCAGTTCAGTTTTGTAAACCCAAGTCTCATAGAAGCTTGGTTTTAAACTAGAGGACTAGCCAACAATTTTTTCTGCATTAGAAAAACCTATCACAGTCATTAATTTCTGGTCAGTAGGTAGGGAAGTAAAGTAAATTTGTGCACCAAGCCACTGAGCAAACAGTGTAATGAGCATACCTTCATTACTTGTGAAATCTTCATGTAAAATGGGAAGATCAAGTCTAATCCGCTTTAGGCAGGTCTGCAAATGAGAGATTTTAAAATACTGGTGTTTCATCTGTAACAAAATCTGTTGTGCAATACTGCTGTGGTTTTAATACTCCCCATTTCACTTTACACTTTATTATTCTGAAAAAATATTCCTTTCACTATGACTCTGAGCTACAACTTTTAATGTTGTAGTTTGTTTTTCTAGTCCATTATCTATCTACAAGCTAGATTGAGCAGCATTCTTCTGAAGTCATCTTTTGCCAGCTCAAGTGTTTAAAAACCCAAAGCCTCAGACCCAACCAGCTCACTATTTAGCAAATTCCTTTGGTTAAACATATGCTGAAAAAGCTGAAGCCAATTCCCCAAAGTACTCATTCACATGAAGAAAGGTTTTACCTAAATTAAATACTGGCAAAAGGGTTTAAAAAAAAATACTTTAAACAATATTATAGTCCTTAGCAGGACACACTTGTCACGTCACTGTGCTCCTAAACCTACCTTTTACACCACTCAGTAGAGCAGGAAAAGAAAGTGACAGGAACAACACGTACCTGAACTTCCTTTTTGTTTCCCAAAGACTCAACTCTGTCAATAAAATCTTCAAATTGCAATTTTGGAAATAGCCTGTGAGCCCAATGTTCCATATGTTGGATGAGTGTCTTGAGGTCTTCTGCCTAGAGCATAAACCAGCATATGCAAACAGTGAAAGTTGACTGAGTCAATGGACTGCATGGAGAAACACCAAAGCAACATTTTTGTATTTATTAAGCATCTGTAGCTTGAAGGCTCTATGAATGCATGGGTTGCCTTTCCTCCCACCATCAAGTCTGCAAGTGCAATTTGAAGCTATGAGAATAGTGACCCAAGTTATTTGTACAGATTGTGAGATATCTGACAAGCTTCCAAGAAGTTGCCCTTAAGCAACTGAGGCCTGAACCCAGGCTGAAAAGAAAAAGTCCACAGGGGCACAGCTGGCATTTAGAACACATGGGTAAACACATGCCAAAATAAAACTAGTGAAGGCTTTTGCTCAACTTGGCAGTATTGCCTTGTTCGTTTGTGCCTCCTTGTGTTGTAAAGAGAAAATTTATACCATGAACCATCTCGGTGAACCAGAAATCCACAGGCATCTTTAAAGGAAAATAAGCTTTTTATATTTAAGTGTATCCAAAACAAGTTTGTAGAGAAAAATACTGCTTTCTCTTTGCTTAAATAGTACATCATGCTTTTTTTCAATGTTAAAAACTCTGGGATAGAGGTGTCAAAAAAACCCCAAGAACAGAATACTTTTAGTAACAGGAAACTAATCATGAAATAAGATGGCAGAGGCATTCCAGATGTAGTAGGCAGTGTTACAAACCTCTTCCAATTTAAATAAAAACTTTCCTATGGACAGTACAGAGTCACAAACCTGGTATTCTAGTTTTGAGTACAGCAGAAGAGTTTTAGAATCAAACCATAGATTTTTGTTAAAACATCCATGCATTTTGCTGAGGACTTTGTTTGTATTTTTAAAATTTGCACCTACAAACCCCATCAGGGTATATTCAAGTACTGTGGCTAACTAGAGCGTAGCATCAGTTCTTCCCATAACAGACAGGCAGCAATCTATCAAATCTAGATCAACTTCCCAGGAAACAAAAGCTCACAGTGTCTTACCTCATGCCCCTTACCCTTGAACTTTACGTTGTCAAACATATGTCTGAGGGCTGGAAGTCCTCTTTCTGAAATTAACCTGTGAAAAGGAAATGGGTGAAGTTTAGAACTCATAGTTTTTCTAATTGAAACAAACCAAATAACAACAGCAACACCCCTCCACAAAAAAAAAGCTCACATTCCTTTAAATTAAAGCTACATAAAAAAAGCCTAAATAGGTCTACTGGAAGATGTACAGAAAGGAAGAACACACATAAAACTAAAACTCCATAAGAACAAAAAAATTTAGTGGAAATTTTCACCAAGGAGCTTTTTTAGTTTGGTTACATGGAAAGTCAGCTCTGGTATCACTGAACAAGTAAAACTAGTTAAGATGCAAATCCAGGGTGTCCATCCACCTGTGGTGTCACTGACTTCATCAGTGTATTTATATGCAAGAAACTGAAAGCTCAGATTCTTCCCATTGCTTATAAAGGACTTGGACCAATTTAGTGATAACAGCAAAGAAAATATTTAAGTACTTTATCTCTATACACAGTTTATCCAGCTTGTACCTAAGACAGGTGTAAGCAGTACTCTACAGTAACTATTATATGGAGTTTTAATTTTGAAGCACACTCTTCAGAGAAAGAAATCTACAATGCTACATCCAAAGCAAAATAAAGAGTCCTACATATGACCAATAAATACCTTTTAAATTATTAGTCCTGTACTAAGTCACAAAGAGACTTCAAGAAGGTTAAACTAGTAATGGCATTTTCGATGTAGGCTGAGAATGAAAAAGTTGAGATCCAGCACACAAGAGGCATTTTCACCTCCTAAATTCTTGATCTTTGACTTGGCTATGACCAAGCTGGGTTTCCCCACAGCTATACAGCAAACTCAGCACAGAAAAAATATTCTGTAAAAAAATTACCTCTGGGCATCTAATTTAGGCATAGATCTTTTGACTGCTTTCCGTACAGCAGAATCCTTTGCTTGTGACTGCTGGTTTCCATCCGGTTCTAATAAAGAAAAACACCCCACACTTTAAGTGCTTATCCAAATGACATTAAATAAAATTATATCATGCATATTTAAGTTTCTATCCTATCAAAAAGGTAGTGTCAAAAGTCTTCCACTGCTGATACAGTTCTCCAAACCTCTGCATGCTTCATCTTCCTTCTCCCACAAGACTGACAGGAAACAAATGTCTCTTCAAAATATACTGAGGAATTGACTTTGCTAGCAAAATAGGTTCTTTGGAAATAAAGTTTCCCAGTTTCAGAACTTCTGTATTATATTTCTGATAAGAAATTTATTGAGAGAATGTACTTCTACTGAAAGTTAAGAAATGTATTAATAAGGGTAACTTCATAGGTGTCCCAAAATTTCCACTGAACTGACAGACCTGAACCACCTTCAAAAAACAGAGAAAGGGGCAACGTATGATCACCACCAATGCATCTTTTAAGAACCAAAGTCCACGTACTTTTTCATTAGAGCCAGTACATAGCATTTGACTGCAACAGACAAGGCACCACCAGCCATCTTATTTCAGAGCTTGCAGTTAGTTATCTTTCTAATTTTGTTAATTTGAACATCAGGGATTCAGAAGTTGTCAGTTCACCTCCATTAGCTTGAGCCCATTCAACATCATCTCTTCCCGGAGAGGCAGGAGGTGGAAGAGGTGGAAACGTTTCATCTTCTGTATTTTCATAATCAGGAAGATCAAATAAGTTGTTCTCTAAAGGATCTATCATTGTCATGGATAAGCTTTTCTTCCCTCCTGAAGGACACAACAAATATTTAAAGAGAAGCAAATAAACAACAGTTATATACAGTATGTCTACAGCTCTTCCAGAAAAAGTTTTAACAACAACAAAAAAAAACCCCATACAACTTAAGTAGCAGATACCATACCGACAGATGACACAACCCACTCTAGCTAGGCCAAATAAAACAAGGGTTTGTCATGTTTCAACTCATCAAAGTTACTTGGGAATGGCAGGTAGAGATCACAGGAATAAACCAAAAGAAACAGATCTCTAACCAAGCACTTCTCAAAGCTGTTTTCTACTCATATTCTTGATTACCAAACACTACGTGGGCGGGGGTGTCATAATTCCTCTGATTTTCAGCTTGCCCACTTAGAAATATAGTGTGGAGGGGGATTTCCCTTCACTACCTCCTTACTAAAGGCAATTCCAGACCTCAGCACATCAGCACAGACGGATTTAGGATTACCCAGTCACACCACAGATCCCTTCCCAAGGTTTCAGCAACGGCTTTTTAGGGTAAAAGTTGTCTCTCAGCCGGTATCAGTAACGAGACCACCCCAAGCTGCTCCGTCTATGCTGACCTTCGGAAATGAGCTCCTTACCTCCTGGTTGTGGAACTCTCACGGAGGCTGAGGGAGTCCAGAGAGGGCAGTGAATGAGCTCGCTAAGGTCTCCAGAGCCAGACCCCCACAGCGACTGCCTGCCGGGCCCCACGGAGGCCCAGCTCCCCTCACACCGCCAGAGCGGCCCCGAAGCGTGCAGGCACCGGGGTGGGAGAAGGCTCACCCTCCGGTGAACCCTGAGGCGAAGAGAGCTTCTCGCCTGCCTTCTCAGGGACGAGAGATCCGCACACACACGAACAAGCAGCACTCCACGCCTCACTGAACCACCGCCGCCTCCACTTCCTCACACGGTGAGCGGCGGGCAGCGCGCGACCTACTACCGTAAGAACCGCAAATCTCGCGAGACCCCGGACGGGTCGAGTGAGGAGAGTAACCCGCGAGCGTGTGCCAGAACGCATGCGCGGCTGATCAGCGGCGCCGGTTTTGGCGCCAAAACCCAGTGGGCGGAGTTGTAGGGCTGGATGTTTTCTTCAGCGCTCCTGTGGTGAGCGCCACCTTTGCGCATAAGAGTTGTCAGGTATAGGAGGCTTACATGAAATGTTTAAGGCTGCTAAACTCTAGGAAGAAACGGGATTTAAAATGGTGTGTGTTGAGCCTCTTCTCACTTCCTCTGAAGAAAGGACTTCCAGATCCCAAGCTCTTCACACAGATGGTAGCCAGAGCCTTCTGGTAATATAAAACTCAACAGCTTGCAATTGTGTGGGCTGTAAAAAATAGACCAAAGGTCTCTCAGATTTAGCAGCTGTGCGTATAAAAACGCGTTTTTAGGCCTTGGATTGTAGGCTGCAGAAACAATAGGGGAGAGGCTTAAGGCTGTCTTGTCCACTGCTGCATCTGAAAAACTCTGTTTTCATATTTCTACTGGTCAATCCACATCTGACTATTAAATTATAGGCTCTTTAAACAAAATGAGAGAAATTAATGACAAATACATATTTTTCCTTATTTTTCTACAAGCTGAAGTTTGACATGCTGTTTTTCTGGTAATGTAGCTATTACTTCTAGTATGATAAAATCAATTGAAGGCAATTTCCAGCTAAAAGTTATTATTTAGTCAAAATTATTTTACTAGTTAATGTTGCAAATGTGTATTCCCAAATGCGGGAGTATCTTTTACAGTCAAGAATATATTAAATACCAGACATATTAATTGAATCCATTTATCTTAACCTTTTAGATATGGCAAATTTCTTCAATTGACTGAAGCATGTGAAGTATGAAAATAAGAACAAAGGTATACTAATAATTATGGATCAATGAAAATTTTCAGATCAAAGCACTTAAAACATTTGTGTCAGATAAAATTGCTGAAAATCAAATGTCTATGATTAACTTTTTGCATTGAAAATTATAGCTTAATTCTAAATTTAAAATATTTATAAATTAATTAGGTTCTGATATAGATATCGCATTCATAACTATTACTGTGATATATCTTTTCATGTAAATGTTTTACTTAATATTTGGGGGGTGCGTGTGTGTTTATATGTTAAGTAATTGGATTTCAGATACTTAACTAGTGTTAATTGAACTTCTTCCAGGCTCAGGTTTTCAAAATTCTCTTAAGTCCCTGTATATTTTCTGCAAAATCAACCAGTAAGTGAAAAGAAATAGGGTAGTAGGGTTCTCTGAGAGCAAAGGCAAGGAGAAAGTAGTATTAATAATGTGGTTGGTAATATATATATATACATATAAGCATACACACTGAGGTCATTCAGTCTGCATAAGCAGAACTCTGTCCTCTGGCAAGTGACTGCCTTTCCCAGAACAGGTAGATAGCTGATAAGAAAAAAATAGTGCTGGAAAGGCATAAAAATACTTTAGAAAGAATAAATCAGAAGATGACTTACAATCTCTGCAGAGGAATACAGTGTTATAAAAGCTACCATATTTATGGAGTTTTGATTAATCAATATTTCTGAAGAGTGTTTAATTAGAGTCTGGACTTGATGAACTAGGTGTTTCTTTCCAGTCCTTTGTTCCTAATTAAATGAACAGCATAGGCTAGCAGGCATTGATTATTGTTTTTTCTTCAGGAAATGAATAACCAGCCACATGCTGATAAAATAATAAGTCAGGAAAAAAACCCAACACCATATCTTGCCTCTATTCTAGAAAATACTGTTTTCTAGTTTAGGTGAAGCATAGATATTACTTGCTTGTTTCTGTATCGAATAGTTCCTTTTCAGAAAATTAGCACCTTATTTTATTTTTTGGTCTCATATCCTGTTTTATGTTACACACAATGTATGGCAAAGAAAATCTGTAAAATGGATAATTGGCTACATCTAAATTTGAAAGGTTTTACTCCTGTGGGAGTAATAGGTGTTCTGCAAAACCTCTCTAACTTATGTTGGCAAAGCTGTTCAAGCAAAAAACTAGGCAAAACCAGTGCCATTGTAGTTGTATCACTGGGAAATCGAATCTTATACATTTAGAAAACTTCAGCTATTTGTGATTTATACATTGCTAATCTAATCTCAATTATACATTATACAATCACCTTAAATGTTAATTTCTAAGCTTTTAGTGTGTTACTAAGCGTTTAAGAGTGAGTACTGGACCACAGTGTTTTTTTCAATCCCTGCTTCTTGAGGAAAACAAGGTGTCCAGGACAGCTTAGGATCCCTCTCTGGATGAAAGTCCATCTGTCTGACAGCCCCCTTCTGATGATTTTTTATCCTGTTGGTTAATTTTAATCAAATATAAATCAGACTTCCTAAATTCCATTGTTTATGGGACTAATTATTTTGTTAAATTGCTTAGTTAAACACAAAATAGAGGAATAAGTATTAAATCTTACAAAGAAAAGTGTGTATGCATGTGGTTTGGCAGTAAAATAGGCAGCTTTACATGACAATGGAGTTTTAAAAGTTGGGTTAATTTAGTAATGCAATTAATCTGTATAGTAATCACATTTTCCTTTCCATGAGAAAAAAACTAGATAAAATTCAGGTTTTCATGAGGGGAAAAAGTGGTAATGAAGACAAGCTTCTTTGTTCTACTTCTATTTACAGACAGATATTTTAGTTCTATTTTTCCAAGCAGTGGTGTAACCAGTAAATCGAAGTCTCCCTGCTCAGAAGCCTTTCTTTGAATTTACACTACTATTTACACTATTTTCACTACCTTTACACTGATAATTTTTTCATCTGTTCCTCTGTGATCCACCTTCATCAATACCTGTTCATGGTTCCTTCCATGGAGAATATTCAAACTACCAAAACACGTGTTTTGTTTTAGCTAGAGAAATACACTTATTTTTCAGTTGCAAATACACTGAAGTTGGACTTATTTCTTTTGCAGACCCTCAAACTGACCTACAACAATCTTGAAACTTTTCATATGTGCTATGTAATAATTTAAAATAAAACTGAACATTCTATATTCCTATATTGACCAGTGTGACAACACTTATAACAAAATTAACAATAAGGTGGCTTTTCACAGGGTTACAAAGGCACCTGAGACACTCAGTGGTGGCACCAGCAGTTGCACAGAAATGATTCCTGAGGTGGAATCAATCCATACACCTGTGACTTTATTTCTATATTCAGTCAATTCACAATACCTTTGTTTTCGTGCTATTATAGGTCAAAGGGACTTTAAAACAGATGAAATGACTGTCAGATTCCTCAGGTTTGCAATGCAAGTATAAAGCGCTCCAGAGGAGGGAGCTGTCTCTTCAGAGCTGGAATTGGCCGGAGGGAGCATTTCTTTAAACAGCAAAGGTGGGAAACTGTTTTATTCCTTCCTACTTTAGAAACAGGTGAGAGATTAGGAAGGACACAGCATTTTCGCATAATGTATAGGGAAGTTTATTTATAATTTCAGTTTCCATAACAGCATCAATGACTACTTTGTTTAAAAATACTGCTTTACTTTTGCAAACCATGGAAATTTGTAAGATATAGAATACAGTCCTTTATACAAAGTATTTACAATATAAATTTTGTTATGGAATTCACTCTGTTACTGTCAGTGGAGCCTGCTGTGATCCCCACTTATTTATTGCTGTGTTTCAAACATTCTGCATACCAAGCCCTCTGTTTTCAGGAGTTATGTCCCTGTTTGTCTAAGCTTTTTTTTTTTTTTTTTCCCCTGAGGGAGAAAAACAGTGTTTCAAGGAGAAAAAAAATTCAAACTCTTATCTGGAAATTTACTATTCACGACTGAAATTCTTCCTTGTTCAGTCCAAATATTTAAAAGGAAAACTTCCTTGCCCTAATCTTTTCAGAGAAAAAGAGGCCATGCTTTGCAACATAGTATAATAACTATAGTTACGTAACTCAAGTGGGCAATTACAGCACAGGGCAAGGGCAATTATATGGGGCTTACATTGTAATTGTGCATTCAATATTTGTCTGATATTCACATACTCTTTGCAAAGGAGTTCAGTGTTTCAGACAAAGGAGTCCTTGCATTTCCCCACACACAATTGTGGAAGGAGAAAAACAGCCTCAGCTGCAACTGGAAATCTTCAGGAAAAAAAGTCTGATTTTTGCAGAGAAACACCTGAGGCTTCGTGAGTTTCTGTAAATGCTACTTCTTCAATTTTACTATAATGCCTTAATTATGTGTCAAAAAAGATATGTGTGTGTAAATAATAATTCTCAACTATATAAATCCTGATTTGTTTTAATTTGTGGCTGAATCAACAAATTGGAGCATAAAACCAGTCCATGGTTGTAACGAAGTAATTGATTTGAGTGATGTGTTCCTATGTCTGTGTTGCATATGTAAAAGGCCATGTCAATTAAAAATTTAGGGAATCTTGGGAAAAAAATATGTGGTTAATGGAGAAAGAGCATGTGACAGAGAATCACCTCACAAGATAGAGGTCACTGATTTTACACTCAGGCTACACACATAGAATCATTACAGTGCTGATTGTAAAGGCAAAGGACCTAAAGGATAGAAATATAATATCAGTCAGTACTGAAACTGTCTAGAAACTCATTTTCCACTCTTCTACCACGTACCAAGTTGCTGACCACCATTTTAGCACCGTGTCACTTGGTGCTACTTCAGATCTTGACTGGTGAGAGATTTCCTTTACCACTTAAGCAAACTTACAAGTAACTATAGAGTCTTTTCTTCTAGGTGTGTCATGTTTGTTGACAGAGCACTACAGTACAAAAAATTACAGTGGTAGTGATAAGAATGTCTTGGTTTTGTCAGGACAGGAGAAATCTGCTTAAGGGATCACTTCTCAGGGTACAGGCCTTAATTCTAGATTCAGACTGCAAGCAATTTCTCTTTCAAAGCAGCACAGACTTTACCAAACCTCTTGCAGCAGTAGAGGCAAGATTGTATTGTCCCTCTGTTCTGAAAAGTCAAATACACAGAACTCCTTTTATCTGCTTATGGTATGTTAGCTGTAGGAATGTCGTATTTGCATGGCATGTAGGTAATAGACTGTGTTTGTGGACCTGCAGGGGGCAGGTCCATTGTCACTTAGTATTATATGGCACTTATTTTGCAACAAATGAGTATTCCACGGATACGTAGAAGCAAGTTGATGTTAAGGCAACATTCACCTGAAATCCCAACCTGGAAGTTTTTTCAGTAGCAATGTGGCTTTTGCTCTCTACAGTTTTAACTTCACGTGGTGTTTTTCTCCCTCAAATAATCCATGTTTGTTGCATGGGGTGGTGTTGCAGCCTTGTTGCCAAGGAGTTGAGGACTGTTTAACTGCTTATTAAGTACAGTCCCCATAGTCGACACTGACTTTTAAAAATATTTACTTTAGAAATCTTCCTTTTTTCAGCCAGTCTCGATTTTATACATCAAAACATCATGGAGAACCTCGGAAAAATACTATTTCCTCAGTTACATTTTTAAGTTGATTATAACAGTTACAAAAGCCTGGAGAACCCCACACAGCACAGTGATGCAAACCAGGCTTCACATAAACCCATCGTCACGTTAACACTTGAAGTCTATCTGCCCAGCTCTGGCCATTGCTGGCAGCTACAGCAGCGCTTCATCGAACGCCGCTCGGGCATTTCGTGCTCTCACCCATTTCAGTGTTTGTATTCACAGATCTGTAACCAACCCTCAGCTTCCATTTGTAATTCAGGCGTTTACTTTGGGAAAAATTTAGCCACCGTTGGTACCCCAGCCGTGGCTTAACGTTTTAATTATGAATACAGTAGTTTCCACGTAGGGTGCGTTAATGACTGCGTGTGCTGTGGGGGTGAGCGAACGGCTCCAGGGAACGGCGTTTCTATGAAGGGCTCTGAAACGCGGCCGCTTTAATTAACCACCGTCAGAATTCTCAAACAGCAACAAAAACCAGCCCCCAAAAAAACTTGACGATAAAGCCATCAACTGTATGGAGTGGGGGTGGCGGGGCCGAGCGGTACCGGTACCCGGAGGGGAGCGACTGCCCCGCGCCGCCTCCGCCCGCGACGTGCAATCCCTGCAGGTGCTGGCAGAGCACAGTGAGGGCAGCGCTTCACGGGGACTTCTCTCACCTTCCGTACGCATGCGCTTGTCCAGTGCGCTTGCGTACTGGGCGGTGCGCGCAGGCGCAGTCCTAAAAAAGGACACATTTTGAGCTCGGGTAGTTTTCCCCGTCGGGAGCTGCTGGGAGGGAGCTTGGAGCTGCTCCGCGGGGGGGAGGCCGGCGCTG
>VXBZ01006681.1:787-66483 GCA_013399135.1 Heliornis fulica
AACTGAATGAGATTTAACAAGGGCAAGTGTAGGGTATTGAATCTGGGGAGGAACAACCCCAGGTACCAGTATAGGTTGGGGACTGGCCTGTTGGAGAGCAGTGCAGGTGAGAGGAACCTGGGGGTCCTGGTAGACAGCAGGATGACCATGAGCCAGCAATGTGCCCTCATGGCCAAGAAGGCCAATGGCATCCTGGTGTGTATTAGAAGGGGGGTGGCTATTAGGTCAAGAGAGGTTCTTCTCCCCCTCTGTTATGTCCTGGTGAGACCGCACCTGGAATATTGTGTCCAGTTCTGGGCCCTTCAGCTCAGGAAAGATATACAACTCCTTGAGAGAGTCCAGCTCAGGGCCACCAAGATGATGAAGAGAGTGGAACATCTTCCTTATGAGGAAAGGCTGAGGGAACTGGTTCTCTTTAGCTTGGAGAAGAGGAGACTGAGGGGTGATCTCATTAATGTTTATAAATATGTAAAAGGTGAGTTAGGAGGTCAGAGCCAGGCTCTTCTCAGTGATGGCCAGTGATAGGAAGAGGGGCAATGGGTCCAAGCTGGAGCATAGGAAGTTCCACATGAATGTAAGGAAAAATTATTTCACTGTGAGGGTGACAGATCACTGGGACAGGCTGCCCAGAGAGGTTGTGGAGTCTCCTTCTCTGGAGACATTCAAGACCAATCTGGACACATTCATGTGTGATCTAATCTAGGTGATCCTGCTCAGGCAGGGGGGTTGGACTAGATGATCTTCTGAGGTCCCTTCCAACTCCTAACATTCTGTGATTCTGTGATATAGATATGACCATAAATATAGATATGTGTGTGCATGCACATATTATAAAACAAAGAATTAGCTATTTCACCAGTATATTCTGTACCTTGCACAAACTGAATCCACAAAACATCTTCGTCTAGGAAGGGCACACATGTATAAGCCATATCTTGAGAGTGTGGGTTCAGCTGGCACAAGAGCCAGTACACATCTGTGCCCCTTGCAACAACCAGTGCCATTCATGCCTTTGAAACCAGATCAAGCTGATCAGCTGTATGGAACAGACACTAGGAAGATTAATGTTTTTTAATACAAAAGGGTGAAAAATGGCAGCTGTTGAATCTTTTATAGTAACCCAGATGAGATGCTCTGCTTCTTCCTGTGCCTTTTCTGTTAGTGTGCAGAAAATACAGGGTAGAATTTTCTCACTTTGAGAGGTCTTTTTTTACTATTTTGAGAATTAGAAATTGCCAAGCCATTTTAAAACAATGGTCTGTTTCTTCTGGCTTCTTTTAGTTTTCATTGTTTCCTTCACAGCAGTTAGTCCTAAGGGTTTGGAAGAATATGCACATCTTTCTAAAGGATAATTATGCTGCCATGAGTTGACTATATGACTGTTTAGTACTGCAGTAGAGGCAGCCTTATTCTGTGTACAATTTTAGCTTATCTTTCACAATAAGAATGTTAGATTTGCTGTTTAGTGCTACAAATAATGGATGATCCCAATGGTAGTTTGGAATACTCTAAACACTTGCTGAGAACAAGGGGAGACCCATGGAGGGAGAAAGAATTGCTATCCATAAATGCTGTAAATGTTCTGAGAGAAGTGTACTGATGGTTAGACAGGACTCCCCCCCCCCCCCTTGTATGTAGCACTATGGTTTTGGAGCAACCTGATTGGCATTAGGAACACAATAATATTCCTCATCCCTACCCACTGCTCTTGTGAGCACAAAGTAAACTTGAAATGAAGGTCAAATCATTAATAGTATTGCCAAGTCAAATTTGTGCAACTGCTGAAAAGCAGCTTGAGCCAAGGCATTTTAGGAATGTCTGAAGATCACCACTGAGGCAAGGAGAATATTCATTTTTCACTCTTCTTTTATAATCCCAAGGATCACAGCAAAAGTCCTCAGAAAGCCTGTCATTAGTTGTATTCCTGACAGGTAGAATAAGCTTGGACTTTAAGAGCATAAAGTCTTGCACACAAGTATCAAAGTTCTTTATTTTAATCTTTTCTGACATTTTGCCTGATAAATGCTTGTTAATAAAATGGATTCTTTTAAGGTCAGTCACCATTGCTTCTTACCTTTCATCTAAAGCTTCCAATAATATACTAGCATTTTTGATTTATCCCATTTACTCAAGCATGCTGCCAAATTTATCCATTCAAGAGGGTTATGGTTTTTTCTATGTGTCTTGAGAAGCATTTATTGCTGGACCAGTGCTGATGCTTAACTATAAAACTGGTATACAGAAAGCAGTGTAGCAGTAGGATGGAGTGAAAAAGGGGGGTAGTGTCCAAATGGTTAAGTCATTGGGGTTTTAAGGTGAAAGCAGAAAACTGCAGTTTACTTTCCTCAAAAGAGTGAAGGGCTCAGTCAGCCATGAAATAATCAGAAGATGTGGTTGTTTGCATCTTTGAAGCCATAAGACCACCGTGCCAACCCTTTAACCAGAAGAGACAAAATAGTGAAGTGACACTTCCAACCACCAGGACAATATCTTTTCCTGGAAAAATAAAATATATCAACCCACTGCATTAAATTTCTCTGAACAAAAATGAAAAATGATATGAAAAGGAAAAATATCAGTTATAGACTCTTACTTAATTTGGGGTGGAAGAGCTCTCCTGAGTTTTCCCTGTCACTCCCTTAGCTGAAACAGGGTTAAACTCACAATTAAACCTAAATTCTCAGGGGTTTGGTAATGAACTGCCTTGCTCACTCGCAGCAAATTGCAGTAGGTGCAAACAAGATTATTGGGACCGATGATATGCTCCTATACAACATCACTGAAAAAAATCTCTCATGCTGAGAGCATTTTTGATTGAGATCATTTTGGCAGTACAATGGCTACGTCTCAGAACTACAGAAAACAGGCAACAGGATTTCTACAATTCATATTGCTGTAGCATCTATTGATCCTTTTTCACAGGACATCGTATGCACAAACATAGTATAAAGCCTTAATTTCAGTCCCACAAAGCCTAGCATCTGCAATTAAGACACAGCAGACCAAAGTGAACAGGTTAGGGAGGAAGTATTGGACAGTATGACAGACAAGAATCACAGTAGACTGGGAGTTTGACCTGTTGTCAAAATTTTTTTGCAGACATCAGTGCAACTTAAAATCGTTCCAAGATATTTGAGTGAAGATAATGCTTAGCACAGTTTTATAAAACACCCTTCTCCTAGGTATGCCAGGGAGGGTTGCTTGGGGGGTGTGGGGCGGGTTTAAGACTTTAAGAAATCTTTGAAGAATATAATCTCTTTCTCTCTTAACAAATTTCCAATTATTAAAAAAAAAAAACGCAACAAATCAAGATGGGTAGTGAGGCAGTGCTTACTCCAGAATCAAAATTCTTTACCTAGCTGTATACTTGGTCTCTTACACTTTCTCTATTGTCCAAAACATCTTACAAAAATTACTTCTTTGATAGATCTTTATATTTCAATGCATATTTTCCCATACTGTCACATAAAGAGCCTCCCTGTATCAGCTGGTCTGTAGCCAGGACTGGTTCAGCAGGGGAGTAGGTAAGTGATAGATGGAGTGGTCACAAATCCAGAAGTTTGGAGATTGCTTGTACTTTTCTAAATCATGAAGTCATCTGTGCATAACTCCATTTCATAGGAATTGAGACTAACTGGAAAGGAGAAAAATTTAAACAGTTCTTAGTTTTGCTCTAGCAATGACTCATAGTCATAGGTTTGAGATTTTAGAGGATCTTTCAATAGGAGTTATGCTCAGCATCACTGCAGCTTCTGAAAGGACCATTCTAGAGACCTGTTTGATGATCCATGTTTGGCCCACCTTGTGTCTTGACTTTTAGAGTACTTTAGAGTCTTGTCTTTTTAGAGACGGGGAAATGTGAACAATCAGTAGTTATTGTGCTCTTCATAAAAGCCCTTTAAGAACAAGGAATTTGTTGCAGAACCTATGTTGCCACCGATGAGGGATTCTCTCTTGGTACTCCCAGTTGCTGTATGCTGCCTGGCTCAAAAGTATAAAAGCTACATACGCAAAGCAGATGAGAGCTGTAGCAAGCTACAGCAGAGGCTATATCTAGAAATATGAGGGGGTAATACCCCAGAGTAACAAGAAATTCCCTGAAGCAGTAAATCTAAATATAACCCATTATACAGTCTTTAGGGAAAAAAAATATTAAAAAAAAAAAAAACACAAAACCACAAAAAACCAAAATCTTTTATAAGATACAGGAAGTAAAATATCTGCTCTATTCATAAGAAAATCTCTCCTGAGGTACTATGTCCAGTTTAAATAAAATATTACAATAAAAATATGAACAGATTGAAAGGAGTTGGTGTCTAGAAAGCAAGAAAGCATTTCTTATAAGAAAAAAAAAGACTAAATTGTTTAAGATTGTAAATTGAGTTTATTACAAGTCTTGATTTCTTAATAAAGTAACTGCAAGGAAAGGAGATGAATTGTTCTCCATACCTGTGAAGGACAGAAAAAGGACAAGTTGCAACATTTCAGTTGCAAGTAAAGAATGAAAGAAATATATTTTTTTTAAGTTAAGAATAATATTTGGAAAGTAGTTAGCAATGACAAACTAAATTTTCTGTCACTAAAGGTCCAAGAACAGTTCAGACAGAAACGGGTTAGCTATAGGTGATCCTGCCTAAGAGTAGTCACATGGATCCCAAGACTTTTTAAGGTCACCTTGAACCATCAAATCCTGCAATATTGATCGTTATTTTGAGTTAGTTTCAGGCATAAATTTTTGGTTACTTTCCTACATCTGACCTAACTTCCAATTAAAATTGATCTTTGAATAGTCCAAAGTGATTTTCTACTGTCAATCATACATCTCAGCATGACCACAATTTTACCTTTAAGAAACATTATATCATGCTGAATTCTACATTTAGTTCCTGTCCTACTTTCAAAGTTGGGACAATGCTTGCTCTTAACAGTTTTCTATTTCTGCAGGTTAAGGTTACGTTGATTTAAATTCAAAATTTGAGGTTGTAGCTCTTTCATTACAGCACTAAAACCCATTCATTTGCCAGCTTGATTTCCTGAGTTTCCGAGTAAAGAGTTCTCAATTTATATTTTCCCGAAGTAACAGCATTATTTTAAAATATTCAACAAGGATTTTAACAAACTGCAACCATGACTTGCTAAAAGACACTTTGTACATGACTCCGCCATCACATTGCTAGAGGAGGTCTTCAGTTCAAAGAAATACTACTACAGATACAAACATTGCTCTTGATTGCTTAGTTACTGTACATTAAAAAAGAGTTTAGAAAGTTTTATGGAGTTGAGAACTTGGGTTTGAAGAAACTGAGAGTTTGAATAGACTACAAGTGACAGCATAGTTCCCTTTTAAAATCAGGGAACCATGTAGCTGCTCCACAGGCTTTATTTGCCAGTAACCAAAATCTTCCCAGTACCTTCTGGCAGACTGAAGACCTTTGAAATGACATGACTTTACAAGAGAAGAGATGAGAGTTAAGTCTTTTGGAGCTCTCTGTAGTTGAAAGTTGCAGCTATAGGTTGCAAGTCCTACAGTTTTTGTCACAACGTACAACTAACACCATGTTTCTGGAGCAAGCCTGGAGCACCAGTTTGTGCTGGCATCACTGAGGGGAGGATTGTTTCAAAAGCTCTTCATGCTGGAGCCATGACTTCAACATACACTTTTATTGAGAGGTTCAAGGGAAGAAATTGCACTTGTTAGCAAATGAAGATGTGGTGTTATTACAGAGTTACTTATCAATTCATCATGTAATTTTAGTTGAATACTTTTTTGGGGTTTAGTTTGGTTGGTGAAGGTGAATCCAACCTTTCTGGATGAAAGATACAGTCTCTGTATCATTCCTGACACAGAGAAATCCCAGCTGAAATCTCACCTGTGCTGGAGACAGTTAAATAACCTTAGAGGGAAATGGAGAGATGTCCATGTTATAAAGTACTCTAAAATAAAACGTCTTTAGTTCTTGCTGTTGACTTTCTGACACTGTATACACAAGAATGGGATTTTAACTTTACAGAAAATTAGAACCTTGAGAGGTCGACTTAATTGTAAGGCATAAAAGTGACTGAATTGTGCCATCATATCTTTGTTAGGAAGAAACTTTAGTTAATGTAGAAATAGGGAATGTAACAAATTTGTCATCAAATTGCTTCTTTGGAACTTTTTTCCAGGGACAAGCCTTAAAGCCTCCTTTGCCATTTGCCAAGTAAATGAGAGTTTTAAAGCTCAGTATTCTTACAACCCTGCATTGTATCTGTAATTATGCTGAAGTAAACCAATGCCTAGAACATGGGAGCAGCAAAATTAAATTCTTAGATTGGCATGGAATATTTTGTATTAAATATATATAAGAGTTATTTCAGCAAGATAAAATAACTGTAAATCCAATTCAAAATAATCTGAACTAACTTAATATTTGGACATTGTTTTGCTGGTTGCTTTATTTCCTGTTTGGCAACCAGATGGAGAAATACGTTATTTGCAGAAGTCAATCTGCAGATTGACAGATGTCTTTTACACAGTTGTTGGTGAATGATCAGCTAAGAATGCCAACTGCCACTTGGGAATGCCAAAGACTGATATATGAAATAATGCTTAGTAGTGAGATGTACTTCTTTACCATGCTACTAGTTAAATTTCTAAATATTTCAATTTCCTAAAGTCAATTTTAAAAGAATCCAGAAACAACTGGGTTTTATACAATTTAGGCTTGTATTCCATCTCTTTTGCCCTATCTTTGATAGGTTTGGGTTTTTTCACTTGAGTATCTGATACTTAATTCTGATATAAAGAGCACTCAGTGTCAACAGCTATTTTTTTCAGTTTAGTACTAACTTCTTTTAACTACACTGCTAGAAAAAAAATAAAGTCTCATAGATTCAGAAGAGAAATTCAAATTTCTTTAAATTCAAAAGAGAAATTGATATTAGATCTTGAATGTAACAGTATTTGGATTTACCCCTTCCACACCTCAGAAAATTCTTAAACATAGTAGACTTAATTCTAGAAGAGTTTGTTTTCTTGCTTGCAGCTATGAGCTTCTTTTAGCCACCATCAATCAAAAGTAATCAAGAGTGATAACTAACATATTTTGGGATGCCCTTCTGTCTTAGTGTTTTTATGTTCTGCTTTTCCCAACTTGGCCACCTTTTTCCTAGCACCACCTGTCAAAGCCACATAGTCAAGAGTTCTCAATTCCTGAGCATCTTGATATTTCGCTTTCATATTTGGGAAGATGAAAATGAAATATTTGATAGACTATTACATCTAAATTAAATGAACACTAGTACTTAAAATCGCAAAGTTCTGCACCACTAAAAAATAAACTAGCTGTTAGAAAGTGACTCTCTGTGATAACAGTTCCCATACTTACCACACAGTTTGGGTGCATTGGCCCCATCTCCCAAGAGAAAGACATCCTTACCTCTTATGGAGGAGTTTAAGCAGCACTGGAAACACTAGGGGCAGTTCAAACACCTATGTTTGTGCCCTGATTGTCAATACCACAGTGGATATCCAGAGAAGGGTGCCACCCAGACATTACATCACCATCCCTACATGAAGAGAGTGGACTGCACTGATTGCACAGTGGATGCTTCTAGGGAGCAAAGTACACCCAGAACTGGTAGAATAAATTGTTAATTGTTCTGAGAAAGAACTATGAACCAAAACCCTAGCCAAAACACAGCCACCAAAGCACTACCCTACTATAGACTATCATATAACGTCCAAAAGTATATCCTGTTTACTGATGGTTCCCATAGACTCCAAAAGGGACAGGGGTGTGGAAAACAGCATTGCAGAGTGCCCTTACTCACTGCATAACTAAACTGAATGGAAAATAAGTGGCCAGCCAGTTTTCAGAAGCCAGAGCTAAGCTGATAGTATTGGAAGGAATTTAAGGGGAAAAGTGTCCTACAGGACATGTCTATTCCTGAGTGGCAACCACAAGGCTGTGTGGGAATGGATGAAACTGGAAGATGTGAGGACAGGCTGAGGGAGCTGGGTCTCTTCAGCTTGGAGGAGGCTGAGGGGTGACCTCATTAACGTTTATAAATATATAAAGGGTGAGTGTCAGGAGGACAGAGCCAGGCTCTTCTCAATGATAGAACAAGGGGAAATGGTTCCAAACTGGAACATAGGAAGTTCCATCTGAATATAAGGAGGAACTTTCTCACTGTGAGGGTGATGGATTACTGGAACAGGCTTCCCAGAGAGGTTGTGGAGTCTCCTTCTTTGGAGACATTCAAGACCAATCTGGACACATTCCTATGTGATCTGTTCTAGATGATCCTGATCAGGCAGGAGGGTTGGATTGAATGATCTTTCAAGGTCTCTTCCAGCTCTTAATATTCTGTGATTCTGTGAAATAGCATTAGGGCAAACACATCAGGGCAGCTGAGGTACAGCAACAGGTAAGTTCATCAGATAAAATGTAGTCCCATGCAAGTTCATCACATGAATGCACCCATCCCAAACAGCAGAGCTACAGCAGAACACGGCCAGCCAGTGGCCAAGGTGGGGAACAGTGCAGTCCTGTCTGCAATTAGAGACTTTGACTGGGAGCGTAACAGGGAACTTGGTTTAGTTCACCTATGTGTGGCATGTACGTGTGTATGTGCTGATCACCTGCAGGCTGCTGGAAAATGACCATGGCTGCCCCTGTCAGGACATGAAGCCCAGTCAGCCCTGCTGTGGCAGGAGCAGCCCCCTTACCAGAACAGCAAAGCACCTGACATGCAGTCAGCCAGCACCATGCCCCTAGCAGCCATGGCTGTGGCCATAGGCAGGTGCAGGATACAGAGAGGATTTGAACAGATAATCCAGGTTGGGTATTGCCTGAGGAACCAGTAACTGACAGAGTCAGGGTCACTCATGGTACACGGGGCAGAGATCCCAGGGACATGTGGGGAGAGGTCTGTGTTATATGAGGGGAGGGTCTATTTGGGTATATGAGGAAGATTCTGAGGTGTATACAGACACCCAGGGACATTCCTGGATTATGCATCGCACTGCTGGGATGCTGCACAGACCTGCCTGACTCCTCTTTACTGCACCAGCTCTTCTAAAACTGAAGAAAGTTAGGTAGCTCTTTAAATTGTTTAATGATTAATGGTTAAATGGTTAAATGGTTTATCTGTGATTAAGGCATTTTGGTACCCAAATCCATTTAACCTCCATACTTTCATTTGTTCTTAAACAGCAACAAGCATGTATATAAACAGTCCCTGGGGAAAGCCAGCCTGGATTTTGTGCAGGGAAACCCCAACTTCTGTATTTTCTTTGAATGTATCAAGAAAACCAGCAGACATAGGGTGTAAGGATTTTAAAAAAGATTTTTATTATTAAAGAAAACAATTTTTTTTGCCACAGGAATTGAAGGAGAAAAAATATTGCAAAAAAAAAAAATCGATCAAAACAAGGCTTAATCAACATTTTCCAGAATCAAGAGCAGTCACCAGTCGTGACTTCATCCACTTTCTTTAACAATGATCTGAAGAAATCACTGTGCTGTGAAACCTTCAAGCCTGCAGACAATTCTACTCTTTCAGGTTGTAAAAAGCCAAGTAATTGGCCAGGAATGCCAAAAAGCCTTGACAAACTTTGTAAGTGGGTAAAAAGTTAGCAGGTGAGCTAGAAGAGAAGACTACAGTTAGGAAAAACTGTAGCCTAAAGTTTGCATTCGCAGTGCTGAACTCATAAATATGCAGTTATAATTAGGAAGGATTTTAGAGTCACCACTTGCAGTTCTCTAAGATCATTGTGCAGCGGTAGCCAAAAAAACTAAAAAAAACCCCAAAAAACCCAATAAAAAGCCAGTCAGATGTCAACAGAAATATTTTGAGAGCAGGACAGAAGCTGTCACTGGGCCATTCTAAGAAACATTGGTGTGCCTGCATTGGGACTGATATGAGTTCTGTTCTCAGCATCTGAGGAAAGAGATTGAGCTAGAGAAGTAAAAAAAAAAAAAAAGGCAACTAGATAATCACAATGCTAGAGAGATGCTTTAAGATATGAGAAAGGTTGGGACTCTTCACTATGGGGCTGAAGATGCCTTAGAGAATCATGAAGTCCATGGAAAAGCTGACCACAGGACAGGTATTCACCAAATCCTGCAATTAGAGAATTAGGTAGAACTTGTTGAAACACTGTTAGGAAACTGAAAACAAACAAAATACTTTTCACCCAGTGGGTATTAGACATATGGAAGACAGGACATAGATAAAGGAGATAGTATCATCACACACAAAAATGGGTAGACAGATTCATGAACCACAGACCATGCTAAAGAGAGGTCAGGGATGTACCTTGTAATATTCATAATACAATGACTAGGGATGCTGGGACAACAAAAAGGGTGTGCATGCTCAAAGTGACAGAGTCTACGTTTTGCTCTGCAAAGTGAAAGAGATAGGAAATATATCCAATCTTTTAGGGTCTTAAAGATAAATTCCACAGTATTGAACCAGCAGATAAGGCACACATTAAAGGCTGTAATACAAATTCCTCCTCCCTATAGTGTTTCTTTTCTTCTTCAGCTATCTAGTGGCATCTGTCTCAATTTTGACACTAGTTATATGTACCCTGAAATGCCTTCTTGACTGCTTTAGGGCCAATAGTTTTTTATCTACTACTAATAAAATGGGAAATAAAAAACTCTTTAAAAGATATTTGAATAAATGACAACAGCACACAATAGGGTTGTCAATCCATCTTAACTCAGAGGAGTAAAATAGATGTCAGTAGAACGAGTTGGTGTATGCTCAACTCCAAATTGTCAGGAAGTGTTTAATTGTGCCACACCATACTGAAGCTGACAAAATCTGAAGATTTCATCCCCAGAGGAGTTGTCAGCAAAGGAGAAAGAAACAGGAACACTTTCGTCTCCCAAACACAGCGCCATAATCAGCCTTTGCAAGTTCAGTCTCTTCTACACTGGTCTAGAAACCCTTATATGCACCAGATCCATTTCAACTATGACCATCACTAGCGATGTTTAAAATAATTTGCTTAGAGTAGATGAGGAAAGCACATGCAATGAGGTGAGAAATGCAAAATTTTGAGACTATAATGAGACACCAGGGAACACCCTTGCTGACACTGGACTGCTGTTATGAGCTTTATCACATGGCAGACAAAGAGACTTCACAGGACACCCAAGTGCATAGTCCTTCCTGTACAGACCTCTGTGGGAAGCCTAGGAAACAGTCACATACATGAAAATCAGATATGTCAGAGAACACACAAGGCACACAGATGTTGTGACTTTGTGTGGCAGGGTTCTCATGGGGTGAGGGGAGGGAGCTGCAGGGGTGGCTTCTGGAAGAAGTATTTAGAAGCTTTCTCTAGGCTTGACAGAGGAAATACCAGCTGAGCTCAAGGACAGACCCACTGCTGACCAAGGCCAAGCCAATCAGCAATGGTCATATCACCTCTGTGATAACATATTTAAGAGGAAAAACCTGCAAGCAGTCACTATTTTGCCACCACAGAAGGAAACGAGAAGATGTAAGAAACTCTGCAGACACCAAGGTCAGTAAAGAAGGTTGGGAGGAGGTGCTGCAGGTGACAGAGGAATTATTCTCTGAAGCCTGCGGAGAAAACTAAGGTGGAGCAAGTTGTCCCCCTGCAGCCCATGGAATATGATGGGGAGCAGAGATCCCACCTGCAGCCCATGGAGGGACCCAACAATGGAGCGTGTGGAAACATTTGGAAGATGCTGAGACCCACATTGGAGCAACCTCCTGGCAGGACCTGCAGCCTGTGGAGAAAGAAGCCTGAACCAGAGCACATTGGCTGGGGGGTTGTGACTCTGTGGGGCACCAGGCTGGAGCAGTCTGGGCCTTAGAGACTGAGAGACATTCTATGATTCTATGACTGCACCCCATAGAAATGACACACTCTGGGGCAGTTGGTCACACACAGCTGCAGCCTGTGTGAACGGACTCAAGTTGGGGAAGCCTGTGGAGGACTGTCGCCCAGTCCTCCAAGTGGGACTCTACACTGGAGCAGGGAAAGTGTGAGGAGTGCTCCCCTTTCCCCCTTCCCTCCCATCCTCCCCACTAAGAAGCAAAACCACTTGTGATGAACTGACAGAAACCCCCATTCCCCACCTCCCCCTGTGACTCGTGAGAGGGAGGAAGAAGGGAGAGAAACCATGAACAAAGTTGAGCCTGGGAAGAAGAGAGGTGTGGGGGGAGGTGTTTTAAGATCTGATTTTATTTCTCATTATCCTACTCTGGTTTGAGTGTGTGCGTGTGTCTGTGTGTAACAAACTAGATGTCTTTCTTCTGTGTTGAGTCTGTTTTGCCCATGACACTGATTGCAGAATGATCTCTCCCTGTCCTTATCTCGACTCCAAAGCCTCTCGACTTGTATTTTCTCCCCTGTCCAGCTAAGTCTGGCCTCCAGCCTGGGTCAAACCACCACGCCAGAAAAGCTGGTACATAAAGCTATGGGTCTTCTAGAGGAGAGGAAGACGGTTGGCTGTACAGACCCTGACAAACTGCAACTTTGCATACACAGTAGCCATTGAGACCAACTAGTGTAGCTTCATTTTAATTTCCACCAATTAATAGAATAGCTTTCTTTTTTTTTACAACTTCCTTTGGACAGATGAAAGAAACATAGATTCATACTGATTTTGGATTGTCTAATTTTTGTTGCAGGTTTAAGTATGTACCGTTTGTTTTCAACACACTAATCCATTTTGATTAAAAATTAAATAGGTTCACCAGACAAGCCTGAATATCAGTGAAAAACGGTGTAATCCAGCCTACTCAGTCACCGAAGTATTTTTTAAATTGCTTTTATGTGTTGTCTAACAAATTAAGTTTAAATCATCAATTGTTTCACAAATCACTGTCTAAAATGTTTAATTATGCTAAAGTTTAAATGAATACCAGAAGGAATTGGAAGGGACCTCAAAATATCATCTAGTCCAACCTCTTCCTGCCAGAGCAAGGTAAATGTAAATTCACACAGCACAATCTCAATATCCTTTTGAAAAAGTTCATGTTTGACACAGGTTTTCAGTTTAACACATTTTTATATTTAAATTTCTGCTGGAATGTCAAGAAAAGAAATAATAATAGTAAGGGATTCATGGCTGAGAACCAAAACCGAGGCTGTTTGAAGTTTCCTATCTTTATGTTTTAATGTCCCCACCGACATTCATTAAGGAAAGATTAATTTATCCACTTCACTCAAGCCTAAAATTATTTTTAAATTTAGCAGGAAAACCCTGTTTTTTTATTATTATTATTTTATTCCCTCTCCCCAGGCAGTATCTTTTTCTAAGGCATCGCCAAATTCTTGATCTTTCAATCCTTGTAAGCAAATCTATCAAATTACTTCTGTGTAAATCCGGTAAGGAAATAATAAGTAACACCGCTAGGGGATGCTGATAGTAAACCAACAGAACTGTTTAACCTGATTCTGCTGTCGTCATTGTTTCTGTGTAAAACCTTCAGTTTCAGACAGAACTTTATCCCCCCAAAAAGTCCAACAGGCCAGAGGTATTGGGTCAAATTTGGACAGTGAAGTCCTGAAGAAAAATTATTAAAATATTGTTTACACTTACATTTAGGAGAACAAAAACGTTATCTAAATAACAGCCCAGAAGTTTCTTAAATGCTGGTATAATAAAGAGCATTTAGCACTGGTTCTCATAGATTCAGATTTGCATTTATGTAGTTATCTGGGGGGAAAAAGCAATCCATTAGTTCTAGGTTCTCTGTGAGTGGGATGTACAGAGGAGGAAGAAAAATGCAGAAACAAACTGGGGGTGGGGAAAGTGCTTTATCTCTCCTAGCAGTTTGAGTTTTAGAAGCTCTATAATGCTAAAATTAGGTCAAAACCTAAATAATCAATGTAACTGCAGGAGTTAAAGTTAAGATACTAGTTTACTGTTAACACAAATCTCATCCACAAGAATCAAGATGCAAAATGCAAATCAAAAATTGAAATAATTTTATGTTTAATACCTTTATACACTTTAGGAGAGTTTTTTTCCAGTTTTACAATTAAGATGTTTTTTCTTGGCATTCAAAAAAAAAGAACATAAAATCCCCTAGATCCCATTTATCTTAGAGTATTAGAGTCATTTATCTTTTCTGCTACAATGCTGTTTTCATTTGGAGTTTACAGTAGTTTATAGGAGCGAGATCCTGAGAAGTGCTGGGTTGATGCTGGAGCTAGCAAGTCCTCAGTACTTGGCCAGTTTGCATGTTTCCAGGGCCCCTTAAAAAAAAAAAAAAAAAGAGAGAGAAAATAACTTTAAGCTTCTAACTGCAAATTAATGCTTTCACCTGGGAAATATGAAAGCCGTCCATTGAAACGGAGAGAGCGTCAGTGAAAGCAGACCTCAGCTCTCCTGCCTAGTGCCCATGTGTGGAAAGAAGCAACCGCATGATGAGACACGGCCAAAAATAAGATTATTAACAAAACAAATGCACTTCAGAATTATGCAAGACACATCAGCTAGCCAAAGTTCAAATTGCATGCAAAGTTTTCCAGAGACAGGTAAAGACAGCACAGCAGAGATTTAGGATTTACAGCCTTGTACCACACTGGGCATGTCATCTATGCTGTCACACATGGCATGATGCCTGCTGAAATGTGAAAAATACTTTCTTGAGAGAGGGAGGCAGGTAGGGTTTATTAATAACTGCAAGGGTTGCAAGGGTTATATGAATATGTGGTCTGAATTGGTGTAAAGAAACTACTACTTTGGCCACTCTGGCCATTTTTATTAAGATTTGATAGCCCTGGATAGAAATCACTAAGAAGTATTTTTAAAATATTAAAGTCATTTCTCTTCCTTGCTGAAACACAGTTTGATTATGATGGGTACAGTGTATAGGTCAGATCTTGAAGGGTTCAGTCAAATGTTTGCATGTATCTCACACCTGTCTACTTCAGTGTATGTGGAAAGAGTCCAGTTCCATAAGCCCTGTGAATCCCTGCTGGGAGTTCCCTAATGGTTGCTTTAAGGACAAAACGTCTGCATGCTAGATTGGGCTAGTCTTTCTCTCCTGCATGTTTGTAACTTCCTCTGGAAAGAGAACCTAAGACCCTAGAGCCATATCTAAAATACTGCACATTTCTATAGCTACTATTCCACACTGATGTTTGTATCATATTCCTATATACGTAACATGTTCACATAAATTTGCACCAAACTGGTTCTCCTGACTAAAAACAATTGAATTGATTGAATTTAACTGCTCAGAGATATCAGCAGTGGTTGAGAAGTTGCTACTCACAACTCAGTCATCATTTCAGCCTGCTCAACCAAAGCTACAAAATGTTGTCAGCTAGTAGGTAGGAAAACAGTAATGAACCTGACATTTTAATATGCAGAAGGATACATATGCACATACTCATACTTTTATTTATATGTGTGCATCAAAACTAAGCATATAGCCTGTAACTAAGGTACTGTACTCTTGGGTGACACCACCTGTGTGTCTCAGTTTCAAGAGCAACAATTACTTACGTACCTTTTCACAGCCAATGCACGTGGAAACAAAGGTCTTTCACACTCTTTCCTCTCCTTTTCCAACATGCCCTTTCCACTCTGCCCTCATTAGGGAAGTATCACAAGGGCTCAATTGTCATTCTACATTTTGGGATCTCTTACACTGGAACAGTCCCTTCCATCACCCAATCCTGTACTGGGATTTGGAGGGTCCCAGTAGCACTACATGTGCTACGGACCTGTTATACCCTGCATTGTTCAAAGAGGAGACAAAGGGAGAAACAGCCCCACAACTCCCTCCACACTGCTGCTCCAGCAGCAGTCAGGGCAGAGGCAGAGAGAAGGGGATGCTGGAAAGAAGCAAAAATATGTAAGGCTTTTGCAATGTCCCATGGATGAGGCACTGACATTCCATTAGCATAATCTGCATTGGAACCAGTGAAACTACATATCGAGCATCAATAGAATAACGTAGTTGTATATAAGC
Organism: Heliornis fulica; assembly: GCA_013399135.1. Classification (NCBI taxonomy): domain Eukaryota; kingdom Metazoa; phylum Chordata; class Aves; order Gruiformes; family Heliornithidae; genus Heliornis; species Heliornis fulica. The sequence goes on from VXBZ01006681.1 coordinate 16,751, forward strand.
AGATATGATGAAACCCAGAAACTCAAATCACCTTTTTTTTTCTCTTTGCAATACATTTCTGTGTATAAAATGTGCGTTCTGTGCACTTCCATTTGACTCTTGAGAATGGGTAGAGTACAATTGCAAAATGAAAAATCACATCCTGCGAGTGCAAAAGGCCTGATCATAACCATCATTTCTTTTGCTTCATCCCACAAATAAATAAATACATGGGATTCCAAATAATTCTATTTGTCAATATGTTTATATGCTTCCTAAGGAAGATTGTATTTCACCATCGCTTTAGGCTGCTTCCTTTAGCCTATCTGTGTTTCCCACTTACATTTCAGCTCAAACTCAGACAGATAACTCTCAATGTATTCTGTTACTTCTTTGATTATTATATTTTTTACATTGGCAGAGCGAAATAGAACAATAAGTGATATTATTTGTGTAATTCTATGTAAAGCAAAACAAACCAAGAAACTTTTATTCTAGATAAAAAACAATTTATTGTACAGTTGTATTAAATACTAAGTAACATCATTTAGTTTCCAGGTTGCATATCTATGGGAATGCATAAAATCTTTATTCTAGGGCTGGAAATAACCACAACAGTGACATGGAAATCACATGTCAACAAGGATAATTCTCCTTACCTGGTGAGTAACACAGCTCAGGCCATGCTAAGTAACAATATTACATTGACTTCGGCCTTCTTGTTAGAGTCTTCTGTCTCCAAAGCTGGGTTGATGCAATTTTTGCGAGAAAGACTTAGGTATTTCCACATTCTTTGTAAACTAAAATATGCCAGACATGAGCTGCTTGCTTTCCACCAACAATGGCAGGCGCAGCCAAATCACTGAAAATACTTCCAAACCATAGCATCTTGATCCAGACCACCTGAATTATCTATAACTGCCTAGAGAACATGTCAGAGAGACATTTTTATAAAAAGTAACAAACTGAAGAAACATTTATTAAAAAGGAAAACACACAAAAAATCAAACCAACCAACCAAAACAAAACAAACCAAAAATAAAACCAAACCCCAAAACCACACACACACACAAACCCAAACAAACAAAAAAACAACCCACAACAACAGCAAACCCTACCAGCCAAACACACATAACCAGCCCAAGAGAAAAATTTTGAGTGGGGCCTCACTTACAAGCTATTTGGTGTAGGTGAGCACTTTCAGGTTCATACAGACAGGCTGGTTCCCCTGTCACACCTGCACACTACAGACCTTTTCAGATTCTGAAGTTTAATTCTTTCTTATGAAAACATGGAGTCACGATCCCTACCTAGCTGCAGTCTCAGAAGAACTTTTAGATCCTTCTGATTAGGACCAGGTTTTGTAGTAGTCTTAATGAGTGGGGAGCATAACCCTTGACTGTCTGCCAGAACAAAAAAATTAAGACATATCATGAGAAGTTTTCACTTTAAATTATTCATGTGAGTCTAATTAAACAATTAAAGATTTTCTTTAGGGACAGAGCTATAAAGTTGAAGGATGAAAAAGAATTAAAGATGGAAAGTTCACAGATGTGAAACCTAAAGATCCCAGCAGAAATAAAAATGAAACAGTGGAAAAATTTGTCCTGGTAATCGTTTGCACAGACAAGAAATTTCACAACAAAATCCCTATATCTTACCTAGAAGGTAGTCTTTTTCACCTGAATTACTATTCAAATATGATGGTCTTGTAAGAAGAACTCTTTAATTTTTTAAACAAAGAACTCTTACCTCGAGTGCCTGGCAGGTCCAGGATACTAAATCTAAATTATGCATACTCCAATGCAACTTTCATCCTTCTCCAACTTGCTAAATTTACCCCAAATTTAAGTATCTTACTAAAACATCACATCTGGAGATTTAAGTGAATAAAACACACTCACAGTATGTGAAGCTCTATTCCTCACGGCTCTACCTTGCCAGAGGCAGCGAGGCGCAGTTACATAAAGAGTGTTCCCAAGTGTGAAATAATGTCCTCGGTCACCTGTGCAGGCTGCATCTAAGCGGCAGGTTCCCAGACTTTTAGTACCACAACTAAACTGAGTACTCATTTACACAGAACATTTCTGAAACTTAAAATGAAGAAAAAAATTCAACTGAGAATAAAAAAGGCATAAATTTCTTTTTGACAAAATGCTTTAGAAGTTAATGGAGAATCCTCCCCAGCAGCCAAGGATGGGAAATATTCCAAATGTTACTTTTTTTTCTTGGTCCTTACTCTTTAGCTAGCTCTTTACAGAGACTGACAAGGAAATATAGAAGTAATCCCAATAATGAATTTAACTTCTTTTTGTTAATACAGGTTCTGTAAGCAGTTAATATCCTCAAACATATTCATTTAATTAAATGTATTTATTTCTTCAATTTACTCAACAGAAGTTGGCAAGAATTATTTCATTTAATCTCTAGGCTGTACACCCACACACATTTTGCTGCAAGAATTTTAGATTTAATGTTTGAAACCCAAGATCTTTTTAATTGCAGAGGGTCATGAATATTGTTCCCCCCCTTTAACTGGTTCCCACCATCAAAGAAGTGTTGAGGAAAGCAGCTGGGACTGGGAATCTCTCAGGGAAAGAAAAGCAGTACTAGGGAATTACAGTAAATTTACATCTCTGAGTGGTTTGAGGGTAATACAGACCTTCCTAGGAAGCTGAATCCACTTTACATTTGCATGTATACATAGCTGGATCCAGAATTTGATTTTTGAAATGGAAGTTTTCATGTCACAGTCATGAAAAAATTTAGCTTCTGCTGTTTAAAGGCTCTGGCAAAGGGACTGTTTTGCCATTCTGATAATTTCTTGCACAGACACAGTAAAGTCTGTCATTCACTGAAACATTAATTTTCTTTGTGTTCCTGAATATCAACTTTAGTCATTTAAAAAGTGAATCAATTGATGCTTTTCCACTTTGCAGTTTGCATAGACATTTTGAGATTTCTTTCAACATTTTTAATTAGAGCTTTCTACATTGTGAGTATTTATGTTCATTAAATAATTAGTTTGACTCTACCCATACCATGGCATTTTAACAGACTGTTTTACAAAGTTGTGATGTTGCATTATTGCCTGATATTTCTAGCAGTTGTAGAAAAAAAATCCTCAGATAATTTTTAAATACACTTTCTAAAATTCTTAATTTACTTGTAGAGTAAATAGAGAACTTATTTGCAGCTAGCAATAAGACAGGGCAGGTGCCTGAAAAAATGTAATAAATATCCTTACAGCTCCCAGGGGAGATCCTTTATCTATGAGCCTTAAGAAGGAACATTCAAAGGTCATTGACGGTGACCTAGGATGGACCTCACCAAGCTGCATTCTGATTAGGGTGTGAGTAGACCTACTCCTGGGAGGCCAAGGAATAACTTCGACAGAGAAGTGAAAAATACAAGCAGAAATTTTTCTTCTTTCCTGGGAAGACATGATGGCTTATCAGACTAAAGTGCCTTAAGAGACTCCATAGGGCTGCTGCTTCTTACGTGAGGAACACTGGCAATGAAGGGGTTACCATGTCATATTTTTTTCCCAATCGGCACAAAAGTGGCGGGTTAAGGATTCAGGAAATATTCGCCATAGCTCTATGCCAGCACCTGATTGTGAAAGTCTGATTAGATTGAATTACTGAATGTATTGTCTGGTTTGCATAATAGCACAAAGAACAGACACACCCTTCTCCTGATCCTACACGTGGTTCTGGGGCAGTGCCGCATTTCCATGCTGAACACATCCGCAGTTTCTCTACTTTCACTTTCTACCCTTATTGGGTGTAAATATAAATTGTACTTAAAAAGTGTGTCACCAGAGTTTAAGCACGACTCTTCCTTTAGTGCTGCCTTCCTCCAGCCTGTCCTAGGGTTATCTACCCCCAAGCTAGCATGTTTTTACACCTCAGTGCACCATTTTCCACTACATGGTATTTGTTAACTTGTATTAACAATGTAAAACATCATTCTCTCAGCCTAGACAAGCCCTTGGCACTAGTTCAAAAACATTTATCTAAACCTCAGCTTGGTTTTATTTTACTGTGACAATATAGCTCAATAAGATACTCAAATTTTGCCAAGTATGGGGAAGGCAGAAATAAACCATGAAATATTCAAAAGAGTTTACTTTCCCACCAGTTGCTTTCAGTCTCTCATTCCGTCTTGTGTGAGCACAGTTGGAACATGTTTTCACAGATGGGTTTTCTGTTTGGATTCAGACACCTATGAATAAACTGCATCAGTTAAAACCGACACATCTCCTGTTCCCTGGAGGGTTGGACTACAGATTAAAAATGGTCTTCTTCGGGGCATAAACCTATCAGGTATTTGATGAATATACTGAGCCTATTAGTCCATCTTGTCGTTTCTGCTGCAAAGTGCAGTGCTACCTCAGTGGAGCTGCTACTTTTGTCCCCCTCACTTGTTTAATATTTCTTGCTTCCGGCCTCATAAAGGCTGAGCTGTATCTGCTGTGATAACACAGATAAAACATTTTTGAATCAATGAAGAAACATAAATGTGTAATGATTTATTTTCAATATATGTGATTCAGTATCAGAACTTTAGGAAGTGGCAGGTACAAGAACAAAACTGTAAGATTTGCAGCTCATTTTGCTCAATGTATGTTGAACACAAGTGACAAATGAAGCATCCTGGAGTAAGTACCGTAGAGTCAGTCAATTACAGAAGAAAGCAACAAGAAACATGAACAGGTGGAGACAGGAAGAAAATCCACCCATGGGGAGAGAATGATGTGTGTTCAGGGCACTGAGGTCACTTTATCAGTTCAACAGGACACAATAAAACCAACACGAGAAACCTTGCAGGAAAGTTGTAATAACAGCAAAAATAGGAGCTCCTGTAATGAAGACTGATATAGTCCAAATTACATCAAGGAGGGAGGAAAGCTAATGGATTGGTGCTGTCTGCCATCAGTCGGTTCCACAATATAATTAATTGATTTTTACATTCTTTTTTTCTTTCTTTTTAATGGACTGAAATTCTAGATAACCATGGAGGGGATGAGATCCTTTGAGATAATATAGTGGTACTGCATAGTCATTATTGCTCAATTACCATAGAACACTCATTTTAAGGTCCAAACCTATAATTTTCAGGATAAGCAGCTTCTAACATCCTGTTGCAAAGATTGTAACAGTACAGATGTTCATGAGATCAGATTAGAAAGCCTGAGAGGAATTGCAGAACCTTTCAGGTTGGAAGGTCTGAAAGTCTTCTAGTTCAACTCTGCTAAAAAAAATGTCCACATAGAGTAGGTTGTTCATGTTCTTGTCTAGCTGAGTTTTTAATCTCAAAAAACCAAAGCATCTGTGCAATCTGGAGATTGCACAGATGCTTTGGGCAACTTATTCCAATGTTTGACCACCCTCGTGATTAAAAATAAATAAATAAGCTTCTTAACATCCAGAAGAAATGCATCTCATAACAGTGCTTCTCCAGGAGAAGCTTCAAACCACCTTCTCTGCAGTCTCATTGCTCTGGAGAGTTACACGAGCTCCCTCTCAGCATTTGTTTTTCCCAAAGCTTTCAGCTAAAAGTTGGATTTCTTCAGCCCCAGGTCTTTCAGCTTTTCCTCATAAATGTTTTGATCCACCCCACTGAGCATCTCACCGGTGAGCCAAAAAAGAGATGCAGTACTACAGAATTAATTTTACAAGTGATTGTCACAGGGAAAAAGACACATCCTTTGATTTTCTGGCTACAGTCATGGTCATGCAGCCTGAGATGCTGCTGGCCTTCCTCAGTATGAAGACACACTGATGACTGATGGTCAATTTGTTGCTCACCACAATTTCCAAGGGCTTTCCTCTAAAGCTGTGTTCCTGCCAGTGAGTCTCAAACTGCATTGGTGCACAAGGTTAGTCCATCTCACATGCAGCACACTGCACCTGACTCTGATTGACCTCACACAGTACCTACAAGCCCATTTCTCCAGCCTATCAAGATCCTTCTGAGCAGCAGTCCAGCCACTATTATCTACTGAGAGCATAACAAATTGTCCCGTCTCTGCATCACAATTTAGTTCATTAAAACAATATTACACAGAATCAGCCTTAGAATGTACCCCAAAGGACAGTAAGCAGCTGCCAGATGGATTTTGTCCCATCGATCCCTATGAGACCAGAATGACTCACCTAAATAATAAATAAATAAATAAATAAATAAAAATGGACAATTACTGCTCTTTAACTGCCTGTGACTTGTGAAAGCATATGATCCCATTGATGGTTTGTAACACTGACAGCAGCCAGCTGTCCCTGGGCAGGAGCTGCTGGGCAGGCCAAGTCCCCAGCTGTAGGAGGAAATCAATCCACCAAGAATGATGAGACCCACACCGGTCACTCACATGAAACCACGCCATTAATTCAACAAAACTAGCCGCAGTTGAAGCAATGAAGCTTTCTGCAAGCCATTATCACCTCCCAGCTGAGACCCACTTCTGAGACATACCTTATAATGCCGTCCTGGTAGCAGAAAGGGTGGTTGCCTCAGACCAAAGGAGCACGCTGTCATTTCAGTGGGATTTTGGGTGAGCACTAGCACAGCAACACTGACCATGGGAAAAGGAATGCATCGGTAACTAAGATACAATGCCACAAATACCACATCCTAGAGGTATACACAGTGAAAGCAACCATGTTTTACACAAAATGGCCTTGCAAGACCCTGGACAGAGGCCACCTAAGGAGAAGCTAGATGGTTGCCTAGCTGTAACAATTCCTCATTCGTCCCAGGGTTTTGCACTTCACTTCAGAAACATATTTTTTCGTTTTAACACTTACTCGACCTTAGCATAACAAAACACTGGATGGAATACAGGACCCAATCATTCATTGTATGAAGGAGGGAGGATTGTTTTGTTATAACAGGCCCACAAAACAGGAAATCTGGGTTCTGTTCCCAGTTTTACAGCAGATTTCCTATGTAACATTAACCATGCTTCCTTCGAGCCATACGCTGCTTTAAAACCTATCGAAAATGCTATCATGACTTTACTGAGAATTTCAGAAAGTGTATTGAAATGGGAAATAGGATTACTTCTTTCACTGTGTGTTCCACATTTGTTAAATACTGTTTATTCTTGTTATTGAACACTTGCAAGTCTAACTGTATTTTGCAAAGGTTTCGAGACACTCAACAGAAAATACAGAAAAAGTGTCACCATTGTTTCTTACTTGAGTACTATGTCACTTCTTTCAGAGTGTATTTAGATCTAGGCATTGACAAATCTCCAATCCAACTTCCTCCACACCCCAACTCTTCCCCTGATGGTGCAGGGCTTCTAGTGCTCCCATCAACTAGGCAGATCCTCTCACCATTAGTAGGAGTGAAGCCACCCAACGTTTCACTTTGAAAGAGGAAATGCATTTTCCTGAATATCTGCCAGCTTCTACTCCACCCGTAACTCTCCACTGCTTAGTTACACGTAGTTTAATGTCACAAAAGCTGAAGAATTAGTGATCTGTTACTACTTTATCACTGCATTTTCAGAGACAATGACTCACTTTATTGCATTATAAAACAAAGTATGATGAGAAAGTGTGCAGTACAAGAAATGTGTACTTCAATGAGACCATGAATCCTAGGAGATTCTAAAAATGTCTTTTGCGCGTGAAAAATAGAGAACCAATAGCAGAAGTGAGACAGGCTGTGCTCTAAATATCAAGTATTTAAAACCATGTGTGGAAGAACCACAGAAATCATATTATAAATATATATGCATATTAAAAGTGAGAGAGGTTATATATATGACACCAGCTTTGTGAGCTCCACAGCACTAAATTAATACATACATTAAATAAGATGAAGAGCCCTATATTCAAGGGAGTCCCTGGAAAAGGCATAAATCAATGAAGATATGCATCCCAGGGTCCTGAAGGAGCTGGGTGATGTGGTTGCTGAGCTGCTTTCCATCATATTTGAAAAGTTGTGGCTGTCAGGTAAGGTTCCTGGGGACTGGAAAAAGGGTCACTCTCATTTATAAGAAAGGGAGCAAGGAGGACCCAGGGAACTACAGGGCGATGAGCCTCACCTCTATGCCTGGCAAGATCATGGAACAGATCCTCCTGGATGACATTAGAGCACATGAGGGAACAGCGTGTGATCCAGGACAGCCAGCATGGCTTCACCAAGGAAAGGTCGTGCCTCACCAATCTGGTGACCTATGATGGAGTGACAGTATCAGTGGATAAAGGGAAAGTGGCTGATGTCATCTACCTGGACTTGTGCAAGGCCTTTGACATGGACCCCAACACATCCTATCTCTAAATTGGAGAGTTGTGGATTTGATGGGTGGACCATCCAGTGGATAAGGAGTTAGTTGAAAGGATGCAGACAAAGGGTGGTGGTCAATGGCTCTATGTCCAGGTGGAAGCAGGTAACAAGAGGTGTCCCCCAGGGTTCTGTCTTGCAACTGGTGCCCTTTAACATCTTTGTCAATGACATCAATGATAGACTTGAATGTACCCTCAGAAACTTTGACACATCAAGCTGAGGGGCACAGGTGACACAACAGAAGGAAAGGAAATCTGGAGTACTGCGTCCAGATTTGGGGTCCCCGATTCAAGAAAGATTTGTAGCTGTTGGAGAGGGTTCAGAGGAGGCCACGAAGATGATCAGGGGGCCGGAACACCNGAAGATGATCAGGGGGCTGGAACACCTCCCCTATGAGGACAGCCTTAGGGAGCTGGGCTTGTTCAGCTGGGAAAAGAGAAGGCTGCGGGTGGGACCTCATTGCAGCCTTCCAGTACTTAACAGGGAGCATATAGGCAGGAGGGGAATCGTTACAAGGGTAGATAGTGGTAGGACAAGGGGTAATGGATTGAGCTAGAAGAAGGAAGGTTTAGGTTAGATATCAGGGGGAAGTGCTTCACAGAAGAGTGGAGAGGTGCTGGAACAGGCTGCCCTCTAGGTGGTGGATGCCCCAGCTCTGGAGGTGTTCAAGGCAAGGTTGGATGGAGCCCTGGGCAACCTTGTCTAGATGCAGGCCTGGAAGCTGGTTGCCCTGCTTGTGGCAGGGGGGTTGGAACGCTATGATCCTTGGGGTCCCTTCCAACCCAGACTATTCTGTGATTCTGTACTTGTAAAAGATCCATGATAACATATAGGAATTATGAGAGACATAGCTACATTTCTTAACATTTGCCTATGCTAGTAGCCTTAGGAAGAATAGCTGGTAAAGGATGTAATCACCATTTCTCCATTGCACTCTTGCTAACCTAACAACTTATCCAGAAGCTTTCTGAAAATATCGATTACTTGTATAAGAGTAACCAGTAATTAATATTATTGATGACTACATTTAATTTCACATCAATCCAAAGTGCCTATTCATCCCCGTTATTCCACCATGACTAAAGAAAGAATACTTCCCTACACATTTCACTATTATTCACCCTATTTTCAAATTAATATCAAAATAAATTCCAAAATGAGATGGTGAAAATATAATTTTGAGTGAGATAAAATATATTCTGAATTCCTTCTCTTTCACCTATTTTTTTTCAGATAAAACTATGTTCAGAATTCCTGAAAATACAGCCAAAATTCTTGTACCTTCAGATTTTTGCCCCTTTTCTGAGATTTATGCAAACTTATGTCAGCAAAGATGGTTTAAGACAAGTGCTGATATTTTAGAGACATAGTCCTTAAAAACCTTTACTAATAAGTATGGAATTAGAAGAGGTAGGTTGGATCAGAGTTCTCCATAAACACACACACACACACACATATATCTCTTAGTATCACAATGTCCATCAGGTGCACTATTGTGGAATCCCATTGACTCGGTGTTAGGCATGTCATATTATGAGCTGTATATTTCCCTATATAAATAAGGTTTCTAAAAATAATTGCAAGGTAAGAAAACAACAGTGATAGAACAACATCTGTTAGCAATATAATCTTTTACCAAGTTCACACCTAAAGGTTCACCGTGTTTGTATCTTACATATATTTTAAATAACAAAATTAAAAAACAGGTTTTCCTACCAGTCGTTCCTGATTTCAGGAAACTTACTATTGACTGAAAAATATTATCTCTAGGGCTTATCACCACATTCATAAGTATCTCTTGTCCTAAGTCTACATGATTTCAGCAGGAACTGTGTATAACATGCTTCACAGAAAGTAATTAATATGTGATTAATTTTGTAATTCAAGACTTAAGCTCAGTAATCCTTAACACAATAGTATCTAAATGAAGACACTTGAAAATGAATTCTTTGCTCTGAGGGCACCTAAATTTATTGCACTGTACAGAATCATTTTTTGTGAAAGAAAAACTAGGAGGTTTCGTTTGATTTTTGTAGAGTTCTTAATTGTTCATTTTCTTGCTCATAAATTTTGCTCATATCTCTAAAATTCAAAAAGTATTGAAAACATGGGACTGGAGTTTTCAAGTAGTTTAACTCTCTTTAAGCTTCTGGACAAGATCTTGCTTTCAATTATGTTGTCATGGGTAAAACAATACTTCACTGATTCTCTTTTTCTCTCAGAAGGTACCAGGTTCAGGTTTCCTCAGATATGTCCCCTTCTTCTGTCCATATGGAATTTCAGGAATCTGGACATTCTTCCAGGATTTCTCTTTTTTTTTTTTTTTTGTCATCTAGTAATACCATCATACTGCACGTTTGAAGAATCATTGAATATCATTGAATGCCTCTTAGACTTTGAGTGAAAATCTGACCAACTGAAATCCACAGTGAAAATCTGACCAAGTTTATGTCTTTGGAAGCTGACGTTCTCAGTGATTCAGGTAACAAGTAACACAAATCAGCTCAGGACTGAAAGCAGTAACAGTTCATGTATATGGCAGTGTGTGCGTGGGCTATGCACAGACCCTATGTTTTCTAAACTTCATTTACATAGGTTTGTATTATCTGTGTTTTTCTCTTGGGCATCCAAATCCTCCATTACTTAGAAAACTGAGAGTTAATTACAATTGGTTCTCAAAGGAGATTTGGTTTTCAAGCTCACAGGCATACCAGTGGCAGAGCACTGCCTAAATCTCCCAGAGCCCTCATCTCCTCTGACCCTCACACCCCAGGAACCCTAACTAAGCATCAATTTACTTCAAGTTTTTCATCCCAAAGCAGCTTACAAATTTGATCGCAGTGCTGTAAATTCTTGCATATGTAGATAATTTCATATCTCCTATTACATTTAAGAAAATTCAGAGCTGTAGTACCACACATCCCTAGTAGCAGGCAAGGCCTAAGTGATCCCAAGATCCAGCTACTGCAGGTACGGAGGCAACTCTGAAAGGAGCAGAAAGAAGTAAGTCACTTTTAAAGGTACTGAATACCACTGCAGTTACTAATGCAAAGATAATGCATGTGATTTGCTATAATTGCAGGACTTCTGCCACATAAAAAAATTTGCTGTTCTCACGTCACCAGGAACAGTGACAAGAGATGCACATATACCACTTGCCACTCAGGCTGAGGGAGTGTGTAAGCAGAGTGAAAGGGAAGAAAGAGGAGAGAGACCTCTCCAAAAGCAGCTATGGAGGCAGTGTTTGAAAGAGCTAGAATTCAAATGCTCTTCTTTCCCAGAATTTATCATCACTGCTTAAAAAAAAAAAAAAAAGTAGCAGCAAACTAAAATAACTTACAGCCAAGTACTTTCCTATTAGCTTTGCAGCTCCTCTTACTCTTCTGTATTCCCTATGTATAAAAGCTATTCAAAACCCCCAAGAGACATTAATCACAGTCTTTGATGGATGCACTTATGAATCATAATGAATAGTTATGAAGCAGTCTAGATTTGAAGGTTTTATGCACACAATCACAGCAGAATACCAACAAGGTCATTATTAAGGTCCTATTTCATTTGATGTTTCTATTAAGGATTTCAGCGGGACAGAGCAACCCATACACATTTAGGGTTAATTAAAGGCCCACTTATGAAAAAATCTGGGAAAACTGATCTAAAGAGTAAAAATGACAAATTTATTCCAAAAATGACTGAGAAACAGTTCTGTTGAGCAAATAATAGTTAACCAAACCTTCTGCACCCTTTGCCTCATTTGAATGTCAGCAAGTCAAACAGCTGCTCTCCTATCATCATACTCCTCCTTATAAGGATATCTCAAAGGCTGCAACACCATTCATCATTCTTCTAAATGATTTCTCCATGTTACATGAGCAAATCTTGCCATTCTCAAAACTACTGCTGCTGCTGTTTTGTATGACAAGTACATAACTTTCTCAGGTATTTTCTTTTCCCTGCTCTTGGAAACCTTGTCAGTGTTCAACAAACATCAAGAATGTCATCAAAGCTAGTCTTTTCTGAAATGTAAACCTTGACAAATTATATCATTTCAGATAGACAAAATTGTTAAACCCAGCAAACCCCACTGTAAAAGGGCTTCACACCTTCTAAATATATTATTTTAATGTCAGTAACAGTTTAGAAACCAGAGACATGACTTTCTCTAGGGTTTAGCTATTAGGTAGTGGCCTAATATGTGAAAGACAGGTATCCACATACCAGTGATTAAAAAGGATCAAAAATTAAAAACCTCTCTACAAAATAGTGACAAATCAAATTGGCATCCTAGACAACAGGAGAGAGAAAAAATTACTCACATGTATGCTTAATGGCATTCAGTAGATTCTGTATATGTTTGACTGACATGGAAGCACGCCCCAATTTGTCACAAAACTACATTTTCACTTGTTTGTTGGTTGTTGTAACTGGTAATGCAAAGCTGGTTATTTTTAGTGATGTATCATACAAAACATAAATGGAAAATTAAAATGCAGGCATTCCTTTACAAGAAGGGCAGAACAGCTCTTATTTGCCTACTCAGGTAAGTAAGTATCTACAATTCACTTGAGTTTCACCACCAGCCTCCACTAAATGTCCCAGCTACTGGCTAGTAGGTACTGCAACAATTCTTTCACTGTGGATTTAATTCAGTCTACTATAGACAGCCTTTATATTTGTCATAATTATAACCCATTTTGTAATCTCCTTAATTTGAGTGTTGTGAATCTCATTGTTGACAGTTTTTATTTTTGTATACATCACTAAAGTATAATAATATTTTCTTATAAAGAAAATCAGGACAACTTGCATTCTTTCTATTTGTTTCTGCCAGATTTTTGGTATTTTCACAGTCACATTAGGTACACGCCACATTTCTCCCCTAAACTTTATAGGAACAATTTAAGAATAAACAGAAGCTTATGTTGCATCTTTGCTAAATCTTCTCTATATTATGCCAATGAATAGTCAGTATATCACAGTCCTTTACTTTGTTCTTCCAGGATCCAGAGAAGTTAATAGTTAGGGGAAGAATGCTAAAGATGTGGCTTTAATATTCTCTTTTATATAAAGGAAGTTTTATTCTGATTTTTCATTGTACTTGAACTTAGCAAGCAGGAAATTGTCTTGTCCAGGCAGCTAATGCCATGACTGGTCCCAATTACCCTTCACGAAGCATTAGGTGCGTCCCCTAACCCTGCTTATTCTGCTTCTGTGCACAGCGTGTGAAGAACGCAAACATTTCATTAAAAATTTAACAAATCCCTCTTAGCTGTCACTTCAGCTGACTTCTGCATGGTGATGCTCCTCTTCCTTCCACAGCCCGTGCCAGCACAGTACCTCAGAAGTTTTTTAAGGTATGTTTGTGAACTTTATAAAGAAAATTAAAAAATTCTTTTTCTCCAGAGAGCATCGGTTAAGTTATTGGTGTGTCAGCAGGGTAGCCAAAGGCAGAATAGCTACAAAAATCAATGAACAGTCAAGCTGATGCTTTGGATCTGGTTTGGCTGGTTTTAAACCAAGTGAAGAACTGAACTGAGATTTAAACCAGAACCAGTAATAAAAAAAATGATGAAGATAAAAGGGGGATGGGAATAGACTCAAATATCCAGGGATCACTGTAACAGCTTTCATTCTAGTGTGAAATGAAAAGTATCAGGTCAGCTGATAACAAGAAAATATATTCTAATCTAATTATTTTCTCTGAATATTTGAAGTGGGAATAAACTACGTAAGCCTGTCTCAACCTTCCTGTTTGTGTCATCTTAATATGTCAAAGACAGAGGAATTAAAGGCTTGTCCTTGAATAAATCACCTCTTCTACATGTACAGCGATGCTGTATAGGTTCCTGCCTCTGTCGTTTTCTTTTTCCAACCATTCTTCATCACAGTCACAAATCTATGGATAACTGTCAAATGGCATCCTCCATGACTAATTAAGTTTAACTATAAGGGAAGCTAACATTCCCAGAAATAAGATGTTTGATAGGAAGTTTCCCTCTATCTCACATTCAAATAGCCTATTATAGATGGATGATACCACATCTGGCTTTTCCTCAAATGCCAAAGCTTTTCCTATGTAATAGCACATGAATTCTAAGTAGACAGACGTTATCCTTTATGAACTGTTTCACTGCAGCACCATAAATCACTCTTCTAAATGACTTCTCCACGTTACACGAGCAAAATGCTGAATCTATCCATTCCTCTTGCTTTGAGTCTCAGGACAGAACAAAGGTGTGAAAGCTGGAAAAGTAGGTATTAATCCTTCTGAAGACTTGAGATTCGGATAATGTAAAGGAGTAAGTATGCCTGACATCGCTCATTTGAAAACCACAGAGTAAATCAAATGGGGAAGGTGTTGCTGTCACATTCTCACGAGAAAGGTAAGAAATGGCAGTCCACTGAGTGTATACCAGCAAAACCTGGTAATGCTTGTAATTACATATATCTTCCTTATTATGTTTAAATGGATAATCTTGTTTTGCTCTTCCTACTAACTGGTAACTGGTAATGGTACACTGCTGTCAAGCTCCACAGTACTTGAAAAAGATTATTAAATCAAGAATTTTAAAATGTTAAAATTATTGTAGTATTGCTAACATTATCCCATAAATTCCTTACAATAGTAAAATGGTGATGATACAAATACTCATTCACCTGACAATAACCTTTTATCATGATTAGCCTCAAGGCTTTGCGTCAAAAGATGGTTTCAGAGGTGAAAGGAGGAGATGGATACCCCACAACAGCTCCTTTACCTCACTGAGGAATCCTGTCTGAATCTCTTGCTGGAGTTTCAGGGATATCGCTTGGGTATTAGTTACACCAAACCAAGTGTCAGTAGAGCAAACCAGACTTTTCATCCAGAATCTGTAAATGGTTCAAATACTTTAAAAATTGATTTTTAAGATGTGCCTGCCTTCCTTCACAGAGTGCCAAAGGTTGGGTAAAAGGTTTGCTTTTAAAAGATATTAACTTTAACATCCTAAACTGCAGAATCCGCATTTGGCTGATTGCCAACCAGCTTCACAAAGCTGGTTCACTAGCAAGTACATCAGTGCCAGATAAATGTGACATTTTCACACTAAACAACTTTTAAGATTGAAAGAAACATGATCCTGGCACCACCTGCCTCAAAGAAATAGAGGACAGATCTGACATCGGTTTTATTTGTGTTTCTTTAATAAAATAAATAGATTGATAAATAAAGCAATACCATGTTGTTGAACAGAAATCTCTCTACACAGGCTGAGTAGCAATCTGAGTAACTCCACATACGAAACTGCTGACTGAGCTATTCCAGCTACTAAATCACATTATAAAAATAAAACTAACTGTATCATGAAATTTGAAACAAATACTCGGTGATATTCTAATGCCTCTGAAGGAAACATGGGTTTGATTTCAACACAAACAGAAGGTAAATTCTCTCCATATTGCTTTCTAAAAACTCCCAAACCTTACAACACAAAGTCATTAATTCAGCTGCAAAATAATCTACCAGACAATTTCCAGACTGCAGTTTCATCTACTGTCTGTACCATGACAAACTTTGTAACTTCTAGTAAGGGACAAGACTGCCTCAGACTGCTTTTGATATAGGCTCCTTCTTATTTCTTCTGTTCAAAAACCAGTAAAAGCTAAAATGAGACACAAAAAACCCCTGTGTTGTTCATTGCTTTTGTTTTCACCTACAGATCACCACTAAAATAATTACAAAACTACTTGGAGAAATCAGAGCTGACAGACCTAAGAAACAAGTAAGTCTAGCTTAAGAAAAGGGTAATTTGATATTTAAAGTTCTTGGTAAATCAAAGTTCCTTAAAACAGTTCAATACCTACCAGCCTGGGAATGCTGTTTAAAGAAGGAAACACACTTCACAACACAGACACAAGTAGTTTCTTGTACCCTCTGACAAATTAGTACTTCTGTGTGGTTGGCAAACATTTGGGCTTGATTTATTTCCTAGAAATGTCTCCATTACAGTTTGATGTCCATGGCTGAACAAATTTCTCCCTTGAGGAGATTTTACAGATGAGCTACTGCCAACACCTCAGAAGCATAATTGCCCCCAAAATCTCAACTAACAATAGCCTCTGAACTGAGCAGTGCCTCATCAATGGTTGGCAGTTTATATTGGCTTGATAAAGCAATGTTGCGGTTTTTAGTAAAAAGCATTTTTCATGATATGAATTGCTCCTGATTTTCTGGACAGGAAGATCAAGTGGAACCACTTATCCACATTCATGGTTAAAATTAATTTTAATAGATTTTATAGAATGCAATTGAATAAGACTATGCTTTAGTCATATATCATGAAGTCTTGCACACTTTTTTGCTTATTCTTAAAGTCAGAATATGAAATACAGGCCCCAAAGTTATCACTGACTAATTTAATTTACAAGGAAAGCCAGAAAAAAAAGTTCAAATAATTTACAGAGTTCTGGGAATCATCTTTTAAGCAATGAGCATTTCATGTCATTTAACTTCGATAGCAGGTTACTGGGCTTTCATCTCCAAATGCAGCTGCCAGTAGAAGGTATGTCAAACTCATGAAGTCTATTTAATACAAGACAGAACCTTTGGAGCTCAGAAGGAAACACAAGTGAAACAAGTTCGTTTACTTCCAAGTAAACTCTAGATTAACATGCACAATGCAGAAATCACTGCACGTACTCTCTGGTACTGCTCCACAGCGTGCTTTCAAGCTATTTACTCATACATATACATCATTAAAGAGGTACACATTCATTCAGATTTTATTACCATGTTGCTTGTGTTGGCATGAGAGAAATTCACCAGTGCATTCACAAGGCCTTAAATGTTCCTTTGAACCTTGTGAACTTCTTCGGTGTCCTCTCTCACTCGGACCCTATGTACGTGCACAAACATACATGCACAAAGAGGGGCAGAGACGTAACACGTTCAGACGAATAGCTCTGTGGGATTGTTCTTTGATTAGATTAAGCACCTAAAAACAGATCATGTCAACTCTTCGGCGTCTACATCCAGTCTATTGCTTGCTTTGTGCCTTCCCTTCAATTCACTCACCTCAAAACATAGTGCTTTGCATAAAATTTATTTTCCTTTGCCCTCTGTTTCATCCAGTGATCCTCTCTTTCATCCAGTGATCTTCTGTTTCATCCAGTGATCTTCTGTTCCTGTCCAGTTGTGCTGCAAGATAACTGAGGCTCAGAAGCATTAAACAACCAATGCAAGTTCATTCAAGTCTCAGTAAAAATCAGCATCAAGAATTAGAAATGGATATATACATGCATAAAAATTAAGGAGAAACAGGTGAAACTTCATCACTTCGGGGTTTGGTTTGTTGGGGTTTTCTGCTACAAATAAGTTAAGGTAAATTTTGGTCCTATCAAAAAGTTACCTTCCCTCCTTCCTCCTAGTAGATCCTTGATTGTGCCATACAAAAGAGTCAGGTACATCGAAGTTTTTCCTCTTTGTACCTCCCCTGATGGACAGAGCAAAGAAAAGGTCAATGCTGTATATGATTTTTAAAAAAGGAAAGGCATATGTAGTTTCTGGTAGCTACATGAAACCCTCTGCTAGACAACGGAAAACCACTATTTGTCATTTCCTTTCTTGGAATCTGAGAAGAAAACAGCTCTTTTTTTCTCTTTTAGATATTTTTGGTTATGATTGCAAATAACTACATTTAAGAGATTTGTGTGGTATCTAATAAAAGACTGAGGTATTTACAAGGTAATAAAATATTCTCTGTATTAATATTACTGTTTGCCTAAGAAAAGAAGTAACAGATTTGAAAATATGCAAGTACGATCAGTGTGTGAAGCAAGGAAAAGCTTCAGGTTGACTCAAAATGTGTTAAAATATAGTTCCAAAATAAAGCATGCATTACTATTAAGAATAAATGAGGCTATAATAATATTCCATCTTACTACTAAGGATAGACAAGATTTTAATAATACATTATATGAAGATTTTTAGTTCTTGTCATCCTCCCACCTGCATGCTAACACCATCATGATTATTTAATGCGTAGTTTTAAGTATATGATTTGAAACTTGTAAAAGCTCCGCAGAGAAGAAAATGTCAAGTTAATTTTTTTTTTCTCCTGTATTTCATAGAATCATTGACTGGTTTGGTTTGGAAGGGACCTCAATAGCCAACCTAGTTCCAACACCTGCCATGGACAGGGACACCCTCCACTAGCCCAGGTTGCCCAAAGCCCCATCCAACCTGGCCTTGAACACTGCCAGGGAGGGGGCAGACACAGCTTCTCTGGGCAGCCTGTGCCAGGGCTTCACCACCCTCACAGGGGAGATTTTCTTCCTAATGTCTAATCTAAATCTACCCTAAATATCCCCAGGTCCCCAAAAAAAATTCTGTTTAAAAAGAAACACTGTCAACACACCTGATCTTTCTTCCTGTATTACCACTGACAGACACAGCTCCAAATATAGAATATTTTCAATTTCAGGCTTGAAAGGGAACGGGTAATACACAAGCACTTATGGTTCTACACGCACAAGGCCCAAAACTTTCTTATACCTCCCAGTGTTGCAGATCCTTCCAGCATACTTTTAGAGCTGGGAAATCACTCATTATGCACTTACTTCTTTTGATTACTTCCCACCATTTAAAAAAAATAAAATCTTTGGTCAAAATCCTTGGTGGTTTTCAGTTTCTCTCCTACAGAAAAAAAAACTTACAGTATTTGACATGCCCTTCAGCTTTACTGCTTTTGGACTAAAATACATGTTCCCTTTGTTCATTATCAAATCTATTTATATATTTCCATTGGGAAATATCTGAGATTCATAAAGCAATAAGAAAAAGCACTAATCCATTCATTAGCTGAGCATTTGATCTTTTCCAAGACTATCCAGGACAGAAAAATTAGACTTCACTACATTTTTTTCCTACAGCAATGTAATCTTTAAGAGAAAAGTAAGAAGGAAGAAAAAAAAAGGGGGGGAAAGCTATTTTCTAATAGGTCTTTGAGAATATTATCTCTAAAAATTCTCCAAGTTGCAAAATTCATCAAAGAGAAGAAATAGATATACAGGTGTCAGCTTATGAAGCTTATATATTATTTACATGGGTAATATGATCAACCAAACACAGCCACACACAAGAAAATAAAAAGCAAAGCCTCTGCAATGTGGTGTTAATAGTCATATTCATCCATGACGTCTCAAATCCTTCTAATGGTATTTCTCCTCTTTTTTACATACAAAAACAGAGGGGATGAAATATTTTTTCCTCATTTCCCCCAATTTTTTCCTTTGCTTTCCCCTAGCTAATTTATCAGCTCTGCAACTTCAACCAAGCAATCTACAATATAACAATTACAATACGATATGAACGCTGGAGAGAGACTGTTTACAAGGGCATGTCATGACTGAATGAAGGGTAATGGTTATAAATTGAAGGAGGGTAGATTAGATACAAGAAATTCTGCCCTGTGAGGGTGGTGTGGCCCTGGCACAGGCCCCCCACAGCAGGGGGTCGGAACTAGATGGTCTTTGAGGTCCCTTCCAATCCAAACCATTCTGGGATTGCATGACATGAAATAAATAAGTCAGCATGTTTCCAGTCAATTAAAAGGCCAAGAAGGTCAGATTTTCGACTGGGATGTCCTGATACACAGAGATCTCAATCATTTTCTGTGCAGCTAAATAAGCTCATGGAAGAACTGCTTTGGCAAGCACAGAAGAAGGCATAATTTCAGATTTGCTCTTGTTCTTATGTTCTGAAATATTTATACTACACAGATTTTATGTTAGTTCAAATACAAATCTCTCCCAGATATGATGTTTTTCAAAGCTTTCAGTGCTATAATGAATCCGAAGCAAATCTTGAATTAATTTTAACATTGTCTTTGCTCTAAAAAAAGTACAGAAGGGTTTAATGAAAAATCTGTTAGATGCCTCAGCTGGGTACATTTTTTTGCCTTGCAAATGCCAAATTATTTACTTTTATTTTTTACTTTTAACGTTGTTTCTTTTTTAAATAACACTTTTGAAAACGATCAAGAATGTATTTGTCCTTAAAATTCCTACTGACCCCGAAATATAGAAACAAGATCCATTAGACACCATTTCAAGATTTGCAATTCTTGAAATTAAAAATGTAAGTACAAATAGAGTCAGACCAAAGATCCTCCCAACTCAGCATCATGGTTGTGTGGTTAGAGCCCAACTCTGGAAAAAGAGAACCAGAATAGAAAAAAGCATAAATGATCTGCCCTTCAGATACCCCCCTCAACATCCTGCTCCATCTCTGCATTTAGCAGAGCTGTAAGTTCTAATGCATGAACTTACTGTGTTCTTGCCTACACACACTCTTAGCACCTAAAACAACCTATGAAAATGAGCTTCATGCCTTAAGATCAGCTGTATGAGGAATGTCCTCTTCTTTTTTAAATAGGGCCACCTACTTTCACTGTTTCACCCCTAGATCTTGTTTTGATCCAAGCTCACACTCAGTACATCAGCTACCTGAGGTAATTTCATTACTCGTGGCCAGAAACCTGTGTTGCTTCAACGGTGGGCTGATTACAGTGACTTGGAGCAGCTGCAGGTCATACTCTGGACAGGGAGAACGTGATTAGCAGCATTAGCTATAAATTGGACTCATTTCTCTGCCATATTATTCTCATTCTTGCTAAGACAACTCTTGAGAAGGCCTGTTTTAAATCATGAAAAGCCTCAGGCACTAATACATATGTGGAAGGTCTCTACAGAGACTTCCAGAAACAAGTAGTTTATCTACTCTAACCTTAGGGTAACTTCCTTCAAGTTGTCAGGCAGCAACCATTACCACATTGGTGAAATCCAACAAAGATTTCACCCCACAGCCTTCCATGGAGCCCTTTGCAGAGCGTTAGGAATCCAGTTGCAGCCAATGGCACAGACAGGACCAGTCAACTGGGTGATGCTCATGTTTTTATTACCTCCCTCTCTCCAATATGAAGGGGTAGAGCATATCTTTAAGTCATGCTTCAGGTTTTAATTAGAATATCCCATGCAACAAGCATGTCAGCAACACTGCAAGGGCAGCTGGGGTCAACGGCACCAAAAAGTGTGATTAGAGGTTCGGGAGACACTGAGTTGTAAATGATCTGTCTGGTTCAAGTTGCGGGCGGGAGGGGGTTGGGAGAAGTGTAACTAAGAGTTACAGTGCCAAAGTAATCTGCCACCACTACACACTCGTATATTCCAGGATAGGTGTGCATGAGAAGAACTGTCCACACCATAAGGCATAATTATTGATTTTTTTAAAGAAAATAATGATTTTTAAAACACTGTCAATCTTCAAGCAGATTTCCTCACATTTACAAACTATGCTTTATATCCGAAAACAAAGATATGTAACAGTATCATCTCATTCAAGTTTTTCTCTTAAGAGCTCAGAGCTATTATTTTTGACTATTTTGTTCCTTGCATTGCACATCATATATTCTATACTACAAAATATTGAAAGAATTAAAAGCCAAATATTGTTCCAATGACTGAACACGCTACCTAAAATGATAAAAAAGCAAGTCTACCAAACAAACCTCAACTTCCAAACTGAGCCTGTGCAAAATTGAACTTTCTCAGTTCAGAAGCAGCAGAGCTGACATCAGGAAAAAATAAACCCCGCACTCCCACAAAAAAAAACCCCAAAAACCAAAACCAAAAACCCTCCTAGCCCCCACCACAAGTTTAATTCTAATATAAATTCATATAAAGTAACCAAATAATTTGGGTATTAACTAGAAGTCACAATTTATCTAAAAATCTGTCTTTTTTGAGTAAGATTTTATTAGTTCTTGGAGGGATAAAAAAATTCACTGAATAGTTACTCTAAACACAAATTTATTATTTTTTTTATATTTTCATAATATGCCACCTCTAAATGACCACATTGTTTCTTTATGTGTTAAACAATTGTGCCTTGGAATACTTTTTTTATCTGGAGCATTGGTTTATTAGTATATATTATATGCCATTGAACTCTGATTAGCTATACTTGAATAAATCTTCAGTGCTGATTATTTCATTGCATTTCTTTCATAAACCTTTTACATTCACAGTTGTACATGGCATTCATGTACAAAAGGAAGGATTTGAGATTTTGGGGTAGCTAGAGACCAGGATTTTCTTAAGACAGGCTTCTTTTGTCATTGAGCTATGACATTAGCCATGATACTAGGAAGTTTCCACTGATGTCTCAGCATTTCAGACAGACAATGCCAGGGAAAGCAATATTCAGTTCTTGGTTCGTATTACAGTTGGAAAACCTTTTTTATTATATAGCAGATTCATATATTATAGGATTTTTAGAGATAGGATGCAGACTTTAATGATTATGAAGGCAATTACTGATTCTGAAACAAATCTTTCAGTCTAACATTCTGCTTCTTGACTATCTATAGGAAACTGTCTGTTCTAAAATTACATTTCAAATTAATTATACTTGAAATTATATTGAGGTCAGTATTCATTTGAAGATGTGACAGTGCCAAAATTGTGGTTTGTGGTTTGTTTTGGGTTTTTTTTTAATACATAAGGGATCACTTTCCAAAATTAACAGGTTGAAGAAAAGTAAATTTATTTTTTTCCAAATACCACAGTTAAATAGAAAAAAAAAAGTGATGATCTAATCATGAGAGGCAACAAGTTTCGTTATAAGTATTCAATTATCTTTCTAAGAAATTTGGATATATAGTAAATTAAGTACCAAAAAATGATGGTGGGGTTATCTTCACTTTCTGCATTATGTTAACCTACATAAGTAGTTAATTAACTCCCAAATAAAATGATTCTTTGATAAACACTTCCTAACTTCTAACTGGTGTGAAGATGTTAACGATGTCAATATTAAATTTCATGTAATAGTCTGAAATCAGACAAAAAAAAAATTCCCAGTGAAAATACAGCAATATTAACATTTTCCATCCTTCGATTGTTTCTTTGGTTTGGATTCATCCACTGAAATTGAAAAGATACGTGAACAGAAAGAAAACACAAGGGAAGATTAGAAAACTTGAAATCGGTCAATGATTGTCACAGATGAGTGACAAAAAGGAATAAGTCTGCTACAGACCTGCACTTCAGTATCTTTCACCATCAACAGAGCCTAGAAAGAGGAGTTTCTCAGAACATTGTCAACCACCAGCATAATATCCTTAACAGTAAGATTTAAGGAAATAAGTCAAAAGCTAAAAAGACACTCATGTATGACAGGTCTTATTGCCTGTGGACTCTTCTCAACGCACACAGAAAATGCACCAGGAGTGGTACTTCCCGCAACATCTAGCCTAAGCGCCAACCCCTCCTCTACTTCCAGGGTCAACCAGTTATGTCCTTCTGTCTGGGATCTGGCAATTTCCCTAAACTGTCTCCCTTCAGCAGAGTTAAGCAGCTTTCATTGTGACAAGGTGCACAGCCTCAACAGGAATGGGTTTCATTTTGCTGGTGTCCTCACCCTTTGGTGTTCCCGTGCAGAAGTTAAATATATATATATTAGAAGATAACAGGATGAATTTCAGAGACACTTTGATTTTTCCAGTCAAAACATTGTCCAAACTTCACACTCATGAGGACTAGACAGTATCTTAGAAGTTGCTGAACAAAAAAGTCTTGAAACTGAGACTTTTAGAGGTTTCAGCATCATAAGATTGCCCGAAAATACTACTCGTACAAAATGCTACAGGCAACTTTTCCATTAGCTTGAACTGTTTAAACCAGAAACAGTTTCTCTTCAGACAAGATTAGATTTAAGGAAGGTTGGAACACTCACAACTGCATTTTTTTTTCTTCTCAGAGTGACGCAGGGCAGACAACCAGGAAAGAAAGGTGTTCTGAAAGAAAATGTAAGGTATGCTTCTCAGGGGAAACCCAACTTTGAAGTAGTGGGTACATAAAACCAGCTGACAATCCAAACAAACTCCAACCAGAAACTGAACAAGACGGCTGCTGTCTCTGGATGGAAGCAGAGGGCTGGGGCAGAGCTGGCATATTGAACATGGACTGCAGGAAAGCAATGCTGCCAAAAACCTCTTCAGCCCAGGTACCCACTTGTGACATGGTCAAACACAGAAGAAACATCCAGCAACAACCTGAGAAATTCACAAGGTGTTTTTCCTTTCTTAGTTGAAAGGTGCACTACTGAAGACAACACATTATTATGAAATAGATATGATGTTGGTCACATGATGATGCCCTAGATACTTCTTGAACTTTTTTGGGGACATAAATTCTAATTACTTTCTCCAAATACATAAGCAGTATCTCATATTTGAATAGCTGAAACCAACAAGGATTGCTTTTAAAAACCTGTCCTTCCTCCTGCAGCAGGCTCAGCCGAGACAACACCATGCCTCATCACCGAAAACTGGAGCTGCAGCGAAAGAGTTTGTGAAGCAAAGTTAAGAAAATGGGACATCCAAAGAACAGATGAAGACACAACACACATTTAACATCAGAGTTGCTCTTAAGTTTTAAAAACGCTCGAGCATTTGTTATAGCTCCTTTTCATTTCACAGTATGCTGACTCTCCCCTCCACAAAAGACAACTGCCCAAACGGCACTCGAGCTGCCAGTTGCCAGGAGCAGTCCAGATCAGCCATGCACCCTTCCTCCCTGGGCATCCAAACTGACCCATTCTCACCCCTTAAAGTGAAACACTTCTTCCTCACTCCAGGTAAGGAAACTACATTCCTTTCTTTTTAAAGCCCATTTTGTGAGGGCGAGTCCCCTGCCTACCCCAATCCTAGATCACACTTAGTTTACTTAATAGTCTGAATGCATGTGTCAAGTTGGCCTGGGAGAGTTTCAGACTCCTGGCTCAGGAGGCAGACCACCACCTGTTTCTTGAGTCATTCCTCAAAAACAAATAACCAGACTCCATTCCCTGTAATATCCTATTTCTGCTTTGCATGGCTTTGACAGAAAACAGCAGGTATTACCTTGAAAATGTCAAAGATGGGCATACTAATGTCACAGGGGATGCAAAAACTCTCAGCCTTTGGAAAGTAAAAAAAACAAAAAACAAAACCCAACAAAGAAACAAGAGACTGCAAGCAAAATGCATGCACTGGAAGGAAACGATCAAACGTTGCTTCCTAAGTATTAAGGATTTTTAGAAGATCTTATAGGTGTGGAATCACTAAGTTTTTCTCTGAAATACAGAGGATGACTAAGTTCAATAAGGGCAAGTGTAAAATCTTGCACCTGGGCAAACAATCCAGGAGAGCATCACAGGCTGAGGTCTACCCCAATGGTGAGCAGCTCTGAGGAAAGGGACCCAGAGGTCCTGGTGGACAAGCAGCTCAGCACAAGTGAACAGTGTGCTGTAGCAGCACAGAGCAAACAGGATTCTAGGCTGCATCAACACAGGCAACACCAGCAGAGACAAAAAAAAGTCATTATCCCACTCTAGTCAGCACCTGGAATACTGTTGTCAGTTTTGGTCCCTGCTACACCCCAACACCCCCTTCCCCACCCTCCAAAAAAAAAATGGCCAGCCTAGAGAGGGTCTGGCAAAGAGCCACCAGGATGATCAAAGGACTGGGAATCCTGCTAGATAAGGAAAGGCAGCGACAAACAAATTTGTTCAGCCTTGAGAAAAGAAGGGTTAGGGGAGACCTTAGCACCATGTTCTAGTACTTAAAGGGTAGCTACAGAGATTGAGACTCCATTTTTACAGGAGTCACATGGAGGGGTAATGGGTGCCAATAAGTCCTGGGGAGACTGTGATGAACACAAGACAACAATTTTTCACAATGAGAACAATTAAACACCGGAATAACATCCCCAGGTGGATTCCCCAGCACTGGACATTTTTTGAGATTTGGCTGCACGGGGTTCTGGGCCACCTTGGCTAGATCATGCTTTTGCCAAGAAAGGTTGGACCAGATGACCCTTGAGGTCCTTTCCAATATCTTCTTCTGTGACTTCATTCACCTCCCTGCCCTGAAGCCCTGCCACTGTGCCTCGGTACAAGCTTTACTTTACAAGATATACAGCAAGCTGTCTGTATCTGGCAGTGCCTCAGCATTTCTCTTCCACTCTCACAGCGATGCAGCTGGCTGCATGCAAGGAAGAAATAACTAGGATTACAGGCATCTTGACTATAAAGATGTCTTCCCTACCTGGATTGTGCCAAGCAGCTATAAAATTAACTTACCAACACAACATGGGATTAAGCTGTTCTTTTGCTGAACCCTCTGGACTGAACAGAATGAACGCAGAGAAGAGTGTTAAGCAAACTTAATAGTAAGTTCACCATATGGAGAACGCAATACCAGCCCCAGCAGCTGGACGTGGAAGGGAGTTTTCTCCTGAATGGCAAAACTATTAATTACTTCTGGTTACTGTTTTAGGCATGAAGTTACAGAATACCTTTCAGCTGTGGACAATGTGAGCAGTTACTCACTACCAAGCTTGAGATTGGCTTAAAAAAACCCACACAAACCCAGTTATAACCAAGAACTATGGAGCAGGTGGCATTTTCTTGAATTTGAGTAGTGAACCTACATCAGAACTACATGAAAATGTGAACAACTTCCATCTTTTGCAAGACAAATTTGTTACAAAAATAAGCCAGAAGAACAAAGATAACTTTCCAGGGACTAAAATGCCATCCCTTTCTTAGTAAATCCAGGACAGCAACAAGCAAATATATGAATATGACACTGTAATTTTTTTTCTTTTTTATTTTGGAAATAAATAATGATTGTTTGCTTGGAAGGCAAGAGATGGTATGTGACTTTTGAAATTGAGACTTCTGTTATGAACCCTGTAATTCTTTAAAGGAAGAAAAAATTGTGAAGAAGTTAATTCATTACATATATGCAGGCTTTCTAAAATCATATTCTAGCTACATTCTGGCAATTTTTCTTCTTGCTTTGAAAAGCAGCAATTAATATAACCAATATATACAAGTGTTTTGAAAACTCAACTGAGGTAAAAAATTAATGTATACATAACAGTTGAAATTGTAACCATTAAAATTTAAATGATTAAAATATCTGGAATTCTTCAATGACTTTCAATTGGTTTGTTTTAGAACATTATCAAGGTATAGAACACTCTACAAATAATTTTGTGAATGAAACTTTTATTTACACACTGTATCCAGAAGCAGATACATAAATCCTTATACAATTATTTTTCAAAAATGTGCAAGAAATTACTATAATTTTGTTTACAAACCAAAACACATTAAAATCAATGGACTTTGGATAATTCACTCTGTAGTGTGCTTAGTACAAACAATGCACACCAGGTCTGAAACAGAGAAAAGTGTAAACTACAGCAATCTGGACTGTAAGTAGTAACTTCATGGCACTCCATCTTCACTATAAAAATTCTTTAACCCAACATAATATTCATAAAAAATTCTTTAAGAATTTTTTGTTATCTATGTAGAATTTGAACACTCTCCAGATGCAACAATGCCATATTTCCTGTGTTATGAACTACAATCTAGCCCATTTTTTATTTGTATAGAATGCTTGCGGGTTTGGGGTTTTTTTCAGTCATAAAAAAGATTTTATGGTATTAAGTTTGCAATTATTTAATTTATCCATAGCTTAGCTTAGAATTTGGTAGTTCAGTAATGGAGAAATATTTCTCATCAGAATCATAGCCTATATATTGCTGGTATGGTGTTTTAAATATATAATTCCAGTATTCACATGGAAGAAACGCATCAAAATCAAAACTTGCACAAATTTCACTTAGCTCAGCAGTCAATATTCAGAGAAAGAAACTGGCTTTAACAAAAAGAAAAGTCAGCTCATCTGAAACAAAGAGTTTAATAATTGCATTTCTGATCCTTCTGTTAGAAAGGCATTTTGATATAAAGACGGGATTCACTCTGTCAACAGCAGGGTAAGTACTACATCCTTCAAATAGATCAAAGGCCACATACAAATCCCTTTCAGTTGTTTGTAACACTGGCTTAAAAAAACCCCAAACAAAACGGTAAGTTGTGCAAATTTATTTTTCTATTTCCAAATACAAGGTGTTGTATTACTCTTCTAATCAGTAAACTAGGTCAATCATTTCAGATTCTCAAAAAAAGGAGTTTGAAAATGAAACTTGGGAATAAAGACAATTTTCCACAATTTGACTCCATTAAAATCATACCTTTTGAACCCTTAAACTGTTGTGCTGAATAAATAGCCATATTTCTACTCTATAAGAATTGTAGTCAGTTAGCTTTTATTCCTAGTGTATCTACTTCCAAAGATACCCCGAAATATCCACAATGATACTCCTTTTATTTGCCATGGATACTTTTTCCTCTAATTTCCAGGAGGCAGAAGTCAACACAAATTTTGTAATTACCTCAACTACTTCTAAACTGTCACATAATTAAATGTAACTGTGTTTCTTTAATATTAATCTTCATTATAAGAAACTGTAAGTATCTTTTATGTCTTCAAAGTAATTTTTCTGTGTTCCTTCTGCTGGCTGTACCATTACCTCAGCATGGAAAAAAAAAAAAACCAAACCGTGAGGCTCTGATTAATAAAACACATAAAAATAAGTATCTGTGTCTACTTACTACTGACTTAAAGTATTCTTAGCTTAGTAGAAACATTATGACTGTTTTTTATTTAGAAACAGTGCTATATGGTTCTCACATCCTAGACCTCAACCACTTTATGGTGTTCTTTTGTGGAAGCTTTATTGGAGGGAGGGAGGCAGGAAACAACAGTTAACTTGACCTGATCAAGTTTGCAGATGAACACAGCAAGGGAGGCAATTGAAAAACTGTATAGCTTAACTAGTTTAAATAAATAAAAAAATCCCAAAACAAACACACACACACAACAATGCCTATGAGTGAACAAACTGAAATTTATAAAGCATGGTCAAGAAATTTAGCATGTGTGTTCCTGCACGTTTTTCAATTCATCTAGAAGACCAGGATACTATAGCTTCAGCTATTTAAGTTTCAATGCAATGACTGCTAAATTAACATACGTGGCATAGTATAAATGTATGTTTAATGCATTCAATAGTGGTATTAAATGGCAAAGAAAATATTTAATATAGTATAATCTTTCAAAGATTCTGTAGAATGCATAGGCCCTCTAGCTTGTATGGGAAAAGAATTTTTAAAGTGAAGAAAATGCCAGAGGTTTTCTTCCAAAGGTATGTATCTAAAATCCATAAAAATTATTTTCTCCCCTTCCCCTCCCCACCCCCAACAGAATCAGAATACTGTACCATACAATAGGTTATTGTGCCTTTTTGAACAAAGTTTGAGATTCTGATTCAGGAGTGGGGGAGGGTAGTCAGTAGAGGAAAAAAGAAAACAGAATTCACACTTGCACACACATATCTCAATGGCAGAGCCAACAAATTACGCATATAGACTGCTCTAGTTTTTTTTTTTTTAAAGTTTAAAACTTTATCAGACTAAAGAAGAAGTTCCTTGTTCTCAATCCCTTAAAAGCAAAGGCAGCTTTGATCTACCTTTGATTTCATTTTATTTTTTAGTTAAACATTATGGTCAAAAAAATAAATTAAAAAAATATAAATTTAGTCTATCAATTCAGGCAACCCAAGATGTAGTGCTATTGCACCACCTTGCAGCAATACTTTATTCATTACTAAAGACTCATTTCAGGGGCCAAAAGCCTAGATCAAACAAGAAGAAAATGACCTAAACAAGAAAGCTGTATCAAAGATGAACAACCTTTTCTAAGCTGATGTTTAGTGACTAGCAAACTAGCAACTCCTAACAGAGATGGGAAGATGGCATTCTAGAATACAAAACAGGGGAGCAGAGGCAGGCAAAGCAAGCTTCCCTCCCAAGTGAGCCAAGACCCCTTAACAAATAACTCTACAGATGAGGGAACCATAGGGGGACACACCAAACCAATCCCAAAACAAAACAGGGAAATGACATGGATTAACCTTGCATGATGAAAATGTTACAGTGTAGAACCTGTACTCCCCATTGAAAGTCTTTTTTTCCCCCATAGAAGGTTAGATTAACTGTAAGCCTTTCAAATGCCAGAATCTTTGACAGATGCCATAAACAGTTACTTAACTGATTCAATATTTCATACGTCAAAACATTTCGTGAGAGGAAACTGAAACATTTTCTGCGGTCAATGTATATCCAAGCCTCTTTTCCCCGTAATTTCCAAGGCTATGAGAACAGAGCTTTAGATAACATTTTGGATGGAGGATGATAAAAATGCCTATCAGTCCTATTCCCTCCTCCCAAAAGATATCCAAAACAAGGGGAAAACAATCCCAAGGACATTAGTGTATTAATGCATTTTTGAAGTGGAAAAACAAATGCAGAAAATGCTAAGATTTCAAGTAGTCTGAATATATACTGTAGAATCATACTATCAGAACTTTTACCCCATCCCTAAAATGGCTTATCAACTTGTTCCCATAATAATTCTTACAAATCCAGGAAATCCTTCCCCACCAACCACCCACCCCTTCCCCCCAAGAGGAGGTAGGAGGGAAAAGGACAGAAAGTGAGGACCTCATAGACGTTCATTTTTTTCAGTGATGCCATGATTTTAAAAGTTAGTATTTCAGAAGGCCCCAATACTGCCATTTCCTTACAGGTACTACACATCAACTTTCAAAGATGACTTGCTTTTTTAAAAGGCCATTTTTAGAAGGACAAAATACTGAGACAAGAACAAAGCTGAACCAACCTTCTCAAACACAAAATAGTATACAGACAATAAGAGGCTTTGGAGAAAGGTGGTTTTTTTCCCCAAACATATGCTGCATAACCATGTTCTTATCACACAGCTCTGTCTAGAAGTTCTACATTAGGGCATATCTATATAGAAATTTATAATTACAATATTAGGAAATTGTTTTTAACATAGATGTAAATTCTGTAATTTAGAATACCAATATGGTTTTTGTCCATATTATTTTTTAAACAGGCTATTTGAAAGGAAAAAAAAAATCCATTCAACTAGTTTCATTTGACTTTTACTTATAGTTGAATACACATGAAATGTGCTTTCAATGCATAAAAATCACAGTGGATAGCAGCAAAGGACTTGGGGGAAATTAAGGAGAATTTGATCATTCACATTGTGATTAATCTGCACATTGATGAAAGATAGCTATTTCACACTTCTAAAAATAAACTTGAGATCATTCTTTCAAAAAAATAAAAGCCCCCCAAAATACACAAACCCCCCAAAACAAACATAACCCCAAATGCATTACTTATCTTTTACACACAAAAATGAAATATTTTTATGGCAGCAAAAGATTTTGATAATAATGAAAGTCTGTAAACTGTAATTCAATCTCTTTTTGTTGTTGTTGTTCCCAAAGTGCAAGATGCAAGATTCCCATAAGCTTTCAGTAGTGCTTTTCCTGTAAATAATCCTTCATTTTGTTTGGCAAAGGCAGTTTCTGAATCAGGTCTATTCTGGTGTACTGACGTATTACAAAACGACACAGGTATTGTAAAGAACGCACCTGCATAAACCGAGACACTGGATTTGTCAGTCTCACTGGGTAAGTTGCAGATCCAGGCAGTCGGGATCTTGAATAGCAGAAAGCTCCATTTTCAGAGTCCCTGATTGAATGTTCAATTAAGTCAACTATAGATGTATGTCCCTCCACATCTGGTTGCTCATAAAAGCTAAACCTACCGTTCGAGTGTTCGATTCTAGTGTGAAGAGTCTTTCCATGAGAACGAAAACTCAAACTTAAAAGATAACGGTCATCAGAACTATCTCGAACGAGAAACGAGCCATCAGGCACATTAGCTAATTTTCCTTCTGCCTCCCAACGTGTAATGGGGCCCCAGTACCATCCTTGTTTCGCAAGTTTTTTCAGTTCTTCTGTGAGGCTTGTCACAACCATAGGACCACTATTCTGTACAGAATCATAAACTCTTCCAACTCCAGGGGCAGTGTTAGGATCAAAATTCAAATGGCAGCGCATACTTTCAGCCACGTGGGCATCTGTGCCATTCAATCCGTTGAAGTTCCTTTGGATTTGATTATTCTGCATTGGAGGTAGCAAAGGTGACAGTGGAGGGACATCGTTGTGACTAACTCTTGGGCTTTGCAACATGACTCCTGTGGTACCAATCAACAAACCATTCACCGTCTGGTCCACAAAGATCTCTGGTGCAACGACTACATCCTGATCCACTTGGCTCTCTTCTTCATGGAAAGCATTTCCCCCCACTTGAGAAGAGACAGTTGAAACTTCCATGGGTGAGGAACTATCCAGACAGTAACTACGTGATCCTTCCAAAGGATACATTCCCTCATCTAAAGGCACAGTATACTGAATGTAGTCCTGAGGCATTAATCCAATAACTACAGGCACATGTTCATCGATATGAAGATGCAAGTCCCCGTTCTGAGATTCCGTATTTTTTAATGCATTGTTTTGTTCCTGGAACACGTTTTCTGACTGCAAGTCATGGAAGTCCTTTCGAACACCATTCAGTGCTGGGCTTGGATTAGAGGAATGGACCAAGGCCTTCACTTTCACTTCCATTTTGATGCAAGTCTCTTCTGAATTTGTAGGTCGAAGAGGCCACGGAGTTGGACTGTAATGGTGATTACGGAGGGAAGTGGATCTCAGAGGTCTTTGAGCTCGCACATCTTTGAAAGTTATTGGAGCAGATGAGGAAGAAAAGGTGTCATCATCTGCAGAGCTTACAGATGGTGTGCTGCCTTTGCCTTTCTGTTTTTGTTTTGCCGAAAGCCTCCTTTTTAATGTACCCATTAAGCTTTCACTTTTTGATCTGTTTTTGCCTCCTTTTTCATCTTCGCTATTGACTTCACAACTAGCCAAATCCTTACCATAGCAGCTGCCAAACAAGGAGTCATCTTTTCCAAATTCACTTAACGATGGCTGCTGAACAACTACAAAGTCACTTTCATCTTTACTTTTATTTAAGTTAAAGGACTTGCGAATTGTTTTGAGACTAATTTTCTTCATTATGACAAGTTACCAAGTCTGGCTGATGAGCAGTGCTTGTGGTGATATAGCCCTAACACATGCAGAGCAGCTTCTGCTTCATTCATGTGTTTTATCCAGCCTCATTTAACTTCAAGAGCCATTTCCTGGAAACAAATAAAAAAACAATTAACTCCACAAAAGAAATATTTTAAAAATCACCCATAAGAATTTCGCCCTCTCCAAACAAAACAGAAATTACGGTACTTAAGTAATGGGCATCAATGAAAGTAAATACACGGAGATGATTTGGAAACTAATCAGGCACAAAAAATAATCTGCTACATCTGCCATTGATGTTGACTGCTACAATTTTTTTCTGGTTTTAGCATACTAGTTTTTGAAATATACACACACATTACATTGCACTCATAGGCAGTATTTATTGCACATAAAGCCTTTGGCACAAAAAAAAAAAATAGTAGCAAAGTAACATCTGTTTAGAGCAAACCATAGAAGTCCCCCCCTGAACTTCTGCCAAGGAAAAGTGTTTTGCCAAACTTTGTTTTAGGTATAGAGAAGATCACACTACAGGCCCTCTTCACCTAGTACTATCAGAGCTTTTCTTCCTCCACTACTTCTGCCAAGACTGAATGGACATATCTGATCAAATCCCACTCAACTCCTCCCACTTGGCAGCTTCCTGAGTCATGCACCCAACACCTCCATAAATCTAACTTTTGAGTTTGATTATTTTGTTTAGGATTTGTTTTGGGGTGGGGTTTTTTTTTGTTGTTGTTGTTGTTGGCAGGGGGAGAAGGGGTTTTTTAATGTCCACCCTGGACATTAAATGTCCACCCTCAGCAAGTACACCATGATACACAGCTGGGAGTAGTGGTGGACACACAGGAATGCTGCGCTGCCGTTCAGCGAGACCTGGACAGGCTGGAGAGCTGGGCAGTGAGGAACCAGGTGAGGTTCAATAAAAGCAAGTGTAGGGTCTGGCACCTGGGAAGGAACAACCACAGGTATCAGTACAGGCTGGGGGATGACCTGCTGGAGAGGAGCTCTGTGGAGAAGGACCTGGGGATCCTGGTGGATGACAGGTTGGCCATGAGCCAGCAGTGGGCCCTGGTGGCCAAGAAGGCCAATGGAATCCTGGGGTGCATTAAGAGAAGCATAGCCAGCAGGTCAAAGGAGGTGACCCTCACCCTCTACTCTGCCCAGGTCAGGCCTCACCTGGAGCACTGTGTCCAGTTATGGGCTCCCCGGTACAAAACAGACAGGGATCTTCTGGAAAGAGTCCAGCGGAGGCCACAAAGATGATGAAGAGCCTGGAGCATCTGCCCTGTGAGGAAAGGCTGAGTGAGCTGGGGCTGTTCAGCCTTGAGAAGACTGAAAGGGGATCTCATCAATGTTTATCAATATCTGAAGTGTGGGAGACAAAGGCAGATGGACAACCTCTTCTCAGTGGCCTGTGGGGACAGGACAAGGGCCAATGGTCACAAGTTGGACCACAGGAGGTTCCGCACTGGTGTGAGAAAGAAGTTCATGGTGAGGGTGACAGAGCACTGGAACAGGCTGCCCAGGGGGGTTGTGGAGTCTCCTTCTCTGGAGATGAATTCAAGACTCATCTGGACACCTACCTGTGTGACCTGCTCTAGGGAACCTACTTTGGCAGGGGGGTTGGACTTGGTGATCTCTCGAGGTCCCTTCCAACCCCTACAATTCTGTGATTCTGCGATTCTGTAATGCCAAACCTTCCAAAGCAAGCAGCTCTGCAGACAGGGGAAGAACACAAGGGGAAAGGAAAGTGGGAAGTCGCTGCTGCCACAGAAGTAGCTACTAAAGTTAGTAACTGCCATTTTTCCATGTGCCTCCAAAGATGTGTTGTGTTCACAGCACAAAGTACAACTGCAAGCCTGGTTCCAGGCAAGCTGGAGGAGTCTAAGAATCTTTCAAGAAATCTTCCAAGTTCAGGGGACAGAGGGGAAAATATAACAGCCCTTATGTATGCACTTCCTGCTTTTCTTCCACAGTATCACACTACAAGCAACTCAGAAAAACAGTACAATGAACTGAAATTTTTATAAACAGTACGATTTTCTTAAATAATTTTTAAATTGCCTAGAAGCCTGTAAGATAGATGATTATGCAATAAACAGCAGTCCATTGATTATTACTCTTGTCCAGCCCAACTTTTGTGGTCCTCAAGTACACAAGGCTAAAGAACTTTACCCAAAGCAAACTGGAAAACAATGCAAGGCATCTAAGCACTCTGATCTGCAACATACCTTGAAAAAATGTTAAGTAAAACCCTGCTGCTGGGGAGATGAACACTACTGTCATAAAAGCAGAAGCACAATCCATGCTTGATTTACTTGGATTTGCAGCCTAGTTGTATCTTCAAATTCCCTAAACTATCTGTATTTTTAGCTCATATTTAATATGAGCTCCATATGTCTGGAATAGTTGGGAAATATGGAAGCACTGAAAACCAAACATGAGTAGAATATATTTAGTTGATTTTATATGCCTGAAACCTGGCAGATCAGAATAACTGACAGAGCACAGTAATTAAAAGCTATATACTTAAAAAGGAGTTTGCATGTTAATTAATTGTAGACTCAAAATGCCTTGTTGACTTTCTATTCCAAAGCTATTTGGATTTTGAAATCTTACCAATTTACAGCACTCTCTTCATTGTATGGGACTAAATGAACCTAAAACAAGTGAAGAACATAACTTTACAATTCTGTGCTGCTGATAAATTTAATTATTCCTGTATGTATGTAGTACCAGAAGCCTGGGAACCCTCACATTAGTCCATCCCTATTGTGAGATTTCCAATATTCTCCAACTACTGCTGACATCAACAAACTGACACTGTTTCCCACTTCACAAGATACATTTCCTAATCTTGTGGGAAGCACATCCTACTGTTTGCAATCCCTAACTCTATAAAAAGCAAGCATGAAATAAAATATGCTTTCTAAGATAGGCGGAAAAGTAGAGGCACAATATCACCTTGTTGACTGAGGAAGAGAACATGTATAGAGCCCCAAACTGAACAGTTCACAGATTATTTTTTCCCGGTCTGTTTCAAAAGAATTAGTTACCTAAAATTTGACTGATGGAACTGTTTGTTCAGCTTCTCCATAACTAAAAGGCTAAACATGTCACTTGAAAGAACGGGTTTTTACCACATACCAGTCTTTCAGTACCAAAATGTATTTTTTCTTACAAATAAAATTCCTATATCTAAAAATAATCTCAGTGGATAAATCTCTAAGGCAGCACATAGAGAAGTTACAATTTTGTGCTTTCAGAGCAATTGCTAAGCCTGCTTGAGCAAAAATGTATTTTCACTCAAGCAGGCCAGTCTTTCATCTGCCAGTCTACCTTAGTAGACTAAGTTAGGCTGGCAGATGCAAGTAGGCTTGTCCAAATGCATGACTCCTAACTTATCACTGTAACACTTCAAATGAAAAAAGAAAAAAAAAAAAAAAAAAGAAAAAAAAGACTTGAAGTCCAAATAGTAACCACTAAAGAATATCCAGGAGCCCAGCATGTTCATCCAGGAATAGACAATAAAAATCTAGTGAATGACAGTCCAGGTCAAAGCTCCCTGAATTAAACTGACCACCACTACAGATGAAAGCAAGCCTGTAAACAAGCCTTCCATATGAGAAACACTCCACTTTATGACATGTCTTACACATACTTCAGCCAAGACAGGAGAAAGCTAATATACCTTCAAGTCAAATACCCTAACTGATCAAGATTCTCTTCCTTCTTTGTACATACTTTAAAAATACAAGCAATTCTGCACTGCACATTAACATGTTTAAAAGCACAGTATAAATAGCCCTCAATACAAGATATACTCATATACTTGCAAGTGTTGAATTTTCTAGTGTCTATATCTAGAAGAGCTGAAACAGTAGAGCCCAGCATGCACCCCTTTCTGGAATACATCCAAAGGAGCTACTCAACTTCTTCACAACCCTCAGCACTGCAACAGCTTCACTAGTATTTTGTACTAATTGTGGCATCACTGAAGGCTCCCACTGATGTGCTCTTCCAGTGCCATCTGCTGTACAGCAAATTCAGACAGCCTAACTAGAGACACCTCCAGAAATTCTGCTGGCAGGTATTTGCGACTATAAACAGGCTCTGAACTACTCCCAAAGCCTGGTGGCTATGTATGCAGAAATACCTGGAACACACAGATTGAAAATGGGAGATTATTCAGACCCAGAAAGAATGACATGTTAACAGACAGAATGAAGTGTCAGAACAAAAATTTTATTGCAAATTCTGTATCTTTGTATCTTTTTGTGTGGGTTGACAAAACAGAGATCTCCTGACAAAAATTGCACGGACTACCAGATTGTTACTCAGCAAACACTATGGTCCCCTTGGTGTTTATAAAAACAAACAAAACAAAAAAAATCAAAACTGATGTTGCACATCTCATTTTGAAGAGACCAATATGTTAATCACACGAACATGAAATTATTAGTGAAAAGATTTAAAGCTAAAATATTACAGGGTGCTTCTCAAAAATCTCCAAAGCAGGTCCTGTAATCAATTGTATATTATTGTTAATACAGTGAGCAGCACTGATTCATGATAAACTACAAAAGCTTACAAACGTTTGTGGAAATTTCACTTGAATATACAACACTTCAGCGTAGTTCCAGTCTGACAAAACTACAGTTTTGATGGACTTTAACCACACAGCTGTCTGAACGTAGTGTTCACACAAGTACACCAACAAGTTTTATCATTTATACAGCCTTTACTGGTTTCTCTTTTTCACACCTTTAGGTTGGGTGCAATCATTTCCAGAGACAATTACAATATTACCAGAATATGCTACTCGAAGTAAAACAGCATTAACTTTTAAGAGGACAGAAACCATCAATATGAGAAACAGAGTAAAACCAAAGATAACTCCTAGTCAAACAAAGAATTGCTTTTTAAAACTTTTAATAAAAATATGCTCCAGGTAAATTAAATTTGCTTAAAATAAATGTTAATCTGCTCATCTATTACTACAAGGTGAAATAATGGACAGTTAAATCCAATTCTTTTTTGAATCCAGAGCTACATTATTACTGGGAAGCCTGGCTATTACATTATCTTTTTTCTTATTCTGAATCATAGTAAGGGTTAAATCATCTACAATTTCAAGTTAAGCAGATCTTGCTTCAGAACAATAGGCACAACTGTGTACAAAGCTAAACTGCAAAGTGTTGCCAGTTGAGGAACAATCATGAAAAACATGTTTTGGAGATTTAGAAGTTCCAATTTGACAAAAAGAAAAAGCTTTTTCACCATAAGGACACTTGGGCAGAAGATCATGTTCCCTATTAAAGTTGCATAGTCTCCATCCTTGTAGGTTTCTTAAGATCCAACCACATAACACTCAAAGAAACCATGTCTGTTCTCAGGGCCAAAAGAAGGTTGGACTTGAGACATTGAGATCCTTTTCAAACTCAGTTATTCTATAACTCTGTAACTTTAAAACTGTGAGCAATCTTAAGCTGAACTTCGTGTTTTAGATTTATTTTTTTTTAATAAAAGTTCATGTCTGAGTAATATCTAGGAACTTAATTTCCGACTTCAATACAGGACTAGAAATTTTTTTAACTAATTCTACCGCTGAGTAGAAAATCATTCAGCTTATAAAGAAAATGTAAAACTTAGATTTAACTGCAAGTGTTGTACTACACAGTTTTTCTTCCATGAAATCATAGCACATATACTTCAAATGTGTCATATTATTAACATAATTCTTTATATTAAGAAAATAAGTAAAAATATCTTGAAATTGAAAAAAACATTTCAGCATTCCTGGTACACAACAAGCACCAGGTTTCTTTACAGTGAAATAATGAAGTCTAGCCTAGTTATCTGCAGAAGTATGAAGTGTTGTTCCCCTTCTGCCCCCAAACTCTCATGGAAATATATATATTCATGCATTACTTGGAAGAGTGTTTCAGCAACAGCATCTTAAGATAACACAGCTTTCAAGTGCTATATTTTTGAAATTCCAAAATATCTAAATTTACTCCAGAATTCCCAAAATCAATATAAATTACTAAGAAACTGTTCTTCATACTAGTTTCAATTAGTTATACTTCAGTAATGAAGACTGTATCACTGCATTTCTTCAAACTAGTAATAGAAAATATTGACTCAAGATATTTCCTTCTATGTACTTACAGTTTTGGTCTATCTGAGCATAGAAACTACACATAAAATACTAAGTAAGGAGAGTTTAAACACCTATTTCAAGCACTATCAGTTTCTGATAGAACACGTACACTACATGGAAGCTTTCAGCTTTCTCACTATACATGCCATTAGCATACTACAGATACTGAGGTTTTTCCCTTGCCTGAACTTCAGGCAAATTCCTACATTGTATTATACTGCAATATGAAGTATCCTTAAATGAAGTAACCTGAATTCAACTGCTTACTCTTGAATCTTGAAAAGAACAAAGCCACTAGTAAAGCCATCTATGGTATTGCTTGGTAATGGACAAGCATGGATTTAATATAAGATTGTAAATTTTATAGAAGCCCATCCTATCTGCTTTTCTACCGAGTGCAGACAAACTCATATACATGCCTTCACCCAAAGCTGGAACAAGACGGTAAAAAAATACTGAAGAGAAGCCTGACAGTACTTTGTACTTTTAACAATTCAAGAGTAATTAAAACCTCCTATTTTTAAGCCAGATAATCAAAGAACCCGGCACCGATTAGACAATGAACCATAAATGTAAACTTCCACCCTCTAAGATTTAAGCAACTAAGGAGAGTACTGTCTAGAGACCAGTAGAATTTAGCAGGTATTTCACTGACTACAATTTAAGACAAACAAAAAAACCCCAACAGTATATCATGTTATGTCTCATATATTTTTTCCCTCCTTTTACAAAGCTTAAAGGGAAAACAGTCCATGGCATTAATTTTTAATACCATACAGAGTAATCCTAGCCACTGTTAGCAACCTTTAGCGGAGGTACATCCATGGTAGTAAGAAGAGAAGTGAGGTAAGACAGTAATGAAAACTTGACATTAAGGGGCTTTTCTTCACCATCATTAGTGGATTTAACTGTATTCAAGACCAGGAACAGAACCACTAAGAAGTGAGAATCCCTGACTGCTTGCCTGTGGCCTGCTGTTGAAAAAGGGTGTCCCTTAATGTCTGGATTTCCTTGGTTGGTTTTGGTTGGGTTTTTTGGGTTTGTGGGGTTTTTGGTGTGTTTTTTTCTTCCCCCTTTAAATACTACTTAATCCATGGCAGCTTGCAAGTCCTCTTCTTTCCCATATTTGGTTGCAGGATGGAATATTTCTATCTGATTGGTAGTTTCTCTCTGGAGAGTAGCTGAAGAGTGTTAAATGGCATCTTTGTATTAGGGTTCATCTGTGTATATACAGCCTTGTAACTACAATAATCTCACAGCTACAATAGTCAAACACAGTAACTAACAGTCCTCACCCAAGGTCACATCTCCCTTACGCAGGGATGGCTGGTTGGGAATGTATGTCTGC
Source organism: Heliornis fulica (assembly GCA_013399135.1). Lineage (NCBI taxonomy): Eukaryota > Metazoa > Chordata > Aves > Gruiformes > Heliornithidae > Heliornis > Heliornis fulica. Next base: position 57,514 of record VXBZ01006681.1, read on the forward strand.
TTCTGAGCTACCACAGACACACTAACCTGGTACATTAAACTGAACCCCGCACCGGTTGATACTCACTGGTATCAGATCAAGAACAAACACAGCATGATGAGGCCAAGATTGCTGCTGGAATAGTAAGCTCTAGAGGAGCTGGGTGGATGACAGCCAGAACAGTAACTGCTTGAGGCACTCCTGCTACATCTCTCACCAACTGGGAATCAACACCCAAACAGGGAACAAGGCAGACTACTTTATACACTTACTAAGAGACTAGCACAAGCACCACCTTTCATCACTTTCTTTTAAGCAGACATCTAATAACAAAGCATACTACTAAAAAAGGAAAAAAAAAATGTTTTTCAAGCATGCTGAAAAGCTACAGGGAGAAAGAAAGCTACAACTTGGCTATGAAACACCACTGAACTAACAGTGAAGGAAAAACAAACTGACAAAAATAACCCAGTAGATCAATATATGCCAAGTCACTGAAAAAGAAAAAACAATGGCACGTTTTTGCTGAATCAAACAGCAGAAGTCACTAAACTAACCTGATGTGTGTAGCCCATGTGTTTAATTGCAGGAAATCACACTGAGTGCAAATAAACCTTTGTTTTTCTTTTTTGCATAGCTGCGCTGAGGCAGACTCGCAGTAAGAATAATGGTCAGGCTCAGTATTCATTTTGTACTATTTTACAAGACTTCAGCAGCCAGCCTTGCAGCAGGCTGTCAGCAAAAACTACATTTAGCTTTCTAAGCAAAGGTTAGATTTCCTGGGAGATGATGTATGAGAATTCCTTTCCAAGTAAAGGTCTGTCACACTTCTCCATCCTGACAGAGGGTGGATACACCAGTGTTTCTCCTCCATTGTAATGTATGGTGGTATCTTCAGCATGGTAACAAGGACAACTTTATGCTTATCTAACATTTATGTAATCTTCCTAAACCTTAATACAGTTATGAGGCTAAAAAGTTGTAAAACTGCAGTGCTGAATAAACCAGCTTCTCATTTAGCAGTAAGGATCAATGTCACATTCAGTAAAAAGGAATAATTTTTAAAATAAATTTTGCTGTATGTTTTTATAAACTTACCTGTAGAAATGAGCATACCATTTACAAAAATAAACAATCTTTGGCAAGACACTGATTCTATGTCTACTTACTTAAGAACAACAAAAGCATTTGAAATTAATTAAGTGAAAACAAAAGGAACAATGGGAAAGAGATTCAGTAAAACCAAAAATTTGCATTTTTGTGCTTCTTTTTATGAAGAAGTATGCACAAATGCTTAAGTCCATGAGCATATGTTGAAAACAATATAACCCATCTAAGTGTATGGATGCAGGCATCAAAACCCAATTCTAAATGCAGCTTTCTTCTGAATCCCAAAGCATATTGAAACGTAATTTTAGAAGTGCTATCCATCCATTTACAGCATACACCAGAAAGACGCAAATAAACCAGACTATTCTCTCAAAGTGATTTTTGTGGTCAGCAATAATCTGACTGTTCTTTTAATATTAGTGACTAAACAATGTAAATGTGTGAAACAGCTTTGCAGCCTTTCCAAAAAAGGGAAGAAAACACTCAACAAACATGCAACAGCTGAATATTACCACTTCATATCGACTTGCATAGATGTTGGTTTCGCTTTCAAAGTTTATACCCGTCTACACCAACCCAGTATTTCCACAGCAAGCACAGCAACACCGTCACTGCATGCAACTCCCAACACTCAGATGAAGCCAGCAGAAAAAGGTCTCCTGCCAAAAGGTATTTCGATGAGGAGACATAAAACAGGTACCAGAAATGACCTTTCCTCCGGTGCTACCAAAACAGCCAGCTTCTCAGGCCAAACCTCTGCCCATGATGAACCCTGCAGTACACAGGGCATGTACCAAGTGGCCAATTCAGAAATACACCGCTCACTCAGCGTGAGTATGTGAATAAGGCTACAAGAGAGAAGACACTGTGAGGGGAAGGAGGAAAATACAGGAAAAGTAACATACAGAGAAACTTGGTACCATATTTCTGCTGAAAATTATAAAAAAAGTTTACACATGATCACCACCTATCTCACTACACTGCTTGCTGGCATAAACACATTTTTTTTTTTTAATGTTGCCACTCTCCCTGTATCAGGAGCTTTTATCATCACATTTAATTCTGCCTGTCCAAATAATTTGTAGCAACAAGAAAGTACAACTGACAGCAATAATTATGCTTTCCTTAGGTGCCGAACAGGAAATTCTCTTCTTGAGGACCAGAAATGAAAAACCCAAGCAACAGATCAGGAGAACAAGTCACATTCATAGTGAAAACAAACAAACACATACCCCACCACAAAGTTAACCCTATGAAACAATTCACTTGCCAACAGGGTAGCCTTATGGCACATATTTGTAAAGTTGGTATCCTGACGAGCAAGTTGTAAACTGCTCACCTTCCCACTTCCATTTATGGTTAACTTACAGACAGCCATAAACACATGCAACTGTCCTTTGTTCCTACATGTGACATTCCCCTGCCATCAAAGATACACAAAACCAGAAAAAAAGAGTTATGTATAAACTGTTTCAGAGTAGTACAATTACTTTCAAAATACCCAGGAAAAAAAACCCAACTTTGTAAAAATACCCCCAAAACTTATTAATTAAATTAAGAGCATTTTTTTCGTCAAGCAATAATCCAAACTGTTATTTTATATCCAAGGTTTTTATATTCAAGCAAATATTCAAACTGGCCTGGGTACAAAACAGGCAGTGATCTGGAAAGAGTCCAGCAGAAGCCACAAAGATGATTAAGGGCCTGGAGCATCTCCCCTGTGAGGAAAGGCTGAGTGAGCTGGGGCTGTTCAGCCTTGAGAAGACTGAAAGGGGATCTCATCAATGTTTATCAATATCTGAAGTGTGGGAGACAAAGGCAAATGGACAACCTCTTCTCAGTGGCCTGTGGGGACAGGACAAGGGCCAATGGTCACAAGTTGGACCACAGGAGGTTCCGCACTGGTGTGAGAAAGAAGTTCATGGTGAGGGTGACAGAGCACTGGAACAGGCTGCCCAGGGGGGTTGTGGAGTCTCCTTCTCTGGAGATGAATTCAAGACCCATCTGGACACCTACCTGTGAGACCTGCTCTAGGGAACCTGCTTTGGCAGGGGGGTTGGACTTGGTGATCTCTCGAGGTCCCTTCCAACCCCTACAATTCTGTGATTCTGTTATCTAATCTATTCTACTAGTAAGAAAACAAATACTGTTAAGATCTAGGACAGTTATTCCACACAGATTTGTCTAACATGTAGATTAGAGGGTGGGAAAAAAAAAAAAAAGTAGCTGAAGCAATTTTTTTTACAATAGACTTCTTTGAAAATTCACTGCACAGAAAAAGAGAATTCTGCTTTTATACCATACCAAGTAAAGTTATATTCTACAAGTGGAGGACCTGTGGTCAAGTCAATATTAATTTTCCTATCTTTCAGCTTCTCTAAAAGGTCTGAATAAATGACAATACACTGCAGCCCTATACTGCTCTTGTGCCTACCAGTGTGCCTCGGATATCACACCTGAGGATGGCCACAGGGCTGGGTGAGCTCCTGACTGATGCTGGTGTCACCTTCAAGATACTATTCAAACTCCCATGATCAAGTAGGGTGTCCAAACTCTTTGCAGCTATCACCCACCAGCACTTCTACCATGCCATTTTCAATAACAGATGCTTTCTTCATTTTGAGATAATGCTCTATTCTCACAATTTAAGCTAAGATGCACAAATTCTTTGTAATGCCATTACCTCTCTACAGAACTGTTTTACTATAAATGCACACCATTAACACAAATATATATGTATCGTATGAAAGTATATTCTTTTATATAGCACCCATTCAGTGTAACACACTGAAAGAGAAAGAAACGCTCAGTGAAATATGAAGAACATGGGGTGAAAAGGCGCAGGATATATTTAAATGGTAACCGGTTTAAATCAGTCAAGGACTTTCCAATCCTTGAAGTAAATACATTAAGGTATTTTTTCTAGCTGTAATATCTCAGTACAGGCCACTGCTTAAGAAACTGAGTTCCCTAGTCCCTTCTCAGAAGCACAGAGTTAAACCCACATTCAACGACCACAGTTTGTTTCAGCGTTACTGACTACAGAAACAAAGCCTGAGGTTCTCTGTATATCCTGCAGCCCCTCCAGGGCTGCCCAAAGTCTGACAGATCCTTTTCAACTGACAGAGGAGCCATAGCAAAAATTGACATATTTTTATATCTTTTATAAAAATCCAAGACATGGACATTTCTAAATACAGAAAAAGTTTTATCTGGAGCTCAAAAGTGTCTCAAAAACCAAGGAGGAAAGTGTCATGAAATCAATGCATTCTTCGCAGACACACCTTTCACAAAACTGTTTCATTTTAACAGGAAAAAAAACCCAAAACATCTAATTGTCAAGATGTCACCTATGTTCATCAGAAGCAAAATTGGTTTGTTACTGTGATTTGGTTTTAATTTCTGATTAGCAGGTATAAAAATATCACCTAAGCCTTTCTTTTTTAATCACAGTGGTAAGAAATCACTAGTGAAAAAATATTTAAAATTAAACCAATTTTCTATATATCATATTAGTTAAAAAATTTGAGTGTTTATTCCTGAAGTGATCAGTAAGTTCCACTAGCAATATCACTTCCTTGAAACATTAAAGTATAATTACTAAAATAACATGAACATAGACAACTTCTAGCAGTGAGTGAAACCCCTTTGTGCTTCTCTGAGCAACAACTTACTGAGAAAAATGGTTTTATTTTATCTGAACTGTTATATAGGAAACATAATAGATAATTTCATTAAGGTTCAAAGTTCAAGAACTTTAAAGTTGAAAAAAGCCAGAGGAGTTGCCCAATAAGCTGTTTTCTCTTTCTTGCCTAATGTGAACTTGCCTTTGTGACAAAAATGTTCACATTAATTCTACTCTCTACTACCCCTTAAAATGTAAGGTCCCATCATTTACTTACAGTATACTAATTAGACTCCAAATTCCAGAGCTCACTGACAGAATTATTGGCTTCATTAGGAATTTTTTTGCTGTCTCTGCATCTGACACTTAAATGTTACTGCACAGACATTCAATGCTGTATTTAATGCTTCATGAGCCAGAATGAGAGCTCAACTTCTACTTTTTCAGATGGATTCATATGCTGGCCACCAGGACAAATAAAGCTCATTTAATTCTGAAACATGAATTTTCATAATGTATTGTGATGGGCAGGGGTGATGGGAGGTTGATTTGGTGTTTTGAGTAAATACCTACTCAAACCTGAGATGTCCCCCATTTCTCCATGCAAGCATAAGCAACAGAACCAAACGAGTGTGACTCCAGTAGCAGAGTCACTACTGGAGTCAACAGCAAGCTGTCACCCACTGAAGGGGATCAGCTAAAGCTGGTGGTCCCTTCCAGGGGCTTGCTGATAAGAGAAGAATAAGCCAAACACAACATCTAGGGTTTCATAATCCTGTGGAGACATACCTAACCTTTCAGTTGGTATGTCAGATGGTGAGCTTTTATCACCGTCCTCTATTTAATCACAATTCAACTTCCTGCGTTTCTTTAAAGCTTTACAATTCAGCATATATTTCACAAAATCTTTTCATCCCAACTGTTTTGTTTATCAAAGCAGTAAGTGAATCACCCATCTTCCAGTACAAAGTAGTATGCTGGATGATAAGCAGAAGATCCACCTGTGCTATATATCTAAGAGAGTTAAAAAGATGCAGGGGAGAAAAACCACATCAAAGACCAAGATGCTGAAGTACTAAAGACACAGAGGAAAGGAACAAAAAAAAAAAAAACAAAAAACACACCACCCACAAAAAAATAACTAAACAAACAAAACTCAAAAAAACACCATGAAAACTAAACAACTAAAATTAATCCCCTTCCAATTAAAACTCCACCCTTCAAGGTCAATTGTAAACCATTATTGAAAGTGCAACCTGCAAAGAAAGTAGATTCAGACAAATAGACCAACAATATTTCTGCCCAAAGTTTAAGCTTTGTTTTTATTCAAACTCAGAGTCTGCTGAACAGTGAGACACAGAGTATTCTCACAGCCCCTACCACATTCTGCTTGCAACACAACAGATCTGAGGCCAATGGCCTGCTTTCCAAAAATACAATTCAAAGCAAAGTACATTTTGACAAACTGCAAAGGTCAGAACCACAACCAGTCTTACCTAAAATAGAGATAAAACATCTGATTTTTGTCCAAATTGAGATTTTTTTCCAGTACCTAAGCATAAGCAACTCCTCCAAAACTGAACAGGAGTTGCAAGTTCTCAGAGCATACTTGGAGAGTCAGATTCCTTAAGATTACAAGGACCCTGTACTCAAAATGTTGTATATCAAAACCCTTTTCCCCTTCACAAATAGCTGTTTAATCTAGTAAACAGAAATTTTCAGATTTTGTAATTAACATAGCCCTTTGCCTTATTTTTGCATAAAAAAGTACTCAGCATTAGAAGACCTGTATCAATGCTTACCTCATGGCTATGTTTTCACCTACCTCCTTAAGCATGTTCTGAAATTGTCCATCATTACCTCACAGAATCACACAGAAAAAAAATACTGTGGCAATCATTTAATTTTCCAGACATCAAGAGAAGTGAATGAACATAGTATTCCCCTGCATCAGGCAAGGAGCTTTCACTAAGGGAAGTCAAATTACAAATTCTAGCAACTTGGATAGTGGTCCTAGACCTTGTGGAAGGGAAAAATCCCACTTATTTTTTGATTAAGATACCTTAATTAGGCCAGAGAATCAGGCCCAAGTCTTCCCTCTCCAAGGCAGTTTCTTACTCCACTGAGATGCAAAAAACTACATCTCAAGCATTTTCTTTTTCAGATCCATTAATCTTTTGTAGAACAGCTATAAAAAAATAGAAAACTTTTTTGCACTATAGAGCAGCCAAAAGGTTGGTGTTCAGAGTAGTCCTTGTAACAGAAAGAATAAAACTGGAGAATTAGCTTGGCCATCTGACATTCTGAACCAGGGCTCTAGCTACCAAGCTGTTTCATCCTCCATTTTTTATCACTGGAAAACACAACCTGTACTTCTTGCAGTCTGTGAAACCTGTACATGCAAATGACAAGGGAATTTTCATCTATATACTTTCACATTTAATAACATATTTCACTGCAGCTAAATTTTGTCCACATGGCCGTTAGGCTCTATGTCTACTTATTACTTGGTCCCAAATATATCAGTGGCAACAACATATTTCATTCATGCACACTTGGGAATCCATTTTAAAGGTGAAAGAGCATTTAATACATACATGCATAAGGAACCTACCCTTAATACAGTTATTTCTGTATCTCATTTCTATTCTGGAACACCTATGCTATTTAACAAGATGAAATTCAACTGAGATTATATATGCAAACATTTTACTTTGGATTGAGGTTTTTTTTTTCTTTTTATTAAGTACTCTCAGAGCCTAGACCATACCAATATTAGTGTTATCAGAAAAAAAAAAAACCAAAACACACTAATAACTTCCATCCAGACATAATTATAATGAAACAGATCGATAACTCCTTCAGCATGCACCTGTAGTTTAGTCTCAAATAGCCACCTCAGCCAGAAAAATAAATGTCTTCCACACTGCTTCAGTAGCTTACACATCTTGTTAGATATATGAAATCATAACGTTGGCAGTAAGTCTTCTAAAAGGAGGTTTGAATAACGATTTTTTCTTTTTTAAACTAAAGTCCAATATTATTTGTGAAATAAAATGTCAAGTTACTTAGAACCTCATGCTGATGATGAAAGCAAACCATTACTACTACAATTTAATTAATGAAACCAATTTAATTTTTAAATATAAAAAGTAATGCACACTGAAAGAGTCTTTCAAACAGTATCAGTCAGAAGTTGTTACAACACAGAAGCAGCTTAATCTGCAAAATTAAAGCCATATCATTTTAATCCAATTTTCTGAAAAACTAATAGTACATGGGAAGTGATTCCTTAGGCTGTATTCATTTGGTATATTCTGAAGTGAAGAAAAACGCCCCATAACTTCTGAGGAATATAAGAAAGAATTTAAAGTGCTTTTCAACAATTAATCTGAAAATAAATCCAAGTATTCCTATTATTTAAAAAGTCTATTTTCCCCACTATCTGTACTTAAAGTGCTTATCAAACATTATCAGACTTGTTATATACCTCTAAGTACACAAGCTCCCTACTGTCTGCATCTTGATTTCATAAGTAGTCTGATCATTATTTTAAGCTCCTCTAAATGCAATCAGATGTACAGGGGCTGCCAGGGGGAGGCACACATTGGTATCTTTTCAAAAATTGTAAGCACTGAAAGATTATTTTAACAGGGCTATTCACATGTTCACTCTGATGAACCGATACCTGAGTAAAACAATAATACAGTATTTAAATAAGTTTCTTCAGAATCAGAAAGTGTTTCATACAAGACAGCTAGAGAAGGGTCACGTACTACAAGGTTTCTTAGGAACACAGCACACAAAATTGAAGGTTCACAATTCTGTTCTCCACTATTATGGCTCCAAATTATTTTTATTTCAATATACTCTACTTTTAGTATCTCCACTATTTTCTTTCCTCCCTCAGACTCTACATGATTCGTAAGATAGCCTGTCAGCTGCTAAATAAAGTTAAAAGTTTTAGAACTTTCCAAGGGCATATATCCTTATGAATAAGACATTTGAAAACTGCACTTCTAAACTGCCACGATTCTTTTAAGTGAACATTTCTCACATAAAGTTGGTATCTGTATCAAATGACACAGAGGAAGATTAGGTTAGGATCACTCTCAACCTCAAATCCAACCAATTTTATACATGGAATGTCAAACACTACGGGCTACTAAAGTTCAAACTTTCATTGCCAGTAAAGCAGATCCAATCAGCATGACAGAAAGCAGACTTTTACAAGCAAGCCAGCATAACACAAAAGA